>OX384041.1:20289260-20616760 GCA_947534325.1 Agonum fuliginosum
CACATTGGACTGCCAAAAAGTCGATAGATTTTAAAGATTCAATTTTAGCAAAACATATTTCTGTACCTAGATAATTATTAATCATATGGAAAATTAAGTAGTTACCTATTTGGTACTCTGTCGTTTATAATATTTTTTTTTCAAAAATATTTTGTCTCTATTCTTAAGATCTAATATTACTTTGTTTATACTTATATTATAATATTATAAATGTCATTATTAGCTTAGTTTTTCCAATCATTGTATTTGGCAATAGCCAATAAACAATTAATAAATATTATATTATTTGGGAATAAAATCATTTATAATTACCTTGCATATTCTTCAATTTTCTTGCTTGTTGTCATTTCCACATGACCAAACGGATGTTCTGTTTTCAAATGCACAAATAAATTTAATGTGTTGTCTTTATTAGCCACGATTTTTTTGGAATGTATGCATTGCGCAGACTTTTCATCAGGTCTGTCAAAATGTTCCCACTCAATACTACGTTTACCACTCATGTTAAATTAAATTAAAAATGCGAATAACAACGCGATGTTACTTCTTCGCTCACCTAATATCGAATGATCAAATTACTTTACGTAAAAACATAAGCCACCTGACGGCCGACGAATCGGACACACAAAATAACTCTAAGTATTTAAGAAGTAAACAGAAACATAAAATTAGGAATTACTGGAATGAATACGTTTTCAAATTCAAAAGATTTTATTGCTCCTGTCCCTAATTCCGGATATTTTTGGATCCGATACCGACACAATCGAATCCGGATCCCAGCACTAGTTTATGTCAGATTAGTCGAGCGGATAGGTTAGCCGAATGATGTCCATACAATTGATCCAAATAACAATAAATAAGAAATATTCAGTTTCTGCTTTGCATTAGACTAGATGCTAGATGATGAACGCAAATAAAAAAGTGTGTTGTCAGAGGCGGATCTTGGATTTTTTGACAATAGGGAACCAAAGATTTAAAAAATTAAAATTGTGCTATTGCTATCCATAAAATGTGCCGCAGGCGATTTTTTTTTCGTCCAAGGTCAATTTCCCAGTAATTGAAAGTTCTCCTGCTCAGTGCTCACCCCTTCATTGCGCAAAGATTACGCCTGGTTTTAATTGAGTTAAATAGAAAAATTTCAGATTTATTATTCGGTTACTGTATGTTGTAAATTCAATTCCAATCACATTTTATTGATATATTTAATTTCGTAAGTTAGTATTAGTCCAGTCAATCTGTAACAAAAATTCGACGTTTGTGGAAAAAAATCGCAAAGTCAATTTTTTTTCATAAATCGTTAGAGGGGCATGCAAGGAGCTTAAAACTAAGTTGTAACCCCCCTGGCCCCCTGCAATTTTTGAGAAATCCAAAAACATTTTGGATTTGATTTTTCGCAAAAACGGTAGGTTGTAGAGAGAAATTTTGTTAACAAATATTGTTAAGCACAGTATTATCTACAATTTATGTCATTGGGTCACTGCTCTACGACGAAAAGTGCAAAAAGTAGAGGGCGCCAAAGTTGCCAAAAATGACTTTTTTCACTTTTTCACCGCGAAAAATTGTTTTTTGATCTTTAGTGCATACGGAAAAGTTGTAGAGCACAAAAAAACCTTCTAAAATGAGTATTCAACGTTTTCCGTGCGATGAACGGTGACTGAGATATAACGCGGGAAAGGACGCATCGAAGGCCGCGCTGTGGCGCTTGCTCTTAACAATAATTTTGTACGCCAAGAAATATTGTGCATTTGATGGTAAAAAATCGCAAAGTCAATTTTTTTTCATAAATCGTTAGAGGGGTATGGAAGGAGCTTAAAACTGAGTTGTCACCCCCCTGGTCCCCTGCAATTTTTGGGAAATCCAAAAACATTTTGGATTTGATTTTTCGCGAAAACGGTAGGTTGTAGAGAGAAATTTTGTTAACAAATATTGTTAAGCACAGTATTATCTACAATTTATGTCATTGGGTCACTGCTCTACGACGAAAAGTGCAAAAAGTAGAGGGCGCCAAAGTTGCCAAAAATGACTTTTTTCACTTTTTCACCGCGAAAAATTGTTTTTTGATCTTTAGTGCATACGGAAAAGTTGTAGAGCACAAAAAAACCTTCTAAAATGAGTATTCAACGTTTTCCGTGCGATGAACGGTGACTGAGATATAACGCGGGAAAGGACGCATCGAAGGCCGCGCTGTGGCGCTTGCTCTTAACAATAATTTTGTACGCCAAGAAATATTGTGCATTTGATGGTAAAAAATCGCAAAGTCAATTTTTTTTCATAAATCGTTAGAGGGGTATGGAAGGAGCTTAAAACTGAGTTGTCACCCCCCTGGTCCCCTGCAATTTTTGGGAAATCCAAAATCATTTTGGATTTGATTTTTCGCGAAAACGGTAGGTTGTAGAGATAAATTTTGTTTAAAATATTGTTAAGGACAGTGTTATCTACAATTTATGTCATTGTCGACGAAAAGTGCAAAAAGTAGAGGGCGCCAAAGTTGTCAAAAATGACTTTTTTCACTTTTTCGCCGCGAAGAATTGCAGCAACGTACGCACACGCACGTTTAATGAAGAAAAAGAAGTACCTAGACATTGACGAACCTCCCTCCCAAATTTTCCGTTATGAGGATTACACTAATAAGCCAACCTCATCTGTCATCTCATGTCGTTCAACAAGCAGGCGCCGCCAAGGAACCGCCGAAGAAGAAAAAAAAATGACGAGTAACAAAAAAATCTGACGTGGACACCACATGACTTCCTTGTACGCCTTGTGTGTTCATACTTTTCTTAATAACTAAAATGTAAAATAATATTAAAAATTCTTTTAACTTATTATACTTGTATACTCACAAATATATTTTAGTCATTTTATTTAAACTGCAGAAGAAGATATAAAGCATATTTTACTATTGTCACTGTCATGTCATAATCATTTAAATTTTACGTAGTAACAAATGTTAATCGATCATGGACTACAAGATACCGAAATACTATAAATTATAAATATATACTTTAATTATTTTTAAATGATAGCAGATACAAAAATATTTATAAAATACCGATTGTAGGTAATAATCACATAATCTTTCATTTAAAATAAAAAAAATTGTCTAAAATTAAATATTTATCGAAATATTTTTAAAAAGTACTACTTCCGGTTTGTAGACTGAAACCAAAAATAGGAGGTGCACAACTAGATGCTATAACAGTCCTAAATACAAAATTTCAACTTTCTACGTCTAACCGTATTTGAGTTATGCGACACACATACGTCCGTCCGTCCGTACGTAAATACGTACGTACATACGTACAGACGTCACGACGAAACTAGTCATAATGGATTCAGAAAAGGTCAAAACGGATATTTCCATCAAAATCTGAAAACCGAAATTTTTCGGGATTACAATACTTCCTTATTACTCCGTACAAGGAAGTAAAAATACTGAGACATTTTTATGTACCTTCCTACAATATTTGGTTTGTGATTATGTGCAGTTCGCATACAATAATAATTTTATCTATTTTTTCAGACAATTTACGAAGCAATGCGATATTTCACACAATTTGCTGTATGATACTACACAATTTGAAAAATGAACAATATTTTGTTCAAGATTTGGTGTAATGTAAAACGGGCTTATGATGATCCTTTTTTCCAATGTCAGTTATTTTGTTTTTTAAAATTTTGAATAAAAATTACAATTATTCGACCTCAAAAACATAAGCGTACTCATTTTCATAACATTTTCTCAATATTACTTCCATTTTAAACAGTTACCGCGTTATATCTCAGTTTATCGTAGGGAAAACGTTGAATACTTATTTTAGAAGGTTTTTTTGTGCTCTACAACTTTTCCATTTACACTAAAGATCGTAGAGCAGTGACCCAATGACATAAATTGTAGATAATACTGTCCTTAACAATATTTTAAACAAAATTTCTCTCTACAACCTACCGTTTTCGCGAAAAATCAAATCCAAAATGTTTTTGGATTTCCCAAAAATTGCAGAGGGCCAGGGGGGTGACAACTCAGTTTTAAGCTCCTTGCATACCCCTCTAACGATTTATGAAAAAAAATTGACTTTGCGATTTTTTTCCATCAAATGCACAATATTTCTTGGATTACAAAATTATTGTTAAGAGCAAGCGCCACAGCGCGGCCTTCGATGCGTCCTTTCCCGCGTTATATCTCAGTCACCGTTCATCGCACGGAAAACGTTGAATACTCATTTTAGAAGGTTTTTTTGTGCTCTACAACTTTTCCATTTGCACTAAAGATCAAAAAACAATTTTTCGCGGTGAAAAAGTGAAAAAAGTCATTTTTGGCAACTTTGGCGCCCTCTACTTTTTGCACTTTTCGTCGTAGAGCAGTGACCCAATGACATAAATTGTAGATAATACTGTCCTTAACAATATTTATCTCTACAACCTACCGTTTTTGCGAAAAATCAAATCCAAAATGTTTTTGGATTTCTCAAAAATTGCAGGGGGCCAGGGGGGTGACAACTTAGTTTTAAGCTCCTTGCATGCCCCTCTAACGATTTATGAAAAAAAATTGACTTTGCGATTTTTTTCCATCAAATTTTACAGATTGACTGGACTATATGCGAGTAGTGTGGCCACAAGACTCAAGACCAGTCTTGGTCTAGTCTCGAGACTTTTCGAGACGAGTCCATCATCTAGTCTTGTCTCAAAAAATTCGAGACGAGACGAGACTAGTATCGAGTCTCGACAAGACTCTTGACTATTATTTCATCAACAATTTAAAAAAAATATGTAAAACGCTATGAGCATAAGTAGGTATATATATGCAGTGCGAAAATTATATAGTATGCGAGATATTAATTTTTAAAAGTCTTTAAATTATCCTAGTTCTTAAAGCTAAAACAATGGATTTTTAGGAGAATTATAGGTAATTATAATTTGTTTCATTGTTTCAGACGATCTAACTTTTCAATTTTAGGCCCTTATAATTTATGCGTAAAATAATATTTTTATGGGTTTTCCAATTTTAGGCTCTTATTATTTCTGTATAAACAATTTAATACAGGCCACAATTTTAATACATACTTAAATAAAGCTTATTAAAACCACTACCAACTATAGCACTCACGAATTATAGGTCCTTACAATAAATTTCTTATTAGGGTAAAATCATCGTCAGCAGGTGTATAATACATAGAGTGCGGATTATATGCAGGCAAATATGATCAAAATATGCATGCAATATACATTGAAATAAGGACAAAATATGCTTAATATTTGCTCAAAATTAAACAAATATGCAATATTTTACAATGCATATTCAGATATGCAACATAATTTTACTCATTTTTACTAATAATTTATTTTTATAAATCAGAAAAGTACTAAATTTTGTCAACAATGCACAAGAATATCTTGCAAAATAAACAAAACAACGTGAATACGACTTGTGTGCCTATATACCTTTAAAATAAATGTAAAAACTACTGTAGGTGGTATTAAATTTGAGCGATTATAAATTTTATACATATAAATTTTTTTTGAATTGAAATTTTGGTTAAAAGTTACAAAATACGCAGTTATATGCATTTTTAATAAATATATGTAAAAAATGTTGAAATATGCAAAATACGCAAAAAAATTATACCATATTTTGATCTATTTTTGTGTGAAATGCAAACATTTTTTTTTTTAATACTTATATGCACAATAATACAATATAATGCAAATGCATATAATCCGCACTCTACAGGGTGTTCATTTTAAGTGGCGCACCATTGCTATCTCGAGAAGTATAAGAGCTACGAAGTTGGTTAAATTAGCAAACAATTTCTATTTTATATGACTACTTTAATGAACGAAACAAACAAAAATTTAGACCAGTGATTCTCAATCTACGGGGTGCAACTTTCTTATTTCAAATAGGGACCTATTTTTTTATTCGCTTATTCGATTCGGTATTTTTTTTCTGAATTCAACGAGATATTAGGTTCATACCCTGGCATAACAAAAACATAAGAAAAACGCTATTGAAAATTTTGATAATTTAATTAAAATCTGATTTTTACAAGAGTGCTATGGAAGAAAACAATTGAATATTTATTTCATATTAATTGTTATTAGTTAATGAAAAAGATTCTTTGATTTTAATCAGGAGATCAGGATCGCTACTGATTGTATGAGTTCGAAGCATTCCACGCCTCCGAAATCCACGCGTCCGAAATCCCAGCCGTCCGAAATTCCACGCGTTAGAAATCCCACGTCTCCGAAAAGTACCCCCACCAACTTCCGCTCAACCCGCAACCTCCTCGCGTATCTGTCCCAGGCGTCCGAAATGTTCCCTCACTCCAGTCGGCATTACAGTTACCTATTTATCTCACGTCTCAGCTTCTATCTAAAAGATATATTGCAGGAAATGAAATAAAGATGGCGCCAAAAACTACAGTCACCCGACCAAACATATATTGTTGATAATAAATTATGATTATTGATGCTTTCTATATAATTATTACATACAATGAGTGATAATTTCAAAAGTGATGAAACATAATGGTACATTTAAATTATTATTTATGAATTGCATTAAATACTACTGTGAAATGAATTATAGTAATTCAATGATTAATTTTGTAGCAGTGCTTTAAAAAGGAGGCATTATAAACCTCGAAAATACAAACACAAAAAAACATTGGCATCAACTTTTAAATAACTTTAATTATTATTATTAAATAATACCAAATACACAAAAATTTATAAAATACCGATTGTAGATAATAATCACATAACGTGTGACGTTAATAGACCAATCCTGGCTATGCGCGGCTTTTTGGACAGATTTGTTCAAATATCAAAATTTAATTTCAATTTTTTTACGATTTTGTTAATTTGCTTCATGCTTGTTGCGTACTAAATTATTCAAATAAATTACGCAATGTCTTTAAATTGAATTAAACTTTCCACTACATTTAAAAAATTGAAAATAAGAAATGTCAAATTTAAATTAACCGCACTTTCTATTGTCACAACGTACTTTGCAGCAGTTTTGTTATTACACTCAACACTTTGTATCATCAAATTTTACAAAATAAAATAACATCTTAATTATTTAAACTCGCCTGATCAACTAATAACTTACTCTACTACATACGTCGTAAACAAAATACCTACTATAAATCTTTGTCCCGAAATTCAGAAAAGCATCAACAGTAATTCCATATACCATATACATACAGGAAAAATAAATTTGAGTGTAATTTGGCGGCAAATTTAATCACGTAAAATTCAATGTAAAACTAGGTACAAATAAAATAAGAACAATTCCCTTTCATCACATTAAGTAAAGTTGACAAAGTATATTATGAATATTATATTATAACAACTTAAAGTCAGAAATTCTAACCAATGAAAGAACTACCACATTTGTAAATACTAGAGCAAAATTACCGAGTGTAAATCTGGCTCAAAAATGAGCAATCTGATTGGTCAGCACAACGCGGCAAATTTAAAAAGTAAATTTTCTTGATTTTATATTGTTTCGCTTCTAAAACAAGAATTGTGTGCAAGTTCAACACAGAAATGTAGAAAAAAATTCCTAAATTCACTTCTTTGTTATAAATTATTATTCTTTAATTCTTTGATACGAGAATCCTTAAATTTCTCGTCTGGAAATTTTTAGACCAGACAAGAATAATTGGCTATTCCTCGTCTCGTTGTCGTCGTCAACCGAGGTAGATGCATATGGATTAATAACATTAATAATTCAAATACATAATGCAATGCATATATCCAATATCGAAAAATTTCATCGCGAACGACGACAATTATTAGTAGAAAAAGCTATACGAATAATACAAGTCCACGATAAATTTATTATGAACATGAAGAAGCAGAACCGTACAATTTAAAAAATTGTGTTTATGCACGGTCATATCATAATTTGACACGAATTTCTTTGACGTAATAATCATAATTCAAATCCCCAGTTTCTTTGTTAAGGATTGCGCTGTAGCTTTGATTGATCCATTGCTATACATATTTAATAAATCGATTGCAGATAATACTTTTCCCGATGTTTGGAAGCTTACTAAAGTCTGCCCAGTCGTCAAATCAGGCGACTCGTCACTAATCAGTAACTACAGACCGATCTCAATCTTGAGCAACTTTGCTAAATTATTTGAAATTATCATTTACAATCAAGTTTTTTCTCAAATAAAACAGTACATCAGTCAACATCAGCATGGCTTTATGCCTCAAAGATCAACTAATACTAATTTATGTAGTTTTACACAATATATCTCAGAAGTTTTAGATCGAAGGGGTCAAGTAGACGTCATCTACACGGACTTTACAAAAGCGTTCGACAAAATTGATCACAGTATTTTATTAGCTAAAATCCGTGATTTTGGTTTTGACGACAAGCTCATACTGTTCTTTGGATCTTATTAGAAAAATCGTTTGCAGTATGTAACTTATAATGGCTATCGCTCTAGTTCTTATGTTGCCAAATAAGGTGTACCCCAGGGTTCAAACTTGGGACCTCTTTTATTTTTAATTGTAATAAATAACATCACTGATAATCTAGCATGTAACGTGTTACTCTACGCTGATGATGTTAAAATTTTTATGGAAATTAATAATGTTCGTGATTGTAATACTCTTCAATATGACTTAAACAGTATAACAGATTGGTGTAATCACAACAAATTATCTCTAAATATCGGGAAATGTCATATTATGACTTATACCCGTAAAAAGAGTCCAATTGTTTATGACTATATAATTGGTAACAAGGTCCTATCTCGTAATCAAATAACTAAGGATTTAGGAGTATATTTTGACCCTAACTTGGCTTTCACTTATAATTTGAATGAAATCGTAACCTCAGCCAATAAGCTGCTTGGGTTTATTATTAGAAATAGCAAAGTTTTTTCTAATACAGGAGCTCTGTATGCTTTATTTCAGCTACATAAGATCAAAGTTAGAATATGCTATACTGATATGGTTTCCAACTTATGACACTCATATAATGAAACTTGAAAAGATACAGCGCAAATTCTTGAAGTATATGTGGTTTAAATGTTATCATGTTTTTCCAGAACAAAATACTGAATATCGGTTACTTTTGGAAACCTTTAACTTGGAGTCTATTGAGTCTAGACACACACAAATTGCACTTAATACTTTGACTAAGATAATTCATAATAAAGCTGATTGTCCAGATTTAATAGCTAAACTGCAGTTTCGTGTGCCAAGGAGTTCTTCTCGTTGTACCTCAACTTTTTATCTTCCTGCTTACAATTCTAATGTATTGCTTAAATCACCTATATTTGTTATGTGCAATCTGTACAATAATATTTGTAATGATATAGATATATTTTGTAATTAATTTTTTGTCGATTTTTTGTAATTAATTTTTTGTGCTTTACTTGTTTTGGGTGTATACCTGTTTGAGTAATAAAGTTATTATTATTATTATTATAATTTATTATCAACAGTTTATGTATGGTCGACTGCAGTTTTTGGCGCCATCTTTATTTCATTTTCTACACTATATTGTAACGAGCGGCGCCTGGGTGACGGCGGCCAAGCGACATGCACGGACAAGTTTGCATTGTCTAGCCGGCGCGCTATTGTGTTGATGACGCAAGAGGGGGATGATTCATCGGGTCACGCGATACGGTAATAAAATTTAATTACTTTCTGGAAGAAATTTATGGAATTTACCAGAATTACCGGCTGTGGATATATAAACGCTACCCGAGCGGACGGTGAGTCAGTCTACTTTAGAATTGTGACATAAATAGAAGTCTTCGACCGAATGGTGACATAAATAGAACGAAATATTCATGTATTGTGAAATAAATAGTGTTTAATGTTATTTACTAGTTAAATAAATAATCGTAGTAGTGTTAAGTGTGTAAATAAATATTCTTAGTGTATAATTAGTGTTTTAAGTTTAATTAATAGTGCGTGTTTATTTAATTATCATTAACTTTTATCTTTTATTTTTCGATATTAAACTTGTTATATAAATATTCGTGTTTTACTGATTTTACACTTCACCTAAATAAATAAAACCGTTACAATTGGTGTCAGGTGTGGGGTTTAATAAACTGTGAAGTGTAAATTAAAAATAAATAAAATGGCTACAAAGAAAATTAAATTAAGTGACTTGAAAGTGACTGAACTCAAGAAAGAACTAGAAGAACGGGATCTAGAGACATCAGGAGTCAAGACTGTACTTCAACAGCATCTACGAAAAGCCCTAGTAGATGCTGGTGAAAATCCTGAGGAACTTGAAGTTGCGTGTAGCATATCCGAACAACTGCAAGAAAATTCTAGATCTTTGAAAGAAGAATTAGCCGCAAGTTCTAGAATTTTAGAAGAGAAGTTAACAGAAAACTCTAGAACTTTGGAATATAAATTTACAGAAACTTCTAGATGTTTGAAAGAAGAAATAACAGAAAGTTCTAGAAAGTGTGAAGAGAATTCCAGAATTTTGAAGGAAGAATTAGCCGCAACTTTAAAAGAAGAATTGATGGAAAATTCTAGAAGCTTAGAACAAAAATTCGAAGAAAAATTTATAGAAAATTCTAGAATTTTAGAGGATAAATTAGAAGAGAATTTGAAGAACTTGAAGCAAGAATATGACAAGAAGATAGAACAATTAGAAGAAAATTTATCCAAAATTACGTCAACGCCGATGTCGACAACCGAACCGGTCAAAGGAGACGGGGTCAAAATAGAAAATACCATCAAAGCAGAACACAATTCGACATCTCATGTGAAAGCTCCGAAATATGACGGAAAAACAGCGTGGCCTAATTATTTAAGGCAATTTGAAATAGCTGCTAAAATAAATTGTTGGTCGTCAGAGGAGAAGGCTAGTAATCTGGCCCTTGCCTTACAAGGAGAAGCCCTCAATATTATCCAAACGGTGAAACCAGAAGAGCAAGAAGACTATGACCTACTAGTCAAACAATTAGATATGCGGTATGGCAACGCACATTTGAAACAGGTGTACCAGACGCAACTGAATAACAAATATCAGGAATCAAAGGAGACACGTCAAGAATTCGAAGCGGACATATCTCGCTTGGTTCACCTCGCATTCCCCGATGCTCCGGAGAGCGTGATACAGACCCTGGCTATTCAACAATTTGTCAACGGAATCCGAGACAGCGAAATCCAAAAATCATTAAGAATAGCGCACACAAAAACTATAAGTGATGCATTGTCAATTGCATTAGAGCATGAAGCTGCTAAACAAACTTCGCGTAACCAATCTAGAGTGCGGAACATTGACGCCGAGAGAACCGAAAACATGGAAGATTTGGACGAGAGAGTGCGACGAATCTTCAAAGAAATGCTTCCAGAAAGAAGAAAACTACGTTGCTGGAATTGCGGTGAGCTCGGTCACCCGCAAAGACTTTGCAGTAAATTGCGGAAGGCCGAACCGAAGAAAGAAGAGGACGAGTCGGAAAACTAAGTCGGGTTGATGCGAAGGGGCAATCGTCGACCCGTAATCTAGTAGCCCCACATTCTATCGGTTATGTCGCATCCCTTCATCATCAAGCTAACAGCATCTACGTGGATGGTTTTATTGACGGAAGGCCACTTAAAATGTTGCTAGATACGGGTGCGACGAAGACAATTATTAGACCCGACGTAGCAAAAAGAACTGGCAAGACACATCTACATCCAACCAAGTGGCGATTACGCACAGCAACAGGAGAACAAGCTACTGCATCTGGAGAGCTGGATTCGAACATCACTATCGGAAATACCTCCTTTGAACATCGTGTGCTAGTAGATGACGTTGAAGATGACCTCATTCTTGGTATGGACATCATGAAGAAGCACGGTTTTAAACTTGACCTGAAAAATGGCGTGATGGTGGTCAATGAAGAAGAGCTCGTATTTTCTCCACGTTGGATTTAAAAAGCGGTTACTGGCAAGTCGATTTGGAGCCAAAGGATAAAGAGAAGACAGCCTTCACCATCGGCACGGAACTTTGGCAATTTACTGTTATGCCATTTGGGCTCTGCAATGCCCCTGCAACTTTCGAACGACTCATGGAAACCGTTTTAGCTGGACTATCGTGGAAAACCTGTTTGGTTTACCTCGACGATATTATTGTGGTCGGAAAAACGTTTGAGGATCACATGAAGAATTTAGAAGAGGTGTTCCAAAGATTAAGAAAGGCCAATCTGAAGCTCAGCCCGAAGAAATGTCACCTATTCCAGGAGGAAGTTCATTATCTTGGACACATCGTTTCCGGCAGAGGGATTGCAGTAGACTCCGGGAAAATAAAAGCTGTTCAAGACTGGCCAGTACCCAGAGACAAACATGAACTGAGAAGTTTTCTTGGTTTATGCACCTATTATCGACGATACGTACCCGGATTTGCCAACATTGCGAAACCGTTGACGAAGCTTACTGAAGAAGGCCGAAGATTCATCTGGGAAACGGACTGTCAAGCCGCATTCACACAACTGAAACATTCCTTGACAAGTGCACCTGTTTTAAGTTACCCGTTACCACAAGGAAAGTTCATACTAGACACAGATGCCAGCAACGTTGGAATTGGCGGTGTGCTTTCCCAAATTCAAGACGGACATGAGAAGGTTATTGCCTACTTCAGCAAGACATTGTCAAAACCTGAAAGAAATTATTGTGTCACCAGAAAGGAATTATTAGCAGTCGTTAAGTCCATCGAACATTTCTACAAGTATTTGTACGGTAGAAAATTTCTTATTAGAACCGACCACGCTGCTCTAAAATGGCTACTACAATTTAAGAATCCGGAAGGTCAAGTAGCCAGATGGATTGAACGACTACAGGAATATGACTTTGTGATTGAACATAGAGCAGGAACGAGCCATCGTAATGCAGACGCATTGTCGAGAAGACCATGTCAGGAGGAATGTAAACACTGTAGCCGAGTAGAAGAAAAACATTCCATCGTCGCGAGGACAACAGTAGTTGACGATAGATGGCATCCAGACGACCTGCGCCAAGACCAAGAAAATGACCCGGATTTGAAAATCATACTGGATTGGAAGAATAGTGAAGAAAAGCCAGCATGGGAAAATGTTGCACCACATTCCCGGAAAGTAAAATCGTACTGGGCACAATGGGACTCTATTGTGGTTGAAGAAGGTGTCCTGAAACGTGTGATGGAGAACACCGAAGGTACTGAGACGAAAACTCAGCTGATTGTTCCACGGAGCCGAGTACCGGAAGTGTTGAAGGAAATCCATGATGGAACTGGAGGAGGACATTTTGGAGTCAACAGAACCGTGGAAAGATTGCGCCAACGATTTTACTGGGTGAATTGCAAAGAAGAAGTTAAAGAGTGGTGCAAGAAGTGTGTTGCTTGCGCTGGAAGTAACGGGCCACATAAGCGACGAAGAGCTCCAATGCGTCAATACAATGTTGGCAGTCCATTTGAGCGCATTGCGATTGATGTAGCCGGACCATTCCCGGAATCCGACGAGGGAAACAAGTACATATTAGTCGTTATGGATTACTTCACCAAGTGGGTTGAAGCTTATCCATTACCTAACCAGGAAGCCGTCACTGTTGCTGAAGTTCTGGTAAAAGAATGTATTTGCCGATTTGGAGTCCCTCGTGAACTACACTCCGACCAAGGAAGAAATTTTGAGTCTGCCCTTTCCCAAAACATCTGTAAGATAATGGGAATCAACAAGACTAGGACAACTGCACTACATCCGCAGTCCGACGGCATGGTCGAACGAATGAACAGAACTATCAACCGATATGTATCAAAGGTTGTCTCTAACCATCAAAGAGACTGGGACCGACATCTGCATCTGTTCCTGATGGCTTATCGTTCATCCGTACACGAGACGACAGGACAGACACCTGCTAACATCTTATTCGGACGTGAATTACGTTTGCCATGTGACCTGGTATTCGGCAGCAAACCTGGAGAAGATTTGGCTGGGGAGGATTATGTCACCAACTTGCGAAGAAGAATGGATGACATTCATGAACAAGTCCGTACAAGTATTCAGGTTGCCAGCGACAGGATGAAGGATCATTATGACATCAGGGCTGACGAAGGTGGTTACCAACCTGGAGATCTGGTGTGGTTGTATAACCCGCAGAGGCGTCGCGGATTATCGCCAAAGCTGCAGAAGAATTGGGAAGGCCCTTATGAAATAATCAAGAGAATAAACGACATAATCTACCGGATAAGAAAAATGCCTAATGGGAAGTCGCGAGTAGTACATTTTAATCGTCTAGCTCCTTTCGCCGGCGATAACCATGAAGACCATCGTGGAGCTACGGTTCGAAGAATTGAAGCCCAAGAACCTACATTCGAAGATTTCATGGAAACTTATTCCACTAACTAGACTAGGAAAATAATTTCAAAATACGTCTAGAAATCACTCCTAGCGGCAAATCATGTAACAATTGATTTACAGGTTGAATCTTATGCTTTGATACCCGCTGAACACGCCTAGGTATGTTATTTGCTCGAATTTTCACTCCTTGTGCCCCAAATTCAAGATGGCGGACGAAAATTGTGTCCGAAAATTTATCTCAGAAACTATCCACATTAGGTGAAAAAGTGGTATATAAGAAAATGTAGATCATAAAATTCTCTATAAGATTTTCATGTAAGTGGCACAGTTTTCGAGAAAATCGAGAAAATGTATTTCGAACATTTCAATCATTAAAAACCAAGTACAAATTATGTCTCCCTTCATGAAAACGGCTGTCATTTATGAACTAATAATAATATCAACTGCCGGTTTTTTAAATTAAATTATATGAATAATAATAATAAGATATATTATTTTAAAAACTTTTTAGTGCGTTCATTGAGCCAAAATGTAAAATTTTCTTCCGAGAAATTTTACCATATTTTATATTATTTTGTATTTAATGAACTGTAACTTCAGACCGAATAAAAATATTGACTTCCGGTTTCTTTTATTAAATTCTACGAACATTTCTCTATAAGATGCAATATGTTAAAAAGTTTTAAGGGCGTTCGTTAAGCCAAAATATTTCATTTTTCCCCAAGAGAAAGTTGAGAAATTTTTAATTTTTTTATATTTATTGTGTTTAATGAACTGTAACTTCTAATCGAATAACAATATCGACTTCCGGTTTCTTTTATTAAATTCTACGAACATTTCTCTATAAGATACAATATTTTAAAATTTTTTAAGGGCCAAAATATTTCATTTTTCTCCAAGAGAAAGTTGAAAATTTTTTAAATTTTTTTATATTTATTGTGTTTAATGAACTGTAACTTCTAATCGAATAAAAATAGCGACTTCCGGTTTCTTTTATTAAATTCTACGAACATTTCTCTATAAGATACAATATTTTAAAAAGTTTTAACTGCGTTCGTTAAGCCATAATATTAAACTTTTCACCGAGACAAAATTGGGAATTTAAGAAAAATAAATTATTTATTGTGTTTAATGAACTGTAACTTCTAAACGAATAAAAATATCTACTTGCGGTTACTTTTATTAAATTCTACGAATATTTCTCTAAAAGATACATTATGTTAATATCCTTTTAGAGTTTTTTTTAAGTCAAAATATTACATTTTTTCTTGAGTGAAAGTTGAGAAATTTGTTAATTCTTCGTATTGATTTTGTTAAATGAACTGTAATTTCTGAACGGATAAAAATATTGACTTCCGGTTTCTCTTATCAAATTTTACGAACATTTTGCTATAAGATATATTATTTTAACAACTTTTTAGGGCGTTCATTAACACAAAATATAAAAAAATCTTCCTGGAGAAAGTTGAATTTTAAAAAAAAATTTCGTAACTATTCTGTTTTATGAACTTTAACTTCTAAACGAATAAGAATATGGATTTCCGGTTTCTTTTCGTCACATTTTATCGCAGAAATTGTTAATATTAGGTAAAAGAAACTGTTATATAAGAAAATGTATATCACAACATTCTCTATAAGAAAACTTATTTTTAGGAACTAAAATTTTGGAGGCGCTAGATTTATAGACTATGGAAAAAAATCTGAAAAATCTCATAAAATAAACGGGAAGTTGATATTTTTATCCGTTAATAAGTTACAGTTCATTAATAAATACGAAGAATTTAAAAAAAATTCAACTGTCTCTCGGGAAAAATTGTAATATTTTGGCATAACGAACGCCCTTAAAACTTTTTAAAATATTGTGTCTTATAGAGAAATGTTCGTAGAATTTAATAAAAGTAACCAGAAATGGATATTTTTATTCGTTTAGAAATTATAGTTCATTAAAGACAATAAATAAATAAAATTAAAAAATTTCTCAATTTTGTCTCGGTGAAAAGTTTAATATTTTAGCTTAACAAACGCCCTTAAAACTTTTTAAAATACTGTATCTTATAGAGAAATGTTCGTAGAATTTAATAAAAGAAACCGGAAGTCGATATTGTTATTCGATTAGAAGTTACAGTTCATTAAACACAATAAATACAAAAAATTTAAAAATTTCTCAACTTTTTCTTGGGGAAAAATGTAATATTTTGGCTTAACTGTTTTTAACATAATGTATCTTAGAGAGAAATGTTCGTAGAATTTAATAAAAGAAACCGGAAGTCAATATTTTAATTCGGTCTGAAGTTACAGTTCATTAAATACAAAATAATATAAAAAATGGTAAAATTTCTCGGAAGAAAATTTTACATTTTGGCTCAATGAACGCACTAAAAAGTTTTTAAAATAATATATCTTACAAAAAAAATTCATATAATTTAATTTAAAAAACCGGAAGTTGATATTATTATTAGTTCATAAATGACAGCCGTTTTCATGCAGGGAGACATAATTTGGACTTGGTTTTTAATTATTGAAATGTTCGAAATACATTTTCTCGATTTTCTCGAAAACTGTGCCACTTACATGAAAATAGTTAACAACTTATCTTATAGAGAATTTTATGATCTACATTTTCTTATATAACACTTTTTCATCTAATATGAATAGTTTCTGAGATAAAAGTAAAAAACTGATTTTCGGACACAATTTTCGTCCGCCATCTTGAATTTGGGGCACAAGGAGTGAAAATTCGAGCAAATAACATACCTAGGCGTACTCAGCGGGTATCAAAGCATAAGATTCAACCTGTTAATCAATTGTTACATGATTTGCCTCTAGGAGGTATATTTTCGAAAAAATTTCCTAGTCTAAACCGTAAAGCTCGGTATGGCGTTACCCGAGAGGAACATCTAGACCTGTTCACGGTTTCACCAGACTATTCCCTTGGTCACTGCATAGCCGAAGACACGAAAATGTCCCGCGGAATCGCTACTGTCTTCAAGAAGAAGTTTGGACGACTACAAGAACTGGCCAACCAACGTCCATCCGTCGGGAGAACAGTACGACTTAGGGATAATGACGTGGAACACAAACGATACATTTACTACTTAGTTACGAAGGCAAAATCAAACCAGAAGCCACTGTATCGAAATTTGTGGAATTCATTGTGCGATCTGAGGGACCACCTATTAGACAACGACATCATGAAGCTGGCTTTACCGAAGATAGGCTGTGGACTAGATGGCTTGGATTGGAGGATTGTGAGGAACATGTTAGAGATCCTCTTCCGGTATACTGGAATTGAAATCCTCGTCTGCAGCTTCAACCCAAAGAGACAAGTCAACACAGAACCGACCGTGGACTGTCACTTCTTCCAGACATCCGGATGCATCAAGGGTGATGCATGTAGATTTCGTCATCAAGGACTGTTCCGGGACGAAACAGTCTTAAGGAGGGAGCAATGTAACGAGCGGCGCCTGGGTGACGGCGGCCAAGCGACATGCACGGACAAGTTTGCATTGTCTAGCCGGCGCGCTACTGTGTTGATGACGCAAGAGGGGGATGATTCATCGGGTCACGCGATACGGTAATAAAATTTAATTACTTTCTGGAAGGAATTTATGGAATCTACCAGAATTACCGGCTGTGGATATATAAACGCTACCCGAGCGGACGGTGAGTCAGTCTACTTTAGAATTGTGACATAAATAGAAGTCTTCGACTGAATGGTGACATAAATAGAACGAAATATTCATGTATTGTGAAATAAATAGTGTTTAATGTTATTTACTGGTTAAATAAATAATCGTAGTAGTGTTAAGTGTGTAAATAAATATTCTTAGTGTATAATTAGTGTTTTAAGTTTAATTAATAGTGCGTGTTTATTTAATTATCATTAACTTTTATCTTTTATTTTTCGATATTAAACTTGTTATATAAATATTCGTGTTTTACTGATTTTACACTTCACCTAAATAAATAAAACCGTTACAATATCTTTTAGTTAGATGGTGAGACGTGAGATAAATAGATAACTGTAATGTAGACTGGACTGGGGGAACATTTCGGACGCCTGGGACAGATAGGCGAGGAGGTTGCGGGTTGAGCGGAAGTTGGTGGGGGTACTTTTCGGAGCCGTGGGATTTCTAACGCGTGGAATTTCGGACGGATGGGATTTCGGAGGCGTGGAACGCACTCTATGAGTTCAGGGTATACTAAGTACTCAGTAGGGTGTAAGGTGGCGGTAACTACGGACACGTGTTTCGACCTTATTTGGTCTGATCAGTGTAGTATACTAGAATCTTTTGCACTAACAATTAATACTAAACAAAATATTCCATTGTTTTCTTCCCTAACACTAACTAATAATCAGATTTTAATTAAATTATCATAATTTTCAATAGCGTTTTTCTCATGTTTTTGTTACGCACAGGTATGAAACTAATATCTCGTTGAATTCAGAAAAAAATACTGAACTAATAGGCAAATTAAAAAAATTAGTCCCCATTTGAAATAAGAAAGTTGCACCCCGTAGTTTGAGAACCACTGGTCTAAAAAAATTTTTGTGTTGTTAATTAAAGTGCGCCACTTAAAATGAACACCCTATACATAACTAGTTACCTAACAGATACGTTTGAAATTAAAGTTTTTAAAACAAAACTTTTGTGTATTTAATTGAAAACTCTACGTCTCGGTTTACTTATACAAGAGCTTTCTGTAGAAGGAAATGAGTTGACAGAAAAAATTACTTACATATGATAAATGACATACTAATATAACATTTAAATTAATTGAAGGAATTATGACCAAATCCTTTAATTAAACTAGAACTATACACTATAATAATCAAATACAATGCCAAGTTTCACAGCTACCGAATGCTTTAAAGTATTGCAATTTGCTCCGAAATGTTGCAATCATTGAGCTTCACTGTCATAAAATATTTTTGTTCTGCTCTTACCTTATCGCTATGACATGCACCGTATTATTTGTCTACTTTTGAAGACACCGCCCTGAGCCGTGGTAATTGCCGCAATCGTCACAACGCTTGGATTTCTTGGGACAAGCCTTTGAGATATGTCCAACCTCGTTGCAAGTGTAACAGGTTGGTTTTTGCAGGCGTGATTTTCTTTATTGTCATTCCGATTATATTTGTTTACATGAACCTTCCTATTATCCCGCTTCGTTTTGGTTTTACGGGCCGAATCATCTTTAATTGTTTGCAGGTACGTCAGCAAAGATGCTGGTGTTTGATGCTTTCCTGTACGGGCTCCAGAAACTAAACTATTATCATGTATCCCGCCCAGAATCATGATACAGCTTTCGTCCCCGTTATCTCGCAGGCATTGATTAGGGACAGCTTTTCATAGTAATATTTTAGAAAGGGCTCATATAATCGTTTCTGACGGTTGATCATGGCGTTTATGACATTAGTGAAATCTCTCTCATTGGGAAAAGCCTGGTTTAGTAGCACTTTTAATTCTTCCCAAGAATGGTTAATTCTCGTCAGTCCGCGGTACCAAGTTGCCGCATACCCCTTCAATTTCGACGTCACATTAAAAATTGTATTTTGCTCGTTCCAGTTTAAATGGAGCGCAAGTTTTCCACTTTATGGTTCCAATTATCCATCGCCAAAGTCGTATTTCCTGGACCAAAATACGGTAGC
Source organism: Agonum fuliginosum (assembly GCA_947534325.1). Classification (NCBI taxonomy): domain Eukaryota; kingdom Metazoa; phylum Arthropoda; class Insecta; order Coleoptera; family Carabidae; genus Agonum; species Agonum fuliginosum. Next base: position 20,309,223 of record OX384041.1, read on the forward strand.
ACTTCGGCACCTACATTATGATTAGAGATAGGTCTAATCATGCTTGACTGCTTACGCTGTATATTTTCAGTGAGTAGCAGCATTAATTCAAACATTTGCTGCAAACTACCGGTATCTGAGTTGGTAGACATTGAGTCAGGGACACAGTCACGGGGGGGCGAGAATAAGCCATTTTATTTATTTATTTAAATTTACAAGCCCAACAGGTTAATAAAACCCAATAAAAGCACAGAAAAAGCATATAAGTACTAAAAAAATACAGAAATAAAACTGTTATGACGTACGAAGTAGTGTTAAATAATCTAAACATTAACAAAAGATTATAAATACTAAAACTAAAACAAATAAATACAAAATAAGCGGCAGTATAAACAATAATTATGATTATCAAAATTGAACATTGAAATAAAAAATAATTTGACATTAAAACAACAAGAGTAAGACCTAGAACTAAATATACATTGACTATAATAAATATTACTAATAACTATAAATAATGTGGCAGTGTAAACAAAAAAACATATTAAAATAGGGCTTTGTAAAATAATTTTAGTCTAAGATTGAAGACATCAAGATTAAAAAACTTATGGCCGTTTGCACCATGTAAGGTTAAATTCTGCGATTATCGAAACTTAGTTTAACTAAAACTTGCGCAGTACTGTATTAAACAAAGATTAGTTAACCAGCTCTCTGTATACGTATTGGGAATTCGAGTGAATTTATCTGAGGGAAATTGGAGCATTCCCTAACATTATGTCGGTGTCTCCGTCAACGTTTGACACTTGTTTTGTGTTTGACATTGGATACTGGATTTGTATTGGTTTTGTGATCTTGACTTGACTGACTCAAAATAATATGATTTTAGAAGTTGTAATATCGAGTTAGGTTAATAATAAAGTAAGTTTGACAAAACAGATTGATTTTAATTTATAAATAATTATATATAAAATCTGTAGATGGCAAAATTTGAAAGGCCGAGAAATCTAAAATTTATTCTCGATGAAAAGATTGCCTTATTAGAAATAATGAAAAACTACAAAATTATAATAGAAAACAAACAGACAGACATAATTACTACTCCAGATAAGGAAAGTATATGCATGGTAGTTGAGCGTGAATTTAATGCCATTTTACCAGCAGGTATGAAATTATTTGTAATACTAATAACAAGCGTATTATTTACAAATTGTAATATTTAGGTACACACAGAACGTGGAATACCTTGGACATAATATCTTCGATATCTGTTGGGACGCCACTGTCTTCAGCATCTCCGACAGCTGGCGCATTCTATTGAGCGCGTCACGTCTTAATTTTAGTTTAGTTACTTTTTCTCTAGTTTGTAGTTAATATCAATTTATTGTTCAACGCTTACGCACGCTTTTAGTATTTTGCACATTTTTCTCCGATTTAACCTTAAAACTCTTTTTACGACCACATGGTCTCAAAGTTTAGTGATATTTAAAAGTTTATATAAATCTAAATAATTCACGCATTCTTGCTTAAAATATCAGTGCTGCAAAATCCTAATCATTTACTATTTTAGCTACAAACCATAGTTGAAACGCATCACATTTTTGAAACCACATGGTATTTCCAGTGTTGGATCTTGGACAATATTTCTCAATTGACGTTTGTATTTATATACCGCATTTATATATTGTTATTCTGCATATTTGTAAGTAGCCTGCACAATTTATTGCATTTGTACACTTTCATTTTGATAACCGTATATTCTGCTTAAACAACTGATTTATTATTAATTATTATTCTCTACTGTTTGATTCATATTTTGGTGTATTATTGTTGTATGGTTTTTACTTCCTTGTACGGAGTAATAAGGAAGTATTGTAATCGCGAAAAATTTCGGTTTTCAGATTTTGATGGAAATATCCGTTTTGACCTTTTCTGAATCCATTATGACTAGTTTCGTCGTGACGTCTGTACGTACGTGCGTACGTACGTACGTACGGACGTACGTACGTACGGACGTATGTGTGTCGCATAACTCAAATACGGTTAGACGTAGAAAGTTGAAATTTTGTATTTAGGACTGTTATAGCATCTAGTTGTGCACCTCCTATTTTTGGTTTCAATCTACAAACCGGAAGTAGTACTTTTCTTAAATATTTCGATAAATATTTAATTTAAGACAAATTTTTTAATTTTAAATGAAAGATTATGTGATTATTACCTAAAATCGATATTTTATAAATATTTTTGTATCTGGTATCATTTAGGAATAATTAAAGTATATATTTTTAATTTAGTATTTCTTTATCTTGTAGTCCATGATTTGTTACTACGTAAAATTTAAATGATTATGACATGACAGTGACAATAGTAAAATATGCTTTATATCTTCTTCTGCAGTTTAAATAAAATGACTAAAATATATTTGTGAGTATACTAGTATAATAAGTTAAAAGAATTTTTTATATTATTCTACATTTTAGTTATTAAGAAAAGTATGAACACACAAGGCGTACAAGGAAGTCATGTGGTGTCCACGTCAGATTTTTTCTCTAAATTTGGTGTTGATTAAATATTGGTTAAAATTTACTAAATTTTCTTTGATTATATTTTACCGTATTTTACGTAACTATTTTTTTGCTATATTTAAGTTTAATGCTTTGGGTTTATTTGTTGTACTCTGATTTAATTTATTTCTTTATTAAATTGTATAAGTACTGTGTTTGCGATATCACTTCAATCCCTACACCATTTTGTATCGTTTATTTAGCCCTTCTGGCACAACACTTGTATAGCTTGTTATTCTGGTACACTTTTCAGTATTTAGTTCAAACACTTTTGAAACTACACTTGGTTAATTTTTTACATAACTACACTATTGCACATTTCATTTATTTAACTAACTCTTTGTTGCGTAGGGCGTCAACTTATTAGATTTACGCATTCCTTAAATTTATTTGTGGGCCCATTACCTGTTTCTTCCCATCTTCCGTCATCAAAGAGCGACATTGTTGTGTTAAGTCTCTCAGAACAGCTTCTGAGAGTGAAGAGTGTCCATCCTTTTCCCGTCCATTGTTGCACTATTCTAGCATTCTAATTTTTCACGCTACAAGTCGTGTTTCGGCACGTACTTCCTTTTTCTTTACTCGCTAAACGACCTCTCGGTCGAACAGTATCAATATTCAAATTATTATTCATCTGTACTACAAGATATTTATCAAATAAACAAGTAGGAATACTTATAATTTAAATACACTTAAGGTTAAATATTACGTTTTTTATCTCAAGAACTAGTGCTTTTATTTTTTTCATTTTTTAATATGGTATTACTAGGTAAATGTCTAGTGCCATGCCGAAGTTTCATTCCAAATAAATACAATTTCGCGTTGTTATAGTAAAAAAACTAAAAAATTGTAAAAGTAAATTAATACCTCATTTAAGCTAAAAATATTGATAACTTTGCACGAATTTATTTTAAATATATTCCTTTTAACAATAACCAATGTATTTTTGCATTATAATGAATTGTTTATAACGTTATACCCAAAAATTTAAATAAATAGTAAAAATCATTATAAAATTATTATCACAAAAACTGTAGCTGAATTTTATTATGTGCATATAATATAGTCATATTTATTTCCCAAAAAAATCGCGTTAAGAGTGGACAAAAGCAAAATGTCAATATATCAATAAATTCATAAGAGAATAACTCCATTACGGATGAATATTAGTAAAAGTTATTTTTTATAACAATTATTCGAAGCCTATACTTTTATGTCATACCATTAGAAAAAGTTTAAATTTTTAAATTTGTATGAAATTAATAAATATAAAAGTGTATGTTTTCTACAACAAATGGCAAATATCTCATATAATTATTACTTTTTTTTGTTGAAATTTTGTACACAAGAAGTAAATCATGTTATGTTAAAAATACAATTTTCTTATAAGTTAATATAAATATGAACATTCATTATAAATAAATTTAAAAAATCTGCTGTGTCCACCACAGTACTTCCCCGATTATAAGTTTTAATAACTTACTTTCGTAACGCCGTTAATTTTATGCTTTATTCTGCAAAATTTAAATAAATTTATCATTTTTCCCCAAACTATTTAAGTTGATACCAACTTCGGCATAATTTAAATACCATAAAAATCTGATACTTATTCCCTAAAAACTCACACTCGAAAATTTTAACCCGTCACAATCCCTTATAGCCTTATAGAATATAATGCGGAAAGTAAAAACAACTGACCATTGTTTAAATGTTGTTATTGATTCTTCGACTAATATTTTTTTCCAGAAAACTTTAATTTGATAATACACTTGAACAAATTTGAATAATTTTTTGAGAAACAATAATTGATTATCGCATAAATGTCATTTTTTACATTTTTACTAAACTTATCTCCCCGAGAGCTTTAAATTGACACCAAAATCGGTATAATTTGAATAATGTATGATAAAAAAATTGACGATCAGTTAAAGCTTTAATTTGATACCACACACGATAGTATTTTAATAAAAATAAAATAAGATAAATGTTTATAAAGTTGGTACCACTGGTTGAATAAAAAAAATTTGAGTAATTTTTTGAGAAACAATTGAAAATCGTATTAATGTCATTTTTTACATTTTTAAAAAACTTATCTCCCTGAGCGATTCAAATTGACACCAAACTCGGTATAATTTGAATAATTTATAAAAAAAAAACAATTGACGATCATTTAAATGTTATTTTTGTTTTTCTACTAGAATTATTTTCCCAAGACCTTTAATTTGATACCACACACGATAGTATTTTGATAAAAATAAAAAAGTTTTGTTTATAAAGTTGGTACCACTGGTTGAATAAAGCTCATTAACGAACTTGAAGTCAGATTTTGGCTCAAGATCTTAAATATAAAATTTCAGTCCAAAATTCCAACGCGTTTTTAAGTTATCCAACATCCAGACAGACTAACAGACTAACAGACCGACAGACCGACAGACCGACTTTTTTTAAAAATATGTTTTTTGGGTTCAGTAGGGTCTGAAACGTGAAGATTCACCAAAATCTCGAACTGTCAAAAAATCACGATTACAATACTTCCCTCTATTACATAGATCGGGGAAGTAAAAATGGTCTGACTTTAAACCTACTTTTTGCCTGTGTTTTTATGTTTATCTCAACCAAACTCTTTTATTTGCTAATATATATTCCAGTAATGATATATTCGTACAGTTTTTAACAATCTGATGGGTAACAATCGAATAATACGACATATGTTATAACTTCCATAAGCAGCAATGTTATTTTTATTTTAGATTAGAACCGAGAGATGGCAACACCCGTTCAGCATTACGATTGTGATTGCAGGCTTTCTGTAATATTTGCAGTGACTGTACTTTGTAGGTTCGTGTTGGGTCGTGTAAACTCGTGTAAATATTAGATTCTTGTGTTTTTATTTGAAGCGAAACTTATAGCAAAGCATTCTGTGAAGGCTTTCGTGTATCTGGAATTTTATTTTATATTTATTTATATTCAAATCTTTCGGAGCAAGATTTATATAATAACATAAATGAACAATAGTTAAAAGAAACGATTAAAGTAATTGCAGCACGAAAATGTAAAACTACCTCATTTTTTAAATAATTCTGTATTTTAAATCAGGGCTGTAGGCAGAGTGGGCATTGTCCACTCTGGAAGAAAAAATTGCCCACTCTAATAAAATCGGACTGGTGAACCAAAATTAATAAATTTTATATTAATTGTACTTTTGTGATCTAACAATTTATTCTTGCACATAAAATGGGTGAAAAACAAATGCAACTTCACATCGTTTGACTAAATACCTTTTCATTATAATATTATAAAGCATTTTTTGACCTTGAGGGAAAAAGAAATTTCACCTGCGGCGCATTTAATTATTCTTTTATATTCTGGTTTAACTTTTATCCTACAAAACTCAGGTGCCCCACTCTAAATAATATTAGAACTAGTTTTACATTTTTAAGATAAATACCTAATTTATGATAATTTTGGATATTTACGATAATTTTTTATCTCAATTTGGCTTACGATAAATACTAGAATAGGGTAACATAAAGTCAAACTAGAGTTTACATTTCGAAATTTCAGATATATTATTTATCTGCTGAAGTAATATAAAAATATGCTCTCCATATAAAGTTCTTTTAATTTTGGTAATATTTTTGCGGTCCATAGCAAATCGACTCTATAAATTTTTTCAATAAAAATTTAATGAAAAGTACACACAAAAAATATATTTATTTTTAAAAAATATAGACCATTTTGTAAATATATTTCAATATATAATATAAAATGGTTTTGACTTTTAATCGCATATTTAATACAGTTTAAAATAATTTAAAAACTCCAATAAAAGTGTCGTTCTGTAATCTAATCTGGATATTTTGTTTTATTTAAATTTTGTAAGTGTTATTAAGGGTGTGTTCCAAAATTAAACCATGTTTACCGTGGTGTTATGTTACGGTAATTCTTTAGTAACTGAATGTGACGGTTCTCTCAGTAACTTGTGAGTAGAGTAGAAGCACAAAAGTCACAAAAATATACTTTTTCGTCAACCGGACGTATTTGATGCAATTGTGTCATTGTTTTTTGTAAAAAAGTAGGCCATTTGGGAATTGTTTATGATCACCATAGCAATTGTACAAAAAGTAAATCTATTCTTCCTAATACAAACAAATATTGTTGTTGTCATGGTTAGTATGTTTACATTTTAATTGTTGCGTAATATGAGGATGTGTCAATTTAAATGAAATTACATCTATTTAAGCGGCTAACGAAAAAATATTATGTTTTTTCAAAATCGGCATGAAAATCGTCATTTCCAGACTAATTTGCGGCATGAAAGTAAGATTTTCATGACTAGGCATGAAAATAAAATTTTACTTTCAACTTTGTTTACTTGTCATGACAACTTTTTCTAAAATTTGTTACAGCTCTGATGATTTGTCACAGCTCTGATGATTTATGCAAACCTAATTTTTTTTATAATTTTAAGCTTAATTGCCGATTTAAAAAAAATAGAATACATCACGCGTCATAAAAATGTCTTTGCTTGACTCGGAGGCTTTGAAGAAATGCTCGGACGCTGCGCTTCCTCGCATTCTTCAAACGCCTCCTCGTCTGCAATGAAACATTTTCATGACTTGTAATGTAATATACTATTCATTCATACAAAAAATGCTATTTTGGCACTCGTAAGATCGCCGAACTCCGCTGCGCGTCGTCCGACAACCGTCTTACTCGTCCCAAAATCATGCGTTTTTTGTAATAATGAAACAACTAACTAATTTCGCAAATTTTTCGAATAGATAAATCCGTTTGTATAATCATTTCCAACAGAGAAAAATCAGCCATTCAACATCAAAACATACCAACGTTTTTAAGTTAAAACTGTGAGATCGCGATACACAAATACAAATTTACCACAAATATCGTGCTCTTTAGCACGGTGATCGTGGTAACGAATATGTGCGAAAATTTACCGCCGTTTTCACTTATCGCGTTTCAAATTAGTACTGACATTCTGAAAAAATTACCATGGTACATGTGGTTTAATTTTAGTACATACCCTTTATGTCAAAATTTCATGAATTCAAAAAATTACACTTATTCGAACGAATGTAAAAAAAAGTATGCAACACGCGCCATTATATTATTTAACGGCGCGCCGCCATCAAAATTCCAAGTTAACTAAAAATTTCGATAGTTGCCTAAAAGTAAGATACGCCACCGCCACTTCAAAATTAAGCTTTTACACCGGCGCACTGCCGCCGCCGATATATTTTTAACATTTCGCCGCTATCAACCCCAACGGCGGGCGCACAGGTCTATCTCGGTAGTTAGATACCTTCACTCGGCTAAACTTTATTATCGTGAATAAACATTCATGTATCTCACTTGATGCATAAATATCTAATATGCATTTTTGCACTTTCGGGACTAAAACTCTTCTTTAGTCTTTATTGTTAGGGACTAAGGTTATTAATTTGATCCCATGGGATCATTTTTTATATTTAATCCCGTTGTCAAGAAATTGAATTAATTGATCCCGTTGTCAAGTAAATACGTGCTATTTGTTAAAAAGTACTATAGAAACAATATACATATTTGTCATAAAGTTTACTGTCAAAATTACAAAATGTGTTGTCTTTTAAACTATTTTGTATTCGTTTGCAAATGAAGTGCAAAAAATGGCGTTCCTATACTCGTATACCACAGGACAAAAGAACTTTTAATCCTTCAGCTGATTATTTTTCTCTTCTTCGGCTCGTGAAATAAACTTGACTCTCAGGATTAAATCATGCACTTTAGTCCTTTAATATATAATATGCTATTAATTATTATACAGAGCAGACCAAAATACAGATTATTATATAGTTATTTGTTTCATTAATACAAAAAATGCATGATTTTGGGACGAGTAAGACGGTTGCTGGACGACACGCAGCGGAGTTCGGCGATCTTACGAGTCTCAAACTGACATATCCTCATATTACGCAAAAATTAAAATTAAAATGTATAACCATGACAACAACAATGTTTTTTGTATTAGGAAGAATAGATTACATTTCGGTACAATTGCTATGGTGATCATAAACAATCCTCAAATGGCCTGCTTTTTTTCCAAAAAACAATGACACAATTGCATCAAATACGTCCGGTTGGCAAAAATATTATTGACCGTGCCACATCGTTCTAATTTTTTTTTGCCACTTCGATGTGCATAAATATTGTTCAAATAATTTTTACCAATATATAAAATTACAATAAATCTATCGTGAGACAACAATTGTCAGATAGCGTGTTTCAAACGGTACTCCTAAAATTTTAATTCTCCCGGTAAAATTTAAATGACGCTTTCACCTCCATCTAGCGAATAAATTGTTCGCTTCAGATCTCATACATATCTAGAGAGCGCGAGAGCGGCACAACTTGCTTCTATATGATTGTGCATAGAACTTCGATCGTAGCGACATCCATCGAGGTAGAAACAAAATAATCTAGCTTTTTTCCATTCTTAAATGTTAAACAAAAGAGATATTAAATAAACAATCAATACCAATGCTTGGAATTCTATAAAAGCATCATATCAGCAAAGACAAAGGTCTTCTAGTTCAACACATAGCAGTTTATTATGTTTGAAAGTAAAATAAACGTTTTATTAACATTTTTTGCAAATATAATTTACCGGCCCGGCTAGTAGTGACATGAGTAGCGGTAGCGCGTGAGAGATAATGGTACTACACTCCCCTACTCTAACTGCTACACAGCTAACACACAGGCAGCCACGGTATATTTCTAAATATTTCAGAATCCGTTTCGCTGTCATCCGTTCAAGATATTTTGATATTATGCTTATAAAATACATTTGCAACTCTTCGAAAAAATAATACAATTTTTAGGATATTAAATCTTGCAATAACCGTAGTGATTATAAGCTTCCATTTTAATTTTTAAAAATTATAGGAAAATTATTTGTTGATATTATGTTTATAGAATGCAATTGATTCAACTCGACATAAATAAAAAATCTGACGTGGACACCACATGACTTTCTTGCACGCCTATTAAACTGTTTATACTTTTCTTATTAATAACTAAAATGTGGAATAATATAAAAAAATCTGACGTGGCCACCACAAGACCTCCCGCCATACCTACTTTATTCTTTTAACTTATTATACAAATATATTAATATATAAGTACTACTACTACTGCTGCTACTATACTCACAAATATATTTTAGTCATTTTATTTAAACTGCAGAAGAAGATATAAAGCATATTTTACTATTGTCACTGTCATGTCATAATCATTTAAATTTTACGTAGTAACAAAAAATGTTAATCGATCATGGACTACAAGATACCGAAATACTAAATTATAAATACTATATACTTTAATTATTCTTAAATGATACCAGATATAAAAATATTTATAAAATACCGATTGTTGGTAATAATCACATAATCTTTCATTTAAAATAAAAAAAATTTGTCTTAAATTAAATATTTATCGAAATATTTGAAAAAAGCACTACTTCCGGTTTGTAGATTGAAACCAAAAATAGGAGGTGCACAACTAGATGCTATAACAGTCCTAAATACAAAATTTCAACTTTCTACGTGTAACCGTATTTGAGTTATGCGACATACATACCTACGTACGTACAGACGTCACGACGAAACTAGTCATAATGGATTCAGAAAAGGTCAAAACGGATATTTCCATAAAAATCTGAAAACCGAAATTTTTCGCTATTACAATACTTCCTTTTTACTCTGTACAAGAAAGTAAAAACTGTGAAGATAAATATTCAAAATATCGTAGCGTTAGTTTCATTTATAAAGTTGAAAATTACTAAAATAGGTACTAAGTTCAATTCTTACCACTTTAAAGAAATAACAAAATATAAATATTTAAAAAAAATAGTTTGTATATTTATATGCTTCCTTTTATTTACTTGAAATTTACGGAAATTATTTGCTGATATTATGTACATAGACTGTAATTGTTTCCACTCGAAATAACAAAATATACCTGAGGATAATTTTTTTTTAAATTTTGGTGTTTAAATTCTTCCATTTATTTAATTGAAATTTAGGGAGATGATTTTTTGTTGATGTTATGTTTATAGAAAGTAATTGTTTCTACTTGAAATAAATAACAAATCGTCGTCCATAATAAAATAGTTGAAAATTATAATTTAGTTCTATATTTACAAAGTGCATTTTCTAACGACGTGAAATAATAACGAAATATTAGGATAAATTTTAAAAAATGTAGTGTTCATATGCTTCAATTTATTTATTTTAAATTTTGGGAAATTATTTGTTGATTATATAATGTTTAGAATGAAATTGTGTTCTCTCGAAATAAATATAACAAACTGAGAGTATAAACAATAAAAAATATAGCGATAATAAACTTTTTATAAAGTTCAAAATTAGTCAAATTAAAATTCAATTCTATATTTACAAAATGCATTTCCTCACGACTTGAAATAATAACGAAATATTAGAATAAAGTGAAAAAATCTGACGTGGCCATCACACAACCTTCCGCTATATCTACACTTTAAACAGAAATGTGTACGTACAAACCGGTGCAGTGCCGGTTTTACAAATTTGGAGGCCTGAGACTGAAGGATATTTCAGGCCGAAATAATAATAAATAGTTAAATGTAAATATATTATACGAGTACTTACATAAAAAGCTCAGTCTAATAACATAGAATTAATTACATTCACATATTACTTATTCAGTTTCATTTTTCGAGATTTTTTGCAGCAAAATTTGAAATTACATCATTACAATTAATGGATTTTAAAATATTTAACTCTAAATTTAATATAGCTAAGCTAGTGACTGCAAACGCTCTTGAGATACGGTCGAGCGTAGATAGTTTTTTACTCTTTTGAAACATGAAAAAGATCGCTCAGCAGACGCATTTGACAAAGTATGCGTTAAATATATTTGTAGAAGACACATTACATTTGGAAATGTAATGAGTATTGAGACAATAACACTGTGTCGTTACAGTTACAAATACTTTCAAATACGCCGATAATACAAAAATTGAGCTGACAATATTAGCGAGAATAATTTAATTTAATTTTGCTTTATTTTAACAAATAATTCATGAAAAATACAAATTTATATGAGGCCGGTTAAAATCAGAGGCCGGAAGCTGCAGCCTTTTCAGCCTTATGGCAAAACCGGGCCTGAACCGGTGCCCATATAAAATATACAAATAAAAATCTAAAATATTCAAACACAGAAATTAGTATCACCTAAATCAAAAGATTCATTCATACGAAAACTCTTCTGTGTTGAAGCCTTCCTTCGTTCAATTACTACATTTAATATCTCACTTATGACTTCGACTTATATGGCGTTAGTATGTCAACTTGTCACCCGTCTCACCTGTCAATATATTTTACGCAGAAACAAAAGTCAACCGAACATGGATTACAAGATTTCAACGATTTATCTGATAAATTTATTTCTTAAATTTTACTGCAGTTCTTTAATGCTACCAGATAAAGACAATTTTTTTATAACGTGAGTTGCAAATAACTTTGCTTCTTATTCTTATTACAAATAAATACTATATTTATCCAAATTTATATAAATTGTTGACAATCTTCAAAAAATATCACTTTCGGTGAAGATATTTGTACCAAAATCTAATGAGCTCTTCCTATTCGTATACAATTGTAAAATACCAAATATCAAAATTTTTGGGTAATTCGTATTTGAGTTATGCAACATCCGGCATCGGCCCGGACCACACACATACACACACACGCACACACACACACACACACACATACATACAGACATCATCGAGAAACTATCAAAAATGAGTTGTAAGGACCCTAATTCGTGCTCATCCACTTAAAACTCACAACCCGATTTTTTGCATGATTCCAATACCTTCCTTTACAGGTAAGCGGAAGGTAAAAAGTGTTTATATGCTTACATTTATTGATTTCAAATTTAGGGAAATTATTATGTTTATAGAACGAAATTGTTTTCACTCAAAATAAGTAACAAACTGAGAGGATAAACAATTAAAAAATCGTAGCGGTAATAAACTTCTATTTATAAAGTTCAAAATTAGTGAAATTATACCTATACTCCTAATTCAGTTCTATATGTACAAAGTGCATTTTCTAACGACTTGAAATGATAACGAAATATTAGGATAAAAAAAACATTGTATAGTGTTTATATGCTTACAGTTATTTATTTGAAATTTAGGAAAATTATTTGTTGATATTATGTTTATAGAATGAAATTGATTTCACTCGAAATAAATAACAAACAGAGAGAATAAACAATTTAAAAAACATAGCGGTAATAAACTTCCATTTAGTAAGTTCTAAATTTGTGAAATTATAATTCAGTTTTATATTTACAAAGTGCATTTTCTAAGGATTTAAAATAATAACGAAATATTAGGATAAATTTAAAAAATCTGATGTGGCCAACATAATGACCTCTCGTCACACTCTACTATTTTACTAATATAAGTGTGTATTACTTACTCACAAATATACCATTGTAAGGGAATTCGGGAATTTAGGCAGATTATTTTTTGTTGATGTTATGTTTATAGAAAGTAATTGTTTCCACTCGAAATAAATAACAAACCGAGAGCATCGTAGCGGTAATATGCTTCCAATAAGAAAGTTGAAAATTAGTAAAATTATAATTCAGTTCTATATTTACAAAGTGCATTTTCTAAGGACTTGAAATAATAACGAAATATTAGAATAAATTAAAAAAATTGTAGTGTCATATGCTTCCATTTATTTATTTGAAATTTAGGGAAATTATTTGTTGATATTATGTTTATAGAATGAATTGATTTCACTCGAAATAAATATCAAACTGAGAGGATAAACAATTAAAAACATAGCGGTAATAAACTTCCATTTATAAAGTTCAAAGTTAGTAAAATTATAATTCAGTTCTATATTTAAAAAGTACATTTACTAAGGACTTGAAATAATATCGAATTTCCCGGAGAGTTGTAAAAGCGCATTTCTGGTCATCAAAATGTTTGAAAAGCGCAGAAATATAATCAGTAAATTTATGATCAATAAGCGCAGATCGTATAACGTTCAATAAGCGCATTTTTCGAAAATGAGATTTCTGACCATAAAAAGTTAGTCCAGATCGTCTTCGAGTATGATGGGGTTAAGTACATAAAAATGTTAGGCAAGAATATTTTCTAGTTTTAAATCATTTAAAATATCTTGTTAAAAATAATCTTCGAGTATGATGGGGTGTTAAGTTCAGAAAAATGTTATGCAAGAATATTTTCTAGTTTTAAAAAATTCAAAAAATATTGTAGAAAAACTGTCGTACAATCCCTAAAACCATTGTGCTTTTCAAATGTTCCCTTCTGCGCTTATATAACTTCAATTTCTGCGCTTTTCAAATGTTATTTTATGCGCTTTTCGTACGTCGATAAGCAAGAACTGATAAAGGCCAAATACGCTTATATAACGCACCCGAATTTCCTTCATAGGTACATATACACATTTCTATATAATACCAGCCGTCGAGCCCCGAGCCGTCAACTCACTCACGAGTACTCATGGTTGTTTGTATGGACTACTGGGAATGTTTTGTTAATAAAAATTAGCTAAGACTTATATTTGAAACTTATTTTTTACCTAACACAATTTAGCAACTTATTATATGAAGTTGAAAATTCTACAAATTCTAATAAAATCTCGGTTTATTTGGACTTGGACAATTATAATAAAATTATGAAAATATTATTATTATTATATTTAGTTTAAGAATATTATTGAAAACTACAATTTTCTTTTGCAATGGTATACCTATATTTAGTAAATTAAAAATAATAGAGTATGGCGAGGTGTCATGTATTGGCCCGATCAAATTTTTATTATACGTTTACGTTTACCTTACCTAGTAATAATTTATTTTAAATATATTTATTTATTTTAAATATATTCCTTTTAACACTAATCAATGTATTTTTGCATTATAATGAATTGTTTATAACGTTATACGCAAAAATTTAAATAAATAGTAAAAATCATTATAAAATTATTATCACAAAAACTGTTACTTTTATAAGACTGAATTTTATTATGTGCATATAATATAGTCATATTTATTTCCCAAAAAAATCGCGTTAAAAGTAAATGTTAAACAAAAGAGATATTAAATAAACAATCAATACCAATGCTTGGAATTCTATAAAAGCATCACATCGGCAAAGAAAGGTCTTCTAGTTCAACACATAGCAGTTTATTAAGTTTGAAAGTAAAATAAACGTTTTATTAACATTTTTTGCAAATATAAAGTCACCGGCCGCCTCTGTACCTTACCTAGTAATAAGTACATAACATACCATGTAATTTGTTCATTTCATTGTTTAATACCAAAAATAAGTATTTTGTCTCTAAGTACTTATAATAAATTATAATTTAAATATCCCTATTATTGTTTATTTGTTTCATTACAAATAAATTTATAATATTATTTACCATTACCTATATTTCTTATGAAAGTTTCATCTTCCAATTTTTAGAAGTCCCTGTATACCAAGAAATCCTACAATGTAATGTATTTAACTGGAAATCACATATTTTTGTCCGCTCATGCGCACTTCATGCGAAGACAAAATCCCCACCGCCAGTATTAGTTGCTGGTTTGAATCTTAAATAAAAGGGAGCCATCTATGAACTTTTATTATGACTATTATGAGTAGATCACCGAGTCCACCTATTAGATTTTCTTCTAAATAAAAACGATTGTAGCGCTAACTATTGAGCTAGAAACACACCACACTATAGGTACTTGTCAACGTTAAAAAGTACTTTCCGCAAAGATATTTCAATAAATTATAAAAAATATAATATGTTCAAATTCTTGTCAGTGAGAGTTAAACTTATTTTGGCAGTTAAACCATGAATATTCACGGTTTAAATATTTGTTCTTAAACGTCTTTTTAAGCGTAGTTTAGTGAGTGGTGCAAATCATTTTTTAAGTAACTAGTTTCTAAATTACAGTTAAATTTTAAACTTAGAAGGTGTAAACGGCCTTTAGACTGATATAAATTGGTGATGCATACATAATATTGGTACGAGGTGAAGGCAGGTAGAAAGAGAGGGAATTTCGAGTGGAAACAGAGGGCGGGTGAAAAGGAAGATGCATCAGGCAATAAGAATCATTAATCTCACCATGAATTGTAAATGACATTGTTGGACACTGGTAAAGTTAAATAAATGCAAGAGTGAGTTATATGTTACTGAGAGATCTGGGTAGCGTTGATGTATTTTAAAATAACGGTAGCGCAAGAATTTCCTTTGAATGGATTCAATCAGATCTATGTGAACATTGTAATACGGGCTCCAAATAAGGGAAGCCTATTCTAGTTTAGTCCTAACAAATGAATAATACAGAGTAAGAATGGCTGAAATGTTAGTGAAGGAACGAGTATTGCGGATGACAAAACCTAGCATGCGGAGAGCAGATTTGTGAATAATACTTACGTGAGACGAAAAAGATAGTTTGGTGTCGAAGTGAACGCCTAAATCGAGAATACTGGCACAAAGCTGGAGAGTATCAGAGCTGGGAAAGTTACTTTTATAATATAACTAAGTTATTTTTACAAGTTACTGGGACAAAGTAACTAAGATATTTTACCAATTAGTTCCATGTAGAAAAAAGTAGCTTAGTTCTAGAACTAAGTTACTTTTCAAAAGTAACTTACTAAAGTTACTTTTATTTATATCATGAACAAGGAATAATAAACCAGGATACATTTATATAGATTGATTTCAACATATTTTTTATTTGTTAATGAAATAAACAACATGCATGAAAAACAAAATTTTTATTGCAAAGACACTTGGAGTAACAAAAACAACTGTAATAAGTAATGTGCTAAAACGACAAAATTAGCAGTAACAGCGAACGGCGAACAAGTTATACTTGCAATTTGCAAATATAATTAGAAAAATAATTTTTCAAGTAACTCAATTTCAAAAAAGTTAAAAGTTATAACTTATGAAGTAACTTAAAATAACAAAATAGTTATATAAGTTACTTTAATGTAACTAAGTTACAAAAACAGTTAAAAGTTATAAGTTCTTTTAGAAGAGTAACGAAAAAATAGTTACAGTTACTGAAAAACAAAAAATATCTTAGTTACTTTTGTTAAGTTACTTAAAGTAACTAAGTTATAAAAAAGTATCTTTTGGTATAGATACTATAGATACTGCCCAACTCTGGAGAGTATATTACATTGTAATTTGTAACGTTATGACGGGGTCTACGTCAAATAGTTACACTGACCTCACGCAGGATGAGGTTGCCGGCTTCTCAGCGGAGAAGGGTTCGAATTAATAAATAGGCGCCACACAATTGAGCAGAGCTGCTCATCCGAAACCAAATTGTGATGGCCGTAAGGTAGCGTAAACTGAAATAAAATAACGAGACGTGGCACGTAATGTTAACAGCAAATTTATTGAAAGCTACAGTTAACAATAATATCAACAATATGG
Source organism: Agonum fuliginosum (assembly GCA_947534325.1). Classification (NCBI taxonomy): domain Eukaryota; kingdom Metazoa; phylum Arthropoda; class Insecta; order Coleoptera; family Carabidae; genus Agonum; species Agonum fuliginosum. The sequence goes on from OX384041.1 coordinate 20,326,294, forward strand.
GAGTACGCGTCCCCAAATCTGATCGCTTTGTATACGCGGCAGAGAGCAACAGTGAAATCGCACAGCGAGTCGTTCGACGCGTAACAGTCAGGACTAAGTGCAACGATAATGAATGACGTTTTGAGCCTGACCGCGAATTCGAATGGTACCACACGAGACGCGCGTCGCGCTAACGTAGCAAGATAGAAATAATAACAGAAAATTAGCCCTAAGTGCTATAGCGGCAACACATCGGTTGTGGATAAGATAAACAACTTTGCAAATGCAGATTATGACGTATGACCGATCAGACCCGGACAGCGGTCCTCTGATAATTAACAAAATTCCAAATAATAATGATAAATACTCAGGTACGTAAAACATAAAATATGCGATAAAATAAACAAAGTAAATAATAATAATATTCTTAGCTGCTGACGGAATCCGGTCGACTGATCCCCTCCACACGGTAAGACTGATTCGGAGTCCCGAAGTTGAACGAAACCAGGCGAAGTAATGCGTAGCCAATGGCGGAACTCGGAAGATCTCGGAACGCTTCGTTCAGATCGTAGGATCGGCAATTGCAGAATGACGCAACGAATTGATGACGTCTCACTCGCAGTGCAATGACGATTTTCCCAAAATATTGGAAAATGCAAGGCATGCGTGCACTCACGTCCAGAGTGTGCAAATGAGATATACGTAACGTAACGTAAAATTGAATTAAGAAATCGTAAATAAAAAGCCTGAAATAAAGTTTACCATCAGACGCATGTACAGAGATTAGCGGTCAGGGCGGGAGAAATTACTGAATTGGAATATCGCAAATTGTTCTATATTTTTACTGACTTGAATTAAACTAAAATGAATAAAGTAAATAGGACTAATAAACTGAATAGCGTGTAACTTTAATTTTATTTACCTTCGATGTTAAGCGGCTAAAAGTGAGAGATGTATCGTTGATTTAATCCGGAAAAATCCGAGGAATAGTTATTTATAACAACCAAAATATAACTAAACTCAATGCAGTACTAATTCTCAAATTCCCAGCGGGTATCAAAATCACTTCACAATGCAAAATTAATCTACAAAAATTAGCACTAACTCAATCGATCTGATCTCAAGATACTGCAAAAATTGACTAAAAGTCGTTACACGAAATCTTCTAGAATAATTATAATCTAGTTAAGTCAGGTAGTAATTAATTGATTTGTACTTAAGTCAAGGACCCGCGAGTTCTCTGTTACATGTCGCCTGATTGCAAACTCCGACGAAATGCATCCCTGTAAGGGTGGTTGCTCTAACAATGTTGAATTAAATTCAACAATAACAACATAAAGATAGCAATAAACTAAGACATGATAATAACTAAAACACACATTGTAGCATCCACAATCTCAGATTCCAGGGGTAAGGTTGGGGAAAAATATAAATTAAATACTCAAAGAATATTCAAATGATAACAGATTAAACTACGGTAGATGTCGCGAGTCGCGCACGTCAAATTTCAAGACAACTGTCAGCTGGCGTATGTAAACAACCAAAACTATGAAAATAGATTACTGAAGCTAAATTCTAATTTCCAAAATGAAATGAAGTTACAGTTAAGAAGAAATTGAATCAAAAGTTAAGTGATATTCTAAATATGAAATATTCTACATTTACTTTACTAATAAAAACTTCCTTTTTAGGTTACATAAAATCAAACACGGAAGAGAATAAAAGGATTAAATGGAAACTGGAATGGATGCAAAACTGGCACGTAACAAGTATTATGTTGCAGGGTGTAGTTAAAGCAAGTGTGGGTCTTTTTGTGCGTGAATGACATGATTTTACATTTACTGATATTTAAGGAGAGATTATTTAATGTGCACCAGTTCTGTAAGTTGGAAAGATCATTTTGAAGTATCTGAAAATCAAGAAGGGAAGAAATATGTCTAAATATTTTTAAATCATCCGCAAATAGAAGTTTATCGTTCTGTATTAGTTCTGTGACGTCATTGATAAACAGAAGAAAGAGCAGTGATCCAAAGTTAGAACCTTGAGGCACTCCAGCTGTGGCAACGAAGGATTTGGATTTATAACTATAAAAATTGAACGTACACATGACGGTGAAATAGATACGAAGATATGAGAGAAATTAATGCTGGAGATATAGGATTAATTAAAATATTCAAGGAATGAATTGAAAATACAGACTTTTTGACAGTTTGTAGTGGAATATAAAGCACAAAAACGTATAACGCTTGGTATTTGTGCACAGTGGCGCACCCAGGATTGCATCTTGGGGGGGGGCTAAGAATAATTTTTTAATGAAAGCTGTAGTACGGCACAAGAAAAAAATGCGCCGCAGGCGAAATTTTTTTAGAGTTCAAGGTCAAACACCTTTAAATTGAAAGTTTCATGTTTTTAAAGATAAACAGTTGCACGTTTTACTCTCTTTCTTGTGCACACACATTGTTTTTTCGGCAGCTCTCTTGAAATAATTTCATAAGAACGACTCTGAGCAGAGTGATGTCAGTTATAAATGTTGATATTAGTTCCAATAACATATATTTTAATTTTAGTTCATATTTAATGTATCAGTTCTTTCTTTCATCTTTTTAGTTTCACTCCCAAGTGCACCGTTGTTTAAGTTCAAAATTTCACCACAAGGTTCGCATTCTTATTAAAATATCCCAATAATCGTACAGATGCGTTATACGGAGTGTATATTATTGTACCTATATTTGAACTATTTGAATTTAAGATAATCATAAAAACAGAAAAAAGGCGATTATTTTTAGTCTTCAGTGAATTTAAATAATCTTACATAATGTTTAAAATGTTTAATGACAAAATTAAAAAAAAAAAAGTCCAATCGTCTGGGGGGGGCTCAAGCCCCACGAGCCCCCCCCTTGAGTGCGCCCCTGTTTGTGCATTACTTTAGAGCAGACAACGTCTACATTAGAGGGCAAAATACATGAATAGTTAGTAAGATCAACATAACCGGAGATAACATATTTGTGAATTAATAGCATAACACTTCCTCCACGAGTTAGCTGACAAGCGTTGAAGTTACGATAGATGTTAAATGTAGAATAACAAATTCCTTGATTAGTAATGCTTGAAATAAGTCTCGGAGAAGGAAATTATGTCATAGGATAGTGTTGAGCTGGTAGAAAACAAAATATCAAGTTTATTATTGATACTCGGGATATTCTGATAGTAGCAATTAATATTTTTAGTTGTAGAGATTTCTCTACAATTCTTTAATTGCTATTGCTTTAAAATATTTGATTTAAACTTATCAAGAGTATTTTTAAAAACTTGGCAGTTTGGATCCCAGACTTTATGTTTTGTATTAAGATTTGAATTATTAATGACATTAAATCTACTACAGTTAACACATTTTATGATATCCGGTTGACAGTCTTTAACTGCATGATCACCAGCACATTTAGAACAACTATTATTTCTGGTACAATGTTTCGCAAAGAATGAGAGCCTGGTAAATATTGTTCTTCTGTTTGGTAGGACAGATATCAATAATTTCGCATTTTCTTTTAAATTTGGAATTAATCAAGAATCACACGGACGTAACAAATTTGAAAAACAAAGATCAGATGGAAACTCAGATTCTGAGTGAGTTACACACACACACACACACAAAGAGAGAGAGAGAGAAAGAGACGAGTGTAATGGTACCGTGTGATTTATTAAATGATGATAAATGATACAATTAATATGGCAGTGAGCAAGTAGGAAGTTAATACTAGAAAATATATTATCTAACTACTAAATAAATTACTGATGACTTATCGTTATGATGGGCCAAGAGCGAGAGAGCCAGCGATGATGGCACAGCGGGGTTGTAGATGGCGGAAAGCCTTACTAAACAATTATTGTGTCCTGTAAATAAAAGGTGAGTTTTGTGACATAATGCTCAGTGAGAAGTCATCGAGATCCACACACATCTAATGTCCGCCATCGGGGCGCTTCAGGTATATTCTGGTTAATAAGACTGGATTAAACATTGATCACCTCCTACAGAGGATGGATGGCCGTTGGATTTGCCGCCGATGACGCTACCAGTCAACAGCGAACACCGTTGCTTATGTCCTCACCAGAGACCACTCCACTAGAAGACTTGACAAATGCGTTATAATATAATTTGCACGGTTCACAGTGCTATCTATCGATGCTGTTCATAACTCATAAGCATTACACCAGTGGCGGCGGGATTTAAATTTATAGGGTTTATTTAAATTTAAGTTGATTTTAAATTATTTAATAATAAAACCAGTGTTGATTTATTTACATAATATTTATTACAAAACTACTAAATATATATATATATATATATATAATGTAAAAAATAAAAGTATTATTAGTGTTGGTGATTATAGTCGAGATGTTTTAATATTTATTTTTACCGTCATTTATAATTTAAGTACAATTTATTATTTGCCGCGTATTTAAAAGTTATAGCGAATACGTAGAAGTGCGTAGGTGGAAAATTGCGCACAAGTGTTTATTCAAGGGCAATTATTAGAGATTTTGCCAAAGTCGAGTATGTGAGACTCAAGAATGATACCGAGTTATTCACTAAATGCTAGTTCGCACTAGGTTAGTAATTTAGTCAAGAAGCGCGTAATTTAGTAACTAAACGTATGTGAACTACGAAAATTTAGTCGAATACCTAGTTCAGTACGTGATTTAGTCGAGTTAATCCATTTATTTTTAGGGCTGTTTACAAAAATTATCTACTAAAAATTCGTTGTATTGCAGCCTTTTTTCACCAAAAGCATACTACACGACTGACGACTGAAATGAAAACACTTTTTGGGTCAGTTCTAGTCTATTTAGTTACTAAATTACTAGTTACTCGACTAACCTACTAACTTAATGCGAATGAGCCTTTAGTTATAATTATAAACACTTGTGCGAAATTTTCCAATGTGCTTAATTGTCTCGCAATTTTCCGTAGGCGCATTTTTCTTGTGCGCAATTATATCTTTATATCTGTGCGGGTTTTGTTGTGTCCAATTTTCCTGTGCGCATCAAACCTTCTGGATATATCCTAGAACCGTTATTTTTGTTATTATTTATCCAAATTAAAATTGTGAAATCTAATTATTGTATCTACTTACACTTGACATCATCCATTACTTTTCTAGTCCACACAACACAATGAAATCTGTAAATGTTAAATGACAAAAATAGAATATTAAGAATTTATTCATGAAAATGTCTAACATTGTATTTTGTTTTTACCTCCCGCCTCATATTCTATAAGGGACGTATTGTGATGGGTCAAAATTTTCGAGTGTGACATTTTAAGAGATAAGCACGTTTTAGGATCCATAGAATACGACTAAAGTATTTTCCAGATGTCTGTGTGTGTGTGTGTTGTATGTTAGGTTGTATGTAACGATTTTTCGTTTTCTATAACTCAAAAAGTTACAAAAATTTAACAACCAAATTTTATATTTAAGATTTTATTACGAATCTTAAGAGCCCAGTAAATTTTGGTACCAATTCATAAACCGGAAGTAGTACTTTTTTTAAATATTTCCATAAATAATTAATTTAATACAATTTTTTTAATTTTAAATGAAAGATTATGTGATTATTATACAATCGGTATTTTATAAATTTTTCTGTATCTGCTATCATTTAAGAATAATTAAAGTATATACTTATAATTTAGTATTTCGGTATCTTGTACTCCATGATTGTTTAACATTTGTTACTACGTAACATTTAAATGATTATGACATGACCGTGACAGTGCCAATAGTAAAATATCGTTTATTATATCTTCTTCTGCAGTTTAAATAAAATGACTAAAATATATATGTGAGTAGTAGTATCTATATATTAATATATTTGTATAATAAATAAAAATAATAAAGTAAGTATGGCGGAAAGTCTTGTGGTGGCCACGTCAGATTTTTTATATGATTTATTGCCTAATCACGTGTACTATAATTTCTTATTGTTGAAATTTGGTATAACAATATTGTTAAACAAGACGCTAAATGCATTGCTAAGCCTTCAATTTTGAATTAAGGCTCCTTTCGAATGAGCGTAGTGTAGTTACTTATTAAATTCATAACTCGCCCATTTCGATTACTTTATGAACCAAATTTTGGTAACAGTATACTAGCTGTATGTATTGTCTTTTTCGATTTTCCAAACTTGTTTTGAATAATGGAAAGTCTACAAAACCATCAAAATTCGTAGTTTACCAATAACTTTTTTGTCGATTGGCATATTTTTTTCAAAAAAATTACACATGTATCTGCTATAGTGTCTCAACAGCGGTACATCGCTATTTTTCAAGAAACGTCCCTCATTTTAAATTTTTAAAAATAATCAAATTTTGGATTTTAATTTTTTTCGAAAATTTTTAAAATTTAAAAATGTACCGCTGTTAAGCACAATATTTTAAAGAATTTTTGTAAATAATTTTGTTCTCGAAAAAAATGGACAAACACCTAGGTATGTCCATCTTCTCCAACAAGTGGATTTTCGACAAAAATGAAACATGCTACTGCCTATGGCTATCGTACTTTAGATCTGAATCGGCTAGGCATAGAGAACTTTTTTCTCATATTGAATTAAAAGAGGAAAATTGCGCTCAATGTCCAGTTATTGTATTATTAGTATAATTAGTAGAAAAACTCGACTCGTGGTCAGTTGACAGTATTAATGGTCTACTTTTTTTTATTTTTTTTTATTTAAAATCTATAAGTGTTATCATCCGATACAGTTTTCTGTGTCGTTTTAATGCAAGTAGTATTTAACGGTTAACAGTTCGCGTTTTTAATTAATAAGCATTTTTAATCTGTTCTTGCTTAGTGTCAGTGTCTCTCAGCTGGTTTCCCTAATTAATCTACACTTAACACGTGTATGCTGAAGGCCTTAAACATAAATTAACCCCTTTAAATATATAGTACTAATTTAACGTGTCTGCTGAAATGGTTGCATATATTTGCAGCTGTTGTGATACAGAAACTGAATTAATAAACTTATTAACGTGTTGTATATGTAAAAAACAATATAAAAATTCTTGTGTTGGCATCTCAGCAACTGAAATAAGACTGATTACCAACAAACAAAAGTCTATTACTTGGTCATGTGGTAAATGTTCAACCCTCGGTAGTGACTTAAATGCATTACGTGACATAATTATCAATCTTCAAACTGAAGTTTCCGAACTAAAAAGTTAGTCAATCCAGCATCGCACAAATGAATCTGAACCACTTAACTTCGAAGAAATTATAAACGAAATATCTGAACGTGAAAAAAGGAAAAATAACATAGTTATTTTTCGTGTAAAAGAAATTAGTTCAGAAGTGAATAAACAGGATCGTATTTTGGAAGAAATAAAACTATCGACAGAAATAATTAGAGCTACGGCTGGTACCATTAATTTACATAAAATAAAACCGTTTCGTGTCGGTAAATATGACTCTACCAAGAATCGTCCGATAAAAATCACATTTGACAATAATAAAACTGTGCATGATATTATACGTAACGCCAGAAAACTAATGGAAGTACCTAAATTTGCAGAAGTGAAAATTTCGTACGATCGCACAAAAAAACAAAATGATTATTACAAAATAATTAAGAGTGAATTTGATGTTGGAGTCGGCAACGGAGAAGAAAACATTGTCATTAAATATGTTAATAACGTTCCTAAAATAGTTACTTTAAACTCCTAATGCCCAACAGTTTATCTTCTTCAGTTAATAATAAAAAATTTAATATTAGTTTGTATTACCACAACATTCGGGGTCTAAATTCAAAAACAAATTTGTAGTATATTTGTTGTTGTTATTAAGTAAATCTTAGGACACCAAAATAATATTAAGTAATAGTTTATTATAAGCAATATCTCGTAAATTACAACTTATGTAATTACACACTAACACAAAATACTGTTCCTTTTATAAAGGTTTCTTCTGAGACAAGTGAAGTATTCAAAACATAAACAACCTGAACATTGGTGTGAAGTTAGCTATAAATGATCATAAAACAAGCGCAACATTTGAATTTATATCCTTAATACTCCCACTAAATGTGAGCTTGTTCTTAACATTAAATAAACACAATTTGAAATACACGTACATAAAGTTGGCATCCCACTTGTAGCACCCAGCAAAAAAAATTGTCTGGTATTTTGTTACTTTTTTGTTGCTATTTTGTTACATCAAAGTCAATTTTGTACCTTGAGCCGTTTTCTTATAACGCGCATGGGTGCTAGCTTCAAATTTAAGTTAGCACCCACCGCTGTTACTCAGCTCCTAATACACGTACAGTAATGAAACTGGTGTCAGAATTTGTTACTTCTCAAGTACTTTACGAAACCAAGGTCAAATTTTAACAAAGGGTTATTATCAACCCCTCAATTGTAATTATTTGAAAATAACTTAGCGCTACCAAGTAAAATGCATAGTTTTGCGCATATACAAGCTCACAAATATTTATTTATGCAAAAAATAATTTGTTACATAAAATTCTATAAAGCAGATTTAAAAAATTGCTATGACATTCATAGAATACCGCTTCTTAATTTTATCTTTGCCCTTACAAGTTGTTTTCCATTTAATAAAAACTAGTAACAATATCAAATTCTATAACAATATAATATAATTAAAGAAGATCTAAATAAACTATTTACTGTATGCTGGGTGCTAGGATTAACAAATTATAAACAGGGTTAAAATATGGAATACGTGATTTTTAAATACTTATAAGATTTAAACTTGTTTTATTGAAAAAAGAAATTAGCAACAAATTCTATAATTTTCCATAATACTTAAATAATAGTATAACCAACTATTTCCTGTAATATTAATGATGGGTCCTAGGGGTAACAAATTATAAACAGGGTTAAAGTATATGGAATACGCGATTTTTAAATACTTATAAGATTTAAACTTGTTTTATTGCAAAAAGAAATTAGCAACAAATTCTCTAATTGCTCATAATACTTACGCAATTTTTAAATTGTTTTACTACAAAAATAAATTAGCAACAAATTCTCTTATTATTCAAAATACTTAAATAATAGTATAACAAACTATTAACTATAATATCAATGATGGGTGCTAGGGGTAACAAATTAAAAACAGGGTTAAAGAATGGAAAACGCAGTTTTTTAATACTTCTAAGCTTTCAACTTGTTTTATTGCAAAAAGAAATTAGCAACAAATTCTCTAATTGTTCATAATACTTAAATAATAGTATAACAAACTATTAACTATAATATCAATGATGGGTGCTAGGGGTAACAAATTAAAAACAGGGTTAAAGAATGGAAAACGCAGTTTTTTAATACTTCTAAGCTTTCAACGTGTTTTATTGCAAAAAGAAATTAGCAACAAATTCTCTAATTGTTCATAATACTTAAATAATAGTATAACAAACTATTTACTATAATATCAACGATGGGTGCTAGGGGTAACAAATTTAAAACAGGGTTAAAGTATATGGAATACGCGATTTTTAAATACTTATAAGATTTAAACTTGTTTTACTACAAAAATAAATTAACAAATTCTCTAATTGTTCATAATACTTAAATAATAGTATGACAAACTATTTACTGTAATATCAATGATGGGTGCTAGGGGTAACAAATTAAAAACAGGGTTAAAGAATGGAAAACGCAGTTTTTTAATACTTCTAAGCTTTCAACTTGTTTTATAGCAAAAAGAAATTATTATTATTATTATTATTATTATTATTAAGTACAATTCCCAACAGGCTAAAGCCCAATTCTAGGGAAAGGATAAATCGAAAAATTAGTCGGCGACAAAACATTTCTTAATATCATTTGTGGTGCAATAAAAAATATCAATTTCACTCTCAATAGTGTTGTAGGAAGTAACCATATGGTGTATTGGAGACTTAGACAACATATTAGTTTTTGCAGTATTTAAATGGAATACGGTTTTATACCTTGATGACAACCGGGAAACCTGGAATAATATTCTATTCATAATGAACGTACAGTCAATTGAATTATGAATGATTTTGTGCAAAAAAGTAGCAGCACAAATACGTCGACGCTGTTCAAGGGAGGTTAAATTAAAATCACTTAAAAGTAAGGAATGGGAAAAACCTCTGGGTGGATAAGATCCTTCCACGACGAAAGTTGCAAATTTCATGAACTTTCTTTGAAGAACTTCTATGGATTCAATTTGGTTATTGTATTGCGGATTCCAGATTACAGAGCAGTACTCTAAGTGTGGACGAACTAATGTCACAAACAACAAACATAAAATATCTGATCCAACAAACATATTTGAGTTTCGAATTAAGAAACCCAAGCATTTAAAAGCAGTTGTTACTTTAGTTTCAACGTGTTTAGTGAAGGATAATTTAGGATCGAAAATTACACCTAGGTCAAGTGAAGTATCCGGTCTGTCTAAAACACAATTATTTATGGAATACTCGTAAATAATTGGATTTACTTTTTTTGTATATGTCATACAGTAACATTTGGAAACATTTAAGTATAGTTTATTGTCGCTGCACCATGCAAAGATAATATCCAAATTTTTCTGGAGCTTAATACAATCAATAACTGAAGAGATGACACATAACAGTTTTAAGTCGTCAGCATACAGGAGGAAATCAATGTCAATATTGGCAGTAATATCATTGATGAAAATGTCGAAAAATAGGGGCCCGAGGACCGATCCCTGCGGCACACCGGATTTTTGTATGAAGTAATTAGACTGATATCCCTGTATATTGACAAATTGGTATCTATTATTGAGATATGACGTAACAAGACTTAGGAGTGAGTCGGAGAATCCAAAAAGTTTAAGTTTCTGTAACAGAAGAGAATGATCCAACTTATCAAAGGCCTTGGAGAAATCAGTGTACACGACGTCCATTTGCTCTTGTTGATCGATAGCTTCAGAAATTAACTGAGTTTTGCACGCAAGATTTGTGACTGTAGACCTACCCTTCATAAAACCGTGCTGATTTATAGATATCATGCCAGACACATATTTATAGATTCGCGTGTGAAGAACATGTTCAAAAATCTTACAAAAATTGGACAATAGTGCGATAGGCCTGTAATTGGTAATATCACTTTTATCACCTTTCTTATAAATTGGCTTCACCCGAGATATTTTCCACTTATTGGGATAGGTCGATTTCTTCAATATAAGATTAAAGATTATGGTCAGAGGTTCTACAAAAACAGATGCACAATCTTTTATTATGAATGAGGGAATGAGGTCCGGTCCAGTGGTCATATTGGATTTTTGTTTTAGGATAGCTGCCGAAACTTCATCTTCACTAACCGAATTAATAGACAAGGTATCAAAGTAGTCAGGTATAGAGAAATTAGGACAGTCATTATTACAGTCATCGTTAAACGAGCTTGAAAAGTGATTTGCAAAACAATCGACTAAAGATTGTGGATTATCGACAGGACTGTTATTGTACGTCATTACGGCGGGAATACTAGAAGTGTTTCGTTTATTATTCACAAACGACCAGAATTTTTTAGGTTCCTTCGATATTTCATTTTGAGTTGTAGCACAGTAATTTTTATACGCCTCATCGACTTCAGCTTTAATCTCTGATCTCAATTTGTCGAATACTTGTTTATCAGCTTGATTATTAAATTTCTTATATCTCTTCCAAGCTTTGTATTTAAGCTTCATTCTGTGAATTATTGAACCGGTAAACCATTGAGGGTAGGATCCAGAACTTTTGCGTTTCAAAGGAACATTTTTATGAAAGACATCATTGATAACAATGTAGAAATTATCTATGGCACTATTTACATCTTCAGCGTTAACTAAAAAGTTCCAATTCAATGCGGAAAGATCATTGTAAAGTACAGGAAAATTTGCTTTATTGAAGTTAAAACCATAATTGCTAACAGATTGAAAGTTTGAAGTTTAATTGTTAAGTCGATTAAAAATACTCTACATATTTGGAGTTTAAAGAAAGCTCAATGTTCAATGAAGGATGATGTGAGTACTCCCGACCTGAGAAATCAACGGACTTAGAAACAGAGCAGTGGTTGTTACTAATTAGAAGGTCGAGTTATTTACTACAAAGTTGAATTGTTGTAGGTTCATGAAGTTTAAGAAATTATTGAGAGAATTGAAAAATGTGCAAGATGAGGTGTTGTATAGCAGTTTAGATAGTGGGGAATGTTGAAATCGCCAAATATAATGATGTCAGAATCATGAAGAAACTGTAAACTTAAAAGAGATTCGAATAATATATCATAATCATCAACAGAACAAGAGGGCGGGATATAAATGTTAATTGCATAGATGGAAGAATGAGCTGCACATAACTTAATCAATAAAATATCGATATGCGGAATAAGACTAAAACCTGTGGAGAGAGAGCGAATGTTAATTTCCGTGGCTTGAAGGTGATTCGATACTGCGAGAAGGACTGCACCTCCCCGAGTTTTATTAGTACTGCATAGGTTGCGATCACTTCGAAAAACATTGAATAGTGTGGAATCAAAAAGTTCAGAGCTATGTATACCGTCATGCAATCAGGTTTCAGTAAAAGCAAATAAAAGATATTGAGTTTCGTAAGTCGAGAATTTATAAAGCTCATTACATTTCGAACGCAGACTTGTAACATTTTGATAATAACAATATAGAAAGTGATCATTACGTTTCGAGATTAAAGATTGATTCATAGAATCATGCAATGATTGCTATTTCGGAGAGGCTCCAACAATGTTTGTTTTAAAGCGCTTCAGAGTCTCTTTGTACACATGACAGTCTCTATTCCAGGTGTCGTGACAAGTGTCGATACTAGTGTTGTGCATTGTGTTGAACCTCACGCAATTAATGCATTTAAGCTCAGTGGATTGACAAGTTTTGACATCATGATTAGATGCACATTTAGCACAAGAGGGATCTTTCATAGTGCATTGTTTCGAAGTGTGATGAAAACCGCAGCATTTGTAGCATCTACATAGATCGATGGCATCATAGACAGGACAGAGATCATAACCTACAAAAACTTTTTCACTGTTGAGTAAGTGGTGGTAAGTAACAGTGTCAACTTGAATCAGTGCTTGAAAAATATTTTTATTCTTTTTAGTTGGTACAATATCAAGTATCTCACATTTATAGCCGTCTGAGAAACACGCATTATTTTGTTGAAGGAGATGTTGAAGAAAGCTCTCATTGGTGAAGGACTCAGACATACCAACAATTCTAATTCTTGGATTGAGTGAGAGAAGCTGCTTGACCACATATTTGCCGTTAAGATTGTTTGTAATTAATTCTTTTAATTTGTCAGAATGATCAGAATTAATAATTAGAGCACCATTTCTGATTTCACGCACAGAATTGATGGTGATGTTGGAGGTTATTGGATTAGCACTCTTGAGAATATCAGATTTGGTAGTCGTCACTGGCTGTGAAGAATCTTTAGGCGTTAAGATCAGCGGAGGTTGTGGAGGAAAAAAATAAGCAACAAATTCTCTAATTGTTCAAAATATTTAAATAATAGTATAACAAACTATATACTATAATATCAATGATGGGTGCTAGATGTAACAAATTAAAAACAGGGTTAAAGTGTATGGAATACGCGATTTTTAAATACTTATAAGATTTAAACTTGTTTTATTGCAAAAAGAAATTAGCAACAAATTCTCTAATTGCTCATAATACTTAAATGATAGTATACCAAACTATTTCCTGTAATATCAATGATGGGTACTAGGGGTAACAAATTATAAACAGGGTTAAAGTATGGAATACGCGATTTTTAAATACTTATAAAATTTTAACTTGCTTTACCACAAAAATAAATTAGCAACAAATTCTCTTATTATTCAAAAAACTTGAATAATAGTATAACAAACTTTTTACTATAATATCAATGATGGGTGCTAGGGGTAACAAATTCAAAACAGGGTTAAAGAATGGAAAACGCAGTTTTTTAATACTTCTAAGCTTTCAACTTGTTTTATTGCAAAAAGAAATTAGCAACAAATTCTCTAATTGTTCATAATACTTAAATAATAGTATAACAAACTATTTACTATAATATCAACGATGGGTGCTAGGGGTAACAAATTTAAAACAGGGTTGAAGAATGGAAAATGCAGTTTTTTTAATACTTCTAAGCTTTAAACTTGTTTTATTGCAAAAAGAAATTAGCAACAAATTCTCTAATTGTTCAAAATATTTAAATAATAGTATAACAAACTTATTACTGTAATATAAATGATGGGTGCTAGGGGTAACAAATTTAAAACAGGGTTAAAGTATATGGAATACGCGATTTTTAAATACTTAATACAGGTTTTTCCAATACGCTTCGCCCTATGATCATGGACTCTTCCTGTGCTTCATCTGGGACAATTAAAGTTAGTACCTCCATTTGTATGTCTTCTAATACTAAGACCACAGTCGTCTTTGCAAGGGTTTTACACTGTCCCTTTCCAAAACCCTGTAGTATTATCTCGGCAGGTAAGTATTTCAGTTTCATTCTGTCTGCATCACTTTTCTTCAAAGTTACGCACTCGCTTCCCAGGTCAATAAAAGCCTCGAGTTCATAGCCTTCAATTTTCACCATCCTCTTGAGATTATCATTTTTACACCCTGTGTTGTTTTCTTCGACCTCTTGTACTTTTTTAATCTCCTTGGTTTCAGTTGTTTGTCTTTTTGGTTTCATTTTTCTTGGGGCAAGTGGCGGCAAGGTGATCACCACTTCCACAGGAAAAACAGTTCTTCTGATTTGCCCGCGGTCGCGGACACTTGTTTGCGTAATGACCAACTTCATTACAGTTGTAACAAGTATTTTTATTCGTCAGGGTCGTAGATTCTGAAGATAGGTTGAAGAATGGAAAACGCAATTTTTTAATACTTCGAAGCTTTAAACTTGTTTTATTGAAAAAAGAAATTAGCAACAAATTCTCTAATTGTTCGAAATATTTAAATAATAGTATAACAAACTTATTACTGTAATATAAATGATGGGTGCTAGGGGTAACAAATTAAAAACAGGGTTAAAGTATATTGAATACGCGATTTTTAAATACTTATAAGATTTAAACTTGTTTTACTATAAAAATAAATTAGCAACAAATTCTCTAATTGTTTATAATACTTAAATTATAGTATAACAAACTATTTACTGTAATATCAATGATGGGTGCTAGGTATAACAAATTAAAAACAGGGTTAAAGGATGGAAAACGCAGTTTTTAATACTTCGAAGCTTTAAACTTGTTTTATTGCAAAAATAAATTAGCAACAAATTCTCTAATTGTTCAAAATATTTAAATAATAGTATAACAAACTTATTACTGTAATTTAAATGATGGGTGCTAGGGGTAACAAATTTAAAACAGGGTTAAAGTATATGGAATACGCGATTTTTAAATACTTATAAGATTTTAACTTGTTTTACTACAAAAATAAATTAGCAACAAATTCTCTAATTATTCAAAATACTTAAATAATAGTATAACAAACTTATTACTGTAATATAAATGATGGGTGCTAGGGGTAACAAATTTAAAACAGGGTTTCGGTTTTCAGCTATATCTTTTTTGTTTGTAGTACAAGTTTCTAATTTGTACGTTCTACATGTAGTTTTGAACAGCAGTCCTCAAAATTATTTATCTCCTACAGATTTTGAGAAATTCAAACCAAATTCAAAGTATATGGAGCTCATAGGTGGCTATGACCCGTCTTAATAGAGCAAATTAAAAACTTTCTAAAGGGGCAACTTTTGTCTAATTTAACCAACTAAAAAAGTTTCATAGGACACCCTGAATAAGATTTTTTCGGTTATCGATTTCGGTTGCCATATCCCTGATGAAACGATGTATTACTATAATCATGGATATTTATCACAGAAAAACATATTTTAGAATCAGAGCTGGTCCTGGGGTAGTCGGTGCCCTTCTGCGAAGTTCTGTTATAGCGCCCCACCCCTCCAAGTGAGCGAAGCGAGTATAATATGCGCAGCAAGCGTTTTTTTACACAAAAATGCGATATGGTACTCAAAATACATGGAATTTTATTCTCTACAAAATTGATGCACTTGCGCTGCAGTATAGCAGTGCTGCCGTGCTGTAATACCGTATACAATACGAAGTGAAACACGCTGCACACGTAGAGTAGTCGCAAAATAAGATATGCGCGAACTGTGGTACTGTTCTCAGCTGATCTATATTACCCGACCTGAAAATATTGACTTGTATTTTTGTATTGTCTGGGTCAAAAACATTAGTACGATATAGGTACTGCGAAAAAGTTTTATAAGTTGCAAATTATAAATTATTATTAAGTATTATAAATTATAATATTACACAGGAAAATTGTTAAGACACTTTACACTAAGATTGACAGAACATGTGATCACAGCAGAAATCTCACTTTTTACACGATCATAATACACCCCTAATGTTTACGAATGGACTCGTCCAAACCAAAACACGTCTTTCGCGCAGGTCACGTGGGGTTTCATCTTATTTTGCGATTACTCTACGCTTGTAAAGTGCTCGTATTTAGAGAAAAGAAGTATGCACTTGTGCACTACCCAATTTTCGTTTGTTTGGTTTAAAATGTTTTTTGATTTTCTGTAGTTCCTTTTCAGCTTTTCTTTTTCTGGATTGAGCGCCAGATCATTTTTTCGATTTTTCCATTATTTATTATGATAAAAAAATTAAAATTTATAAAACATCTGAAAAATTCATATAATTTGAGGTGACACACACTGATACAACGATACTTAAATAATTTTACTTAGGTATCCAAATAAATAATTTTGAAAATGTGACAATGTTAATGTGATAGATGATGTGATAGGATAGCAGAGTTTACTGTAGGTATACATTTCGGTTTTACCTTTTACCTCGTTCGAATAAATATAAATAAAATAAAGAAATTTAATTTTCTGTATTCGCTGAACCTCCCCTACGAACTGATATCAACTTGTGTGGTCTTCAAATTATACGTTTTTATGAATTGAATTACCTACCGCCACATACAAAGAAGTAAAGGAGACTTTAGCGGCACGCGCGTCGGACATCAAAGGGGATAGAAAAAATATTTGAGCTAATGTAAACAGAAACATCAATAAATTATACATTTGTAAAGATTAAATTTTTCTTTTATAGTTCGCCAACCATTGTAATTTGGAATGGCATGAATCATGACTCATATGTAACATGTGACGCCCCGAGGCATCACTTAAGAGTGTCGTTTACCTAAATGACAAAAACATGCTTCGCACAAGTTTGTAATTTATTTCAACAAACCACGTAATAATAAAAAAATCGCTTTTACCAGACCATTTTTACCTCTCGCCTCATATTCTATAAGAGAGGTATTGTAATGGGTCAAAATTTTAGAGTATGAGTTTTTGGTGGATAAGCACGTTTCAGGATCTCTAGAATACGAATTTAATATTTTCACGATGATGTCTGTGTGTGTGTGTGTGTGTGTGTGTGCGTATGGACGTATGTGACGATTTTTCGTCCACGATAACTGAAAAAGTATCAAACATTTAATAACCAAATTTCATATTTAAGGTTTTAATAAGTATCTTAAGAACGGATAACATTTTGGTAGAAATCCGCAAACCGGAAGTAGTACTTTTTGAAACTTGATAAAGTTTTCCTTAAATATATTGGTACATTATTTATTTATGACAATTTTTGCAATTAAAAATAAAAGAAAATATAATTATCTATGGGTACAGATAATTATAAATACAATTTGATGAATCTGGTAGTATTTAAGAATAAAATAAAGTACAATTAATATTCTATTTTTTTGAAATTCCAGTATCTTGTTGTCCATGATATGAAATTTGTTTCTACATAAAATTTGAATGATTATGACGGTGACAGTACAGTTGACATCTTTTGCTTGGATCTTGGTTTACATTATCGTTTACATATTACATAAACATGAAACTATTAAAATGTAAGTAAAACTATTTATTAGATTAGTAGAATAAGCAGAGTTAGGCGAGAGGTCGTGTGGTGGCCACAGCAGATTTTTTCATGTCTGATTTATCGAAGACTATGCTTTATGAAACAAAATGTGTTTATTTAAACAAGATACTTGGTTTGCCAATAATTACCATTGGTAATTATTGGCATACCATTCAAGTTGCTTATAATAAGCATACATTTTATTTAGATATATTGTATGTGCATCACTTGCATCGTGCTTTGGGCCGGCCCTGTTTAGAACAACGTTTAAATCTGTTCTACTCAACAATGTATTCTTCAAGAATATGAATTTTTTTCAAAACTAAATAAAATAATTTCAAATATGAGACAGAGTGATTCTCAACTTTCTGCATTATCTATATTTAAATGGCATATAGTGCTGTACTCACTTATTACAGAACTGAAAGAATTGTTTCAAAATTCGCAATTTTCCAGGTTTTTTCAACTGAAATTTTATAAATACCTATACTATTATTGTCATTTTACAATTAATTTCTTACATTTCATTTTATTCCATTCGTAGTTTATCAGATACCCATTATATAATCAACAATCCATTATTGTGTTTCTTGCGAAAACTGCCCTTAAATTTTCGAATTTTTTAAAAGTTCTTTTCGTTCTATGATTAGTAAGTTGAATACTATAATACCATTCAAATAAATATGCGCGAAGTTGTGAATCACTCTGTATGCGTACGAAATAATTAATTCAATGTTATTAAGATAATTCTAAACGAAAGTATTTAATAAAGTCGTTAAAAGTAAAAGTCAAAGAAATTTAACTTCAGTCAAATCACGAAGACGCTGTGAATTTTTTAGTTTTTAGTTAAATCGACATGGGGCAAAATCAGCAATTGGAATAGAAGATAATGTTGATTGTATTGGCGAAACGGTACACAATTCTTTATCTCTCGATGAAAATCATTTTAAGGAAACGAGTAATTCTTCTGACTCAGACAATAAATCCACGGAAAGAAATTTTTCATTTACAATTACGGCGAAAGATTTCCATGACTTAACTTACCAAAAACAGAGTTGTGAAAAGAATCATAGAGGAAAAAACGTAACCAGACTTCGTAATCATTTCATTCCCGAAAAATGGGAGAACTTTTTCACAGAAAAAATTTGGAACTACACTAAAATTAAATGTGGATTTAATTTTAAAAGGCATTCATTGTGCAGTGAAAAATCTAAGGGATCTTTTTACGGTAAGATTTTATATAATACATTACATATTCAAAATTCATTGCACAGATACTTATAATTACGAATAATGTAGCATACAGGGCCGGTCCTAGGATAGGTGGCGCCCTGGTACGAAGTTCTTTTATAAACCTCCCTCCCCTCCCAATATTTAAAAAAAGACAATAGTATTTGGCGAGATTTTGGGAAATAAAAATAATAAAAATAACATATTGTTATTAACTCGATAATGTATATATATATATATATATATATATATATATATATATATATATATATATATATATATATATATATATATATATATATATATATATATATATATATATATATATATATATATATATATATCTTAACAGAGTAGCTACATAAAATGTAAATAATATATCTATTATAAAACAAAACGAATTTACTTGTATGACAAACTTTTCATTCTTCACATAAAATATAAATCACTAACATCTCATTTATTTCACTATTATTTTCATTTTCATTATCCTCATTGTTTATAAATTCATCTTTAAATTCACACACACCTTCTATCGCCTCAGTATTATTCTTATTCTTCACAGGTTTGCATTTATTTTTCTATTTTTTCATTTACTTCGTCTTGGTGAAGTATCTCTTTTTCATTCTGAACATAATTAATTTCTTTATTTATTGCATCTACTGGTATGATTTCGTTTTCTTTTGGTACAGTATTAGTTTTAACAGTTATTTAACAAACTAGTGTGTTAATAAGGGCGATTAATAATTGAGATATTTTAACGCGTGAGACTGTGAGAGGAAGCGAACGCGGTAATTGTTGAGATTATTAATCGCCTATTAACATATGAGTTAGTTATAATATTTTTCCGTTGGTCATACCTTTTTAATTTGGAAAAAATTTAATTTTATTCAATAATAAATTAGGTTACTACCGCTTTAAATGTTCACCACAATGTATCGACAACAATGGACAACTCAACAACAACAATCAACTGTTTTCAGGGAGAAGCGGGTGCAGTCAGTTCACTTAATATTAATTTTATATTCATTTTAAAGCAATTCTACGTAAATATTATTTACCAAGAAGTGTGAAAATCATTTCTTTTAATTCAGTTTTGCATTTTGGTAAAACTTAGAGCTGGTCAATATAATACAACATTACGTGTGTTGAACACAGCCAATAAATCGTTTATTAATATAAAATCATGCATTTATAGGGGTTAATAATGTATGATTTTTTTACATTAATGATACTCATTAATAAACGATCGACGGAAATAGTTATTTAACAAACTTAGTGTGTTAATGAGGGCGATTAATAATTGAGACTTTTTAACGCGTGAGAGAAGCGAACAATGGACAACTCAACAATAACAATCAACTGTTTTAAGGGAGAAGCGGGTGCAGTCAGTTCACTTAATATTGATTAGCAGTACTAAATCCCAAGGTTTTTTCGTTTTTATAATGATATTATTATTTTTATATTCATTTTAAAGCAATTCTACGTAAATATTATTTACATAGAAGTGTGAAAATCATTTCTTTTAATTCCGTTTTGTATTTTGGTAAAACTTAGAGCGGGTCAATATAATACAATATTAGGTGTATTGAACGCATCCAATAAATCGTTGATTAATTAAAAATCATGCATTTATAGGGGTCATAAATGTATGATTTTTTTACATTAATGATATTCATTAATAAACGATCAACGGAAAAATATTTAAATAATTGATTTTTGTGCTTGTTCTTTTCCTGTTCTCTTTCGGCTTTTCTTTTTCGGGATTGAGGTTTTTTCGGTTTATCCATAATTTATTAAACATCTGAAATTCATATAATTTGAGGTGACACATTAATAAAATAAAAAACAATTTAAATTACTCAAAACGTAAGAATAGTGTTTATGTAAGTTTAAATTTTAAAATGTATGTAAATAAAAATTGATTTTGTATATTACCTGTTCTACCACTACTCAGGCAGTGATAAACTTGGGTGGGCGTCGAATTATTTGTATTTATGATGCCAATTACCTACCGCCACATACAAAGGAGAGATGTTAGCGGCACGCGCCAAGCATCAAAGAGGATTGAAATAATAATTGCGCTAATACAAACACCAATAAATTATACATTTCCTTAAAATAAGATAATTAAAAATTCACCAACCATTGTATGTGGAATATTGTATGATTCATAAGTAACCTGTGACGATCATAGAAATCAGATGAATCTTAATTTTTTAGATACAATATTACTTATAATAATTACAAATTGCTCATTATAAGCAACATAGATAGTACATTTTATAATTTTTTAAAATTATTTTGTAAGGCCCTGGTGCGGTGCACCACTTGCACCATGCCTAGATCCGGTCCTGGTAGCATACCATAAAGCCATTTTTTGGGTCACATATATTAAAAAAGTAATAATGTAACAATTAGTCTTATTTATAATAATTATAAGTTTATATAAGTGTTCTTTGACTGGCTGGTACTAGATATAGAATTTAATATTGCAGCTAATGTGAACAGAATGAGTTAAATTATTTCTTTGCAAATATAATGTTGCAACTTGCAACTGAAGTAGGTATACAGAAAGTAATAAAATTAGGTATTTCTTTGTAAATATAACGTTTCAAAATGAAATAAAATTAAACTGATTTTTTTTATTGTGGGACCGAAAAATTGGCTTGGCGGTGAATGGTGTATAGATTACAATTTACGTTCAAAGAGCCTAAATTTTGTTGTTGTAATCTTAATAATGCGTATCGTTTGTTGCAAA
This sequence comes from Agonum fuliginosum, assembly GCA_947534325.1. Lineage (NCBI taxonomy): Eukaryota > Metazoa > Arthropoda > Insecta > Coleoptera > Carabidae > Agonum > Agonum fuliginosum. The sequence goes on from OX384041.1 coordinate 20,348,229, forward strand.
GAGTTCTTTAATTTCTATTAGATAACAGTAAGCATAATTTCAGTATAAATGGTTGTTGAAAGTCTGTAAAAAGTTAGTGGCCTACTTAAAAAAGTATAAATCCGGCGCTGTATAAATATAATCAGGGCCGACAAGAGCCGGGAGCTTGGGGTACCTACAATACAAACACAGATAATAAAATCTACTGTGTCTACCACAGAACTATAAGTTTTAATAACTTGATTTAGTGTTGCCACGAGATAATATCTGTCTCGTCTCGTCTCGAAATACCGAGACAAAACCTTGTCGAGACGAGACGAGATACGATCGAGACGAGACGAGACAGAGAGTGTCTCGTCTCGTCTCTTTTTATCTCGTTTTTAAAGATCTAAACATTTTGTTGAACAATATACATTCATACATACACAAATTCACGCCATTTGAACAATATAATAATATCTAAACTCGTAAAGATAACTCGATTCGATAATTTTGAGCCGGTTTTAAGAATAATAATCATGTTTGGTACGAAAGTTTATTAAATATACCTAATTCTGCATTTTATTTTAGTGTTTACCTTTTAAACAAACCTAAATTTGCTTCACTACTCCAGCATTTTTTTGTATTAAATAAATAAATAATTTGCAGAAACAAAATCCTACACTTTTTGCTTGCTTGCAAGTTCCAGTACGTAAGCATATGTCTAATATAGCACATACACATTATGGATCTAGTACATTCAAATACATGAACATCTAATTAATCTACTTAATTTATTATCATAATCGAGACATTCGAGACGTATCGTCTCGTCTCGACCCTATCTCGGCTTCTTTTATCTCGTCTCGTCTCGTCTCGAAAATCGAGATAAAATATCGCCGAGACGAGATAAACAGTAAGCGAGACGAGACGAGACATCTCGTTTGTCTCGTCTCGTGGCAACACTAACTTGATTTCGTAAAGGCTTTAATTTTATGCTTTATTCAGCAAAATTTAAATAAATTTATCTTTTTTCCAAACTACGAGTATTTTAGTTCGGCACATATATTTTTTTCACAAATATATATTTTTCGTTTTATGTAAACTGTAGAAGAAGATATTTTATACTAAAACAATGTGTCACTATTTTGACACTGTCACTAATCAATTTAATTTTATGTAGTAACAAAAAATGTTAAACGATCATGTACCAGAAGATACTGAATACTGAAGTTTCATACTCTGAATTATTAACAATAATTTATTTCCTAAATATTATCATGTACACATAAAAATTTAAAATACCTACGAATTGTAAATGACAATAGTTATTTTTATTTTTCTACTAGAATTATTTTTCCCAGAGCTGTAATTTGATACCACACACGATAGTATTTTAATAAAAATAAAATAAGTTATGTTTATAAAGTTAGTACCACTGGCTGAATAAAAAAAATTGAATAATTTTTAGAGAAACAATGATTGAAAATCGCATAAATGTCATATTTTAAGTTTTTAATAAACTTATCTCCCCGAGAGCTTTAAATTGACATCAAACTCAGTATAATTTGAATACTTTATTACAAAAACAATTTGACGATCGTTTAAATGTTATTTTTCTACTAGAATTCTTTTCCTAAGAGCTTCAATTTGATACCACACAAAATAGTATTTTGATAAAAATAAAAAAAAATATGTTTATAAAGTTGGTACCACTGGTTGAATAAAGCTCATTATCGAACTTGAAGTCAGATTTTGGCTGAAGATTTTAAATATAGGGTCTTTCATTAAGAGTGATAGGATTTTAATTTTAAATAAAACGTCAACGGTTTGACATATCAATTTAGTTTTTGCTTCATTTGGCAGCTTGGACAATGCAGTTATGTTCGGAACAAGATATCGTTCAAATGTAAACCACGGCTTTGTTGACACTGATCACAAGATCGCTCAAATTTGGCTCATCCGCAACACTGGCCGATACAGCTGTGATATATTCTCCTCACATCGAACATTTCTTTGTCTGCTTGGTAGTTTATTGTCTTAGTAATGTTAATTCAAACTTTATCACAGTGCGTCTTATAGCCTACGCAGAGTAACGGTGACGGCGACCCAATTCTGGGGTTAATAAACGTTGAGCACCCACAACTGAGCTCGAACTTTGGTAATATTTTTTATTATTTTCAACCGGTCTAGAGGCGTTAAACGTTGTATCATGAAACTGCACACTATACTAAATAATTTGACACCTAAAAGTAAATAAAATATATAAACCGAGAAATCTTTATTGAAAAAACTATCACTCCTATTGAAAGACCCTATATAAAATTTTAGTTCAAAATTCCAACGCGTTAGTTATCCAACACAAAGACAGACTAACAGAATGACTGACCGACTTTTTTAAAAACTATGTTTTTTGAGTTCAGTACCTAGAGTTTAAAACGTGAAGATTCACCAAAATCTCGAACTGTCAAAAAATCACGATTACAATACTTGATTGATCGATTAACTGAATATTATATACTTATAGGGTGTTTTTTTGAAAAATTCCCACCACTTTGGGCAAAAAACTAATTACATGGTTTTTCTTCCCCCTCAAATGCATCGAACCCGTATTTCACCGATTTTCGATCCGTGCCGCGGTTCCCGAGGTATTTAGGTGGAAAGTTTTCAAAAAAACACCCGGTATAAATAAATAAATACATGTTCTGCTTCTGCGTCTGTGTATTTCTTTTGTCTTTATAATTACAATAATACGCAATTATACATATAAGATATCAATTTTAGAGCGCTTGTTCAGTATTGCTGTCTCCGTTTATCACACTAAATTTGAATATATCTATCCTTTTTCTCGACTAACGACAGCTACAGTAAGGCTTTAAAACATTATGATGAGCTTATTTTAAAAATTTATGATATTTTTGCATTTATTATTAAGGCAAGTCTTATGAAGTCATAATATTTGTGCAATGAATTACCTATCTACTCCACTATAAATAATTGTGTTTTTATTTTAATAGCTTATTGTAATTGTGGATCAAAATTACATTGTGAAATGATTCAAATACAAAACAAAAGCATACAATGCTCATTTAAATACGATCCTGGATCGGGAAATTGCGGTTAACGCTACTTACGTGGAGAGAAGAGGATGGAAATTGCTAAACAACTCTGCGACACACCAGTTCATGTTTTCAGAGCAAATGTAGCCAATGAAATTATGAGTGACGATGATCCTGAACCGCCTCATTTATATACAACAGAAGTGTTACATACTGCAAAAACGCAGTATAAAGCTTCCACCTACTTAAATAAAGATCCTATTGAAGCAATTACGATAATGAAATACACAAATTACATTAATTGTATTCACGACATAGGTAAATCGCCATTTTTTTGTTCATTTTTGGACTAATGGGCAAATCCACTTGTGGAATAAAGTCCATTCGTTATATGGTGGCAGTATTTGTATCGACTCAACAGGAGCTAAAGTTCAAAAAATAAATAAAATGTATGACAATTACAAAAAATCTATTTTCTTATACTTGATAGTTGTCAATTGTCCTGAAGGGCAGTTTTCAGTAGCCCAAATGCTTTCTGAAAAACACAGAACAGAAGATATAAGGGCATTTTTAAATAAATGGATAATGTCTGGTGCTAAAGTGCCCACAGAGGTTATCACTGATCAAAACAGAGCATTACTAAATGCAACAGTTCTAAGTTTTTCTGGCAATTACACCAATATTACAGAATATTCGGATGCTTTTTTGGATAATGCCGACAAAATTAAGACACGAATAAGAATTGATGTTGCACACTTCATAAAGAAGTACAGCATATTATTTTCAAAAATGCGTCCGAGAATAAAAACATTTTATTTAGCCATAATTGGTCAATTAATATTATGTGAATATGGCGATGACGCTAAGAAAATATTAACAGCTCTATTTGTTATATCAGAAAGTGAAACATGTGGCAATTTAAAACAGAGTAGTACATCTACTCAATGTTCAATTTTTATAAACGAAATGAAAGAACTTATCACGGGTAAGTTTTCTTTATGTGTGTGTAAAATTGTACCTATTGAAAATTTGACTATTCGGCTAAATAGTAAATTCAAATTGAGTAACTGTCAATATTTTTTGACAGTTTTTATTAATTTCACACAGCGAAATAGCTCAATTGATTCATTTTTCTATATTAATCTAGCGTTGTTGATAGTTACGTTGAAACAAATGTACCGAACTGCGGTAGTAAATTGCCTTCTTGTCAAGTCATGGATATATTTCATTTGTTGAGATTTTGTTATGTTTTTGGTTAACATATTTTTTAGTAAAATTTTTATTTGATTTTGTTTTGAAAATGTATAAATATTTGCAAAATAACGTTACCCGTACAACTTTCTGATTGGTTAGGGCGTATTCGTTTTTGTGGTCCTTACGATGGTCCTTACGAAATTGAATATTAAAATGCTTCATTGATTTAAACAGTTATATTTAAAGATAGATTTAAATTATCTAAAAAAAAATGTTACCCAGAATTTAAATTAAATAACATTAGCAAATATAATGAGTATAATATTAGTGTATACTTATTAACATATAAATAATTTTTTTGCATTAAATTCTATTTTTTGCTAGGTATTATTGACTATTTACCAAGAAGTTTTAGTCTTTCATACACATTTTTATTTTTTGGTATTACCAGCTCTCTACCTGGCAATCCTATTCTAAAGAATTACCTTTTAAGTCGATATCAAAAATTTAACATTGATAATTTAAAATTATAATTTAACACATTTTAATAATACTCTTAGGTGACAAAGACCGACTTAAAGATCTAAATATAGTAAATTTGGATAACAATGAAGAAATTATAAGTAAGATACAGAAGAAGAAGATGAAGCAAAAGAGAAAGAAGAGGAAGGAGAAAAAGGTGAAATAGATTTGAAGGAAATGAGAAATAATTTATGGTTACAATGGGGTCAGGATATATTTGACTCGGCTTCCAAATATTTTAAGGAAAATGGAGATGAAGAAAATCCATATTATTTATATGAAATAAATTTTCCAAAAAAATTTTAAGAGATATGGAGTTATTTCCATTATGGTCGAACACATTTAATAATTATTTTAAGTATGGTAGTATTCCTGCTTCAAGTGCCCCCGTGGAAGGTGAGAAGAACAAATACAAAAATGTTGTTCTACATGACGTACGATATCCAATAAGGGTAGATGAATGCGTAGATAAATACTTAAAATATTTGAATGGTAATACAAAAATTATTACATCTGGGCTGCGTGATCAAGAAGATGACACTGAAGAAATCAGCAGTACTAGAAAGAGAGCGGCACTAAACGAAGTCGAAAACTGGAGAGGACAAGGTTTGCCTAAACCAAAAGGAAAGCCAGCCAGACAGACAGAAGAAGACATTATGCCTTCAAGAATTAATTCAAAGAAGAATAATGAAATAGAAATTAATAGTCCAATCCATCAAGTAAGATTAATAAGTACCTATATTACTTGTCTGCGCTGTTGTGACCGGCACATATTCAAACTTGTTCTTCTGGGTTAAATTTTTAAGGTGGGGCAGTGGGAAAAATTTTATGACGTCATACAGGTTTTCAATAAGTCATAATGAAGAAGAATTTTAATTTTATATTAATTTTGAATCAAGAGTTATGTCATAAATAAATAAGTTAATAACATGCTGGTTACCGCATAACGCGGACAAAGTACTAAGAAATGTATCCTAGATACACTGCAATTATTATAATAATTTTTTTATAGAACATATCTTTAGATCATCAAATAGAAAAAGAAGTAAAATGTCCTGCTTGTTTAAAGAGAGACTTCCCAACTGGTGCCCACACCTGCTTTTTATGTAAAATACCAGTACATATTTTTAAAGAATGTTCTGCTCCATATAAACAGTCAGAGGAAGGCTATGGACAACAAAGAATTTGTTTCAATTGTGTACCAATAAATAAAAATGTAGCTACTACTAATGATGCCTGTGTTAACGAAAAACAGGTAATATATTTTCTTTTTTGAAAATCATCTGCTTCTAATTAACATCCAATAAATTAATCTATTTTACCATGATTATCATAGTAAATAATACATAATTTAATACAAACAGGAATACAATAACAAAATGCAAGATTTGCTACGAGATGAAAGAACTTATAAAATTATGCAAAGTGACATGACAAAAAAGGTGCAGAATAAGAACAACAAGTTGGTTAAATCGTTACATGATAAAAAATACATTGACGCAACAACAAAAAAGAATTTAACAGTTGAAAATGCGGTAACGTCTAGAATATACGGATTAGTGAAACTACATAAAGAAAATCATCCTCTTCGTCCTATAGTATCAGGTACTAATTCACCCACTGACAAACTAGCTAAATTTGTAGCGAATAACCTAAAAGGATTGGAAAATGACACCTACTATGTGAGAAATTCTTTTGAATTCCAAGAGTACATCACCAATGTTAGACTGGACGAGAATTACATCTTAGTGTCCCTGGATGTCGTCTCCTTGTTCACCAACATACCCACAGAATTAGTCATCAAAGCTGTAGAAAATAATTGGAATGTCATCACTTTAAGAACTAACATATCTTTCTCTGATTTCGTTGAGGTGATACGATTTTGCCTAGAAGAATGCTACTTCCAATTTAATGATGAGATCTACAAACAAATGTGGGGGGTAGCAATGGGGTCATCATTATCACCGATTATAGCCAATATGGTAATGGATGAGTTACTCAACTGCGTATGTCAACGGTTGCCTTTTGAACTACCATTTATCAAAAAATATGTAGATGATCTCATTTTAGCAATTCCTAAAGACCAAGTAGAAAATACTTTACAAATTTTCAATGAATACAATGAACATCTACAATTTACGATTGAACTACAAGAACATGGCAGTATAGCGTTTCTTGACATGACACTACACCGGTCTGACAATGGATTTATCACCACAAAATGGTACAAGAAACCAAGTTCCAGCACACGGTACTTAAACTATCATTCAAAGCATCCTAAAACACAAATAATTAACAATGCTAAAAATTTAATTAGTAGAGCGATGACACTTACCTCAGAACAATTTAAAGAACAGATACTAACTATTATTAAACATCTTTTAAAAGTTAACCGTTATCCAAAAGGCATAATTAATGGTCTGATAAATAAATATGAACAAAATAAAAACAAAAAAGCATTACGCCCAAATGTAATAAATAATAATGAAGTTGAAAATAACACTGACAGTTCGAATAAACAAATCAAGGTCATGGATAATAAAAAATACTTCTCATTATTTTACATATATGGCATTGCGGACAAAATGAAGAAATTATTTATGGAACATTTAAATATAGGCATAGGTTTCAAACCAATAAAAACGGTAGGCAGGTTATTTTCACAATTAAAATCTAAGATCAATAAAAACCTGCAATCATGTGTCATATACAAAATACCGTGCAAGGATTGTTCAGCAACTTATACAGGTCAGACTAAAAGGTATTTACAAACTAGATTGAAGGAACACAAACGAAACTGCAACAATATATGTAATAAAAATGCAGGTGGCACATGTGCGTTGGTGCATCATGCACAAACAAATAAACACACTTTCAATTTTGAGGATACCAAAATTATAGACACTGAACACACACTACACAAACGCCTAACATTAGAAATGCTACACATCAACAATGATAAGAACAATGTAAATTTGAAAACGGATACGCTATATATTAGCAAAATTTACAATAATTTACTGAAGTTAAACACTAATACTAGTTGAATTAACTAGAATAGAAGGGATAATTGCAGCATTTAAATTATTTTGTTGGCGCGGTTTATGCATCGGTTGACCTTCGGAATTGCAACAGGATTTAACTTACTTAAGTAGTTTTCGTTGAAGGTGTGACAACGTTTTTTAAGATTAATTTTTATTGACAATTTTTGAAATATTCCAATTTTCAAAATATAAAAACTTTTAGACATTAATTCCTAATGTTTTACTTTATACAGTAAATGTTTTTTTCATATTTTTTACACAAATTTAAATTTCTCATGTAAGTAATTGTATTGTACAAATTAATTTATATAGAAAAAACTTGTAATTGTTATTCCTTTAATGTAGCTCCTGATGATGACGTATGTGACGTCGAAACTAGTCGACTGAGAAATAAAATTATTAGTGACTGCATCCCAGAAATTTTTCTCCTTTTCTCATTAATATTTATAAAAATTACATACAATATCTATAAAATTCTATTATGAAATATTTCCATAAGAATTGCAAAATAAATTATCGATCTCAGGTCAGACACCCACTTTCCCGAAAGAATTAATCTCCAAGGAGATTATAAAATTGAATATAATTTATTTGTATTTTATTTTCAATAAGAATTGGTGCATTGCATAGTTCAATGTTTAAATAATTTATTATATTTTACAAAAGTATATTTTAGTACAAATGCTTACTTACAAAAAGTTCAAGATTTAATTGTTTAATGGAAACTCCAATCAGGTCTTTTTAACAAGTTTATACATATTTTTTTTCAAATCAGCAGTAAACTGTACACATTCGTAGATTGTGGAGAATATAATATCAAAGATATTGAGTGTTCCAGATAATTAACCCATGTACAACACGGAAAGACCCAGAAAATTCCAAAAAATATAGAAAGTCTGCAAAATATTTAGGGCAAAGGAAAAATGATATAAAAGACGGGCTAACTTGGGACAAACATATTAGAATTCCCATAATAAGGAATGGTTGCTGTCCGGAACTAGCCAGTTCAAAAATAAATGGCAAGAATGTCTCTTTAAGGAGTACTTACTCGTTTGATAGCATCTCACACCTTTTACTTATAGCAGCTCTAGATTTTATGGAAATTAAAGAGCAGGTAACAAAAAGTTTTGTTAAAAAACTAAAGAAATTTATACTAAAATTTATGAACCAAGAAATTCAAATTAGTATCGATGTAGCTAGTAGTAACAATCCTAATTACACACTACATTTATATTCATCCTGTCCTAATCCTGAGTAAAGCCGGAACATTTGTAATATAAACAGTAAACTAAATAGACAGAATTTTGAACGATTTATTTATTCCACATCATTCTAAACCACTTATTTTTTATAACAATATGTTAACTATTTCCTGTTATTAGAAGTTTAAGGTTTTTTTTACATTTGAACCATTAAAAATTTTGATTATAATTTTAAAATTTAATTTTTTTTTTACTAAAATAATATAAATAATATATGAAATATATTTTTAGATATCGTCTTTAGAGGATGATAAATTTTGTCAATTTATAAATTTGATAATTGAAAAAGGAATCACAAGTGGTGTTTACCAACAAAGAGCCACAATATTATATAAATTAATTACCGATTGTAATAACATTACTAGTTTTATGGAAACGCTCAATTGTGATGTAGCTGCTTCTTGGTTAATTCAACAATTAATGAAAAACATGCCAAGTATTATAGAAAAACGTTCTTGTAATAAATGTGATATAACCAGATATGCATCACTAACAGCGAAACAAATAAGTGATGATGCTTTGACATCGCAAGAGTATCTTGCATTATCATTATTTGACATAGACGAATGTCTGTGTGATGTTTGTGGAGAATTCTTAAGTTGCGAAATAAACCATATTGGTAATACATGTCCTAATATTTATTAATATATTATTCATCAAAAATTTTATCACTATTTTCAGGTAATATAATTTCTTTTGAAATATACAACAAGGAGACATACAATAATATTAAAATTAAATTAGATGACATACCAAAAAAATAGAAAACACCATAACACCAGATCGGGAATTCCTTCTAATAGGAATGATCGAATACATATCACACACCCACCAAAAATTAAGATCAAATGAAATGAACCAAATATTACAAAAATCAATTGGTCACAACGTAGCTTATGGCTATAGAACAGCAAGTTGTTCCTGGACTCTGTTTGACGATTTATTTAAAAAACCTGTACCAGTAAAAGGAAATAGAAAAATAGAGCCACAGTTATTAATTTATGCAAATAACAGAAAAATAACATAAATGAATTAAATAGTGCCTAAACAATACAAATATTATATTATTATTCAGAATGTATTTTTTTTATTCGTATACTAATAAATAATATGTTTTTATAAATTTTATTATATTAATAAATATGTCGGAGTAAGAGCGGAGCGGACCATAGATGAACAGTTACGTGAACAACAAAACTACTAAAAGCGCAATTAATGGAATAGTTAACTAATCTAAACACCAAATAAATCACACATTCACCACTCATGTCATGAACCAGTTAAACGTGATCTACAAACTATGACGATAAGGAATGGTGGCAATTCCTGGGCACGTGCTACTCGCATCAGAGCATATTCAAGACTGCCGATCTCCGGCTCATTCCACACCTAGCACGTAATCCCAGACTTCGCCCAAGTGTACTAATAATAATAACGTAATCGAACAAACAAACACGATCATAACTTCATTAGCACACTTGCATTCCTATCATTAATTATTATTACAATCAACATGATTGCTAACCCCGACAAATATGTAATATTTTTATTTTATTACATAATTAAATCTATAAATCACGTATTTTGATAATTTTACTCAGTTTATAATCTGTTACCCCTAGCACCCATCATTGATATATAAGTAAATAAATTTTATACTATAAATTAAATTTTTTAAATAATTAGCGAATTTATTGCTGATTTTAATATGCAATAAAGCAAGTTAAAAGTTCAGAAGTATTAAAAATTGCATTTTCCATACTTTAACCCTGTTTTTAATTTGTTACCCCTAGAACGCATAATTTATATTAGAGTAAATAATTTGTTAAACTATTATTTATGTATTTTGAAAAATTAGAGACTTTGTCGCTAATTTCTTTTTGCAATAAATCAAGTTTAAAGCTTAGATTCAAGAACCGTGTTTTCCATAAATTAACTCTGTTTATAATTTGTTACCCCTAGTACCTATCATTTATACTACAGTAATAAGTTTGTTATTGTATTATTAAATTATTTTGAACAATTAGAGAATTTGTTGCTAATTTCTTTTTGCAATAAAACAAGTTTAAAGCTTAGAAGTATTAAAAAACTGCATTTTCCATTCTTCAACCCTGTTTTAAATTTGTTACCCCTAGCACCCATCGTTGATATTATAGTAAATAGTTTGTTATACTATTATTTAAGTATTATGAACAATTAGAGAATTTGTTGCTAATTTCTTTTTGCAATAAAACAAGTTTAAAGCTTCAAAGTATTAAAAAACTGCGTTTTCCTTTCTTTAACCCTGTTTTTAATTTGTTACCCCTAGCACCCATCATTGAGATTACAGTAAATAGTTTGTTATACTATTATTTAAGTATTTTGAATAATAAGAGATTTTGTTGCTAATTTATTTTTGTAGTAAAACAAGTTAAAATCTTATAAGTATTTAAAAATCGCGTATTCCATATACTTTAACCCTGTTTTTAATTTGTTACCCCTAGCACTTATCATTGGTATTATAGTATATAGTTTGTTATACTATTATTTAATTATTTTAAACAATTAAAGAATTTGTTGCTAATTTATTTTTGCAATAAAACAAGTTTAAAGCTTCGAAGTATTAAAAAACTGCGTTTTCCATTCTTTAACCCTGTTTTTAATTTGTTACCCCTAGCACCCATCATTGATATTACAGTAAATAGTTTGTTATACTATTATTTTAGTATTATAAACAATTATAGAATTTGTTGCTAATTTCTTTTTGTAGTAAAACAAGTTTAAATCTTATAAGTATTTAAAAATCGCGTATTCCATATACTTTAACCCTGTTTTAAATTTGTTACCCTTAGCACCCATCATTTATATTACAGTAATAAGTTTGTTATACTATTATTTAAATATTTTGAACAATTAGAGAATTTGTTGCAAATTTCTTTTTGCAATAAAACAAGTTTAAATCGTATAAGTATTTAAAAATCGCGTATTCCATATACTTTAACCCTGTTTCAAATTTGTTACCCCTAGCACCCATTATTTATATAACAGTAATAAGTTTGTTATACTATTATTTAAATATTTTGAACAATTAGAGAATTTGTTGCTAATTTCTTTTTGCAATAAAACAAGTTGAAAGCTTAGAAGTATTAAAAATCTGCGTTTTTCATTCTTTAACCCTGTTTTTAATTTGTTACCCCTAGCACCCATCATTGATATTATAGTTAATAGTTTGTTATACTATTATTTAAGTATTTTGAATAATAAGAGATTTTGTTACTAATTTATTTTTGTAGTAAAACAAGTTAAAATCTTATAAGTATTTAAAAATCGCGTATTCCATATACTTTAACCTTGTTTTAAATTTGTTACCCCTAGCACCCATCATTTATATTACAGTAATAAGTTTGTTATACTATTATTTAAATATTTTGAACAATTAGAGAATTTGTTGCTAATTTATTTTTGCTATAAAACTAGTTAAAAGCTTAGAAGTATTAAAAAACTGCGTTTTCCATTCTATAACCCTGTTTTTAATTTGTTACCCCTAGCACCCATCATTGATATTACAGTAAATAGTTTGTTATACTATTATTTAAGTATTATGAACAATTATAGAATTTGTTGCTAATTTCTTTTTGTAGTAAAACAAGTTTAAATCTTATAAGTATTTAAAAATCGCGTATTTCATATACTTTAACCCTGTTTTAAATTTGTTACCCCTAGCACCCATCATTTATATTACAGTAATAAGTTTGTTATACTATTATTTAAATATTTTGAACAATTAGAGAATTTGTTGCTAATTTATTTTTGCTATAAAACAAGTTGAAAGCTTAGAAGTATTAAAAAACTGCGTTTTCCATTCTTTAACCCTGTTTTTAATTTGTTACCCCTAGCACCCATCATTTATATTACAGTAAATAGTTTGTTAAACTATTATTTAAGTATTATGAACAATTAGAGAATTTGTTGATAATTTCTTTTTGTAGTAAAACAAGTTTAAATCTTCTAAGTATTTAAAAATCGCGTATTCCATATACTTTAACCCTGTTTATAATTTGTTACCCCTAGGACCCATCATTGATATTACAGGAAATAGTTTGTTATACTATTATTTAAATATTTTGAACAATTAGATAATTTGTTGCTAATTTATTTTTGCTATAAAACAAGTTTAAAGCTTAGAAGTATTAAAAAACTGCATTTTCCATCCTTCAACCCTGTTTTAAATTTGTTACCCCTAGCACCCATCGTTGATATTATAGTAAATAGTTTGTTATACTATTATTTAAGTATTATGAACAAGTAGGGAATTTGTTGCTAATTTCTTTTTGCAATAAAACAAGTTGAAAGCTTAGAAGTATTAAAAAACTGCGTTTTCCATTTTTTAACCCTGTTTTGAATTTGTTACCCCTAGCACCCATCATTGATATTATAGTAAATAGTTTGTTATACTATTATTCAAGTTTTTTTACTATTATTTACATATTATTTAAATATTATGAACAATTAGAGAATTTGTTGCTAATTTATTTTTGTAGTAAAACAAGTTTAAATCTTATAAGTATTTAAAAATCGCGTATTTCATATTCCGTATACTTTAACCCTGTTTTAAATTTGTTACCCCTAGCACCCATCATTTATATTACAGTAATAAGTTTGTTATACTATTATTTAAATATTTTGAACAATTAGAGAATTTGTTGCTAATTTCTTTTTGCAATAAAACAAGTTGAAAGCTTAGAAGTATTAAAAATCTGCGTTTTTCATTCTTTAACCCTGTTTTTAATTTGTTACCCCTAGCACCCATCATTGATATTATAGTTAATAGTTTGTTATACTATTATTTAAGTATTTTGAATAATAAGAGATTTTGTTACTAATTTATTTTTGTAGTAAAACAAGTTAAAATCTTATAAGTATTTAAAAATCGCGTATTCCATATACTTTAACCTTGTTTTAAATTTGTTACCCCTAGCACCCATCATTTATATTACAGTAATAAGTTTGTTATACTATTATTTAAATATTTTGAACAATTAGAGAATTTGTTGCTAATTTCTTTTTGCAATAAAACAAGTTTAAATCTTAGAAGTATTAAAAAACTGCATTTTCCATTCTTCAACCCTGTTTTTAATTTGTTACCCCTAGCACCCATCGTTGATATTATAGTAAATAGTTTGTTATACTATTATTTAAGTATTATGAACAATTAGAGAATATGTTGCTAATTTCTTTTTGCAATAAAACAAGTTGAAAGCTTAGAAGTATTAAAAAACTGCGTTTTCCATTCTTTAACCCTGTTTTTAATTTGTTACCCCTAGCACCCATCATTGATATTATAGTTAATAGTTTGTTATACTATTATTTAAGTATTATGAACAATTAGAGAATTTGTTGCTAATTTTTTTTTTGTAGTAAAATAAGTTTAAATCTTATAAGTATTTAAAAATCGCGTATTCCATATACTTTAACCCTGTTTTAAATTTGTTACCCCTAGCACCCATCATTTATTTTACAGTAATAAGTTTGTTATACTATTATTTAAATATTTTGAACAATTAGAGAATTTGTTGTTAATTTATTTTTGCAATAAAACAAGTTTAAAGCTTAGAAGTATTGAAAAAATGCATTTTCCATTCTTCAACCCTGTTTTAAATTTGTTACCCCTAGCACCCATCATTGATATTATAGTAAATAGTTTGTTATACTATTATTTAAGTATTATGAACAATTAGAGAATTTGTTGCTAATTTCTTTTTGCAATAAAACACGTTGAAAGCTTAGAAGTATTAAAAAACTGCGTTTTCCATTCTTTAACCCTGTTTTTAATTTGTTACCCATAAGCACCCATCATTGATATTATAGTTAATAGTTTTTTATACTATTATTTAAGTATTTTGAATAATAAGAGAATTTGTTGCTAATTTATTTTTGTGGTAAAACAATTTAAAAATTGAGTATTCCATACTTTAACCCTGTTTATAATTTGTTACCCCTAGCACCTATCATTGATATTACAGGAAATAGTTTGGAATACTATTTATTTAAGTATTATGAGCAATTAGAGAATTTGTTGCTAATTTCTTTTTGCAATAAAACAAGTTTAAATCTTATAAGTATTTAAAAATCGCGTATTCCATATACTTTAACCCTGTTTATAATTTGTTACCCCTAGGACCCATCATTGATATTACAGGAAATAGTTGGTTATACTATTATTTAAGTATTATGGAAAATTATAGAATTTGTTGCTAATTTCTTTTTGCAGTAAAACAAGTTTAAATCTTATAAGTATTTAAAAATCACGTATTCCATATTTTAACCCTGTTTATAATAATTTGTTAATCCTAGCACCCAGCATACAGTAAATAGTTTATTCAGATCTTCTTTAATTATATTATATTGTTATAGAATTTGATATTGTTACTAGTTTTTTTATAATATTAAATGGAAAACAACTTGTAAGGGCAAAGATAAGATTAAGAAGCGGTATTCTATGAATGTCATAACAATTTTTTTAATCTGCTTTATAGAATTTTATGTAACAAATTATTCTTTGCATAAATAAATATTTGTGAGCTTGTATATGCGCAAAACTATGCATTTTACTTGATAGCGCTAAGTTATTTTCAAATAATTACAATTGAGGGGTTGATAATAACCCTTTGTTAAAATTTGACCTTGGTTTCTAAGTACTTGAGAAGTAACAAATTCTGATACCAGTTTCATTGTGGGTGGGTGCTAACTTAAATTTGAAGCTAGCACCCATGCGCGTTATAAGAAAACGGCTCAAGGTACAAAATTGATTCTGATGTAACAAAATAGCAACAAAAAAGTAACAAAATACCAGACAATTTTTTTTGCTGGGTGCTACAAGTGGGATGCCAACTTTATGTACGTTTGAAATACAATTATTGTTCATTATTTATTTGATATCTTAGAACACATCCCCATTAAATTGCGGAGTCTCTGAAAACGATCACGAGGAAGTGGTTTCGTAAGAATATCTGCTATCTGATTTTCAGATGACACGTAACTCACATCAACATCTCTGTTTTGATACTTTTCACGTATGAAATGATAATGTACGTCTATGTGTTTCGGACTAAACGCATGGCGTTTTGGTTGTTCATCTTCAGTGTAGTTGGATCTCCCACTGTATGTCCAATGTCATTGAGAAGATTTCGCAACCAGATGGCTTCTTTTGTTGCTGTTGATGCTGCGATATATTCAGCTTCCGTGGTCGATAGTGAAACGATCCGTTGACGTTGACTGGCCCAGGTGACAGGACCATTGCTCATCATGTATAAGTATCCCGTTGTGGAACGCCTTGTTTCAACATCATTTGCGTAGTCTTAGTCTGAATATCCTGTTATCAATCCATCTTCTTTCAAATATTCAATACCATAATTGGATGTTTGTTTTAAATACTGAAAGATTTTTCTCACAGCATTCCAATGTGTAACTTTTGGGTTTGCCAAAAATCTGCTAACAAATGAAACAGCGAACATAATATCAGGTCTACTCACAATTGCAGCGAACATTAAACATCCAACAGCTTCACGATACGGGATGTTTCTTCCAATTGAATCCTGATCTTCACTGCTGTTCGTAATTGAATGTGGATCTACAGGTATGCTGACTGGCTTGGAATCTTCAAAGTTGAATCTTTTGATGATTTTCTTGATATAGTTCGTTTGATGAATAAATATTGTTTCATGGATTTCGTCACGTTCAATTTCCAATCCAACATAGCTTCCCGGACTTGTTATGGTCACTTCAAAGGTTTTCTGCAGTTCATTCAGTATAATTTCTGAAATTTCTTTGCTCTCAGTTATGAGCAATCCATCGTCGACATAAATGACAAGAAGAGCAATTTTGTAATTAAAACTTCCCTTGTATACACATTTGTCTGCTTCGGACTGAATAAAACCAAAACTTTTCAGAAAACTGTCGAATCTTTTGTTCCAACAACGAGGTGATTGTTTAAGACCGTACAGCGATTTTTCTAGTTTACTTACAAATTTTTCATCTACATTAATACCGTCTGGTGGTATCATATAGATGTCTTCTTCTAGTTCGCCATACAAGAATGCAGTTTTCACATCGAATTGACTTATATCATATTTATACTTAGCTGCGGTAGCGAGAAGAACTCGTATTGAGTCGAATCGTGTCGTAGGAGAAAATGTTTCAAAATAGTCTGTTCCGTCCTTCTGTGCAAAACCCTTTGCACATAATCTCGCCTTGTACTTGGAAACTTCTCCCATATTTTTATATTTAATTTTGAAGACCCATTTTGAACCAATAGGTTTCTTTCCCGCTGGTAGTGGTTGGAGTTTCCATGTATTATTTTTATTAAGAGCAGCTAATTCTTCTTCTATGGCCATGTTCCATTTCTTGGCTTCTGGACTCGTTATGGCCTCTTGATATGTTTGCGGAACGTTGATTTCTGTAAAATTTGCTTGATAGCGTACTGGTAGTTTAATGTCTTTCCTTGAACGTAAATTATGTCCAATTTCATTTTCTTGTTCTTCATCGCGACTTGGTTCTTCTTGCGGAACAATTTTATTTTGATTGTTTTCTTTGCCTTCATTTGAGTCTTTAGTGATGTCAAAATATTCAAGTTGAATCGGAACTGTATTTCTTCGTGTAATAGGAATACTTGAAACTTCATCGAAAATAACATTCCTTGACACCTTGATTTTTCTCGTTGCAGGATCAAAAAGGCGATAGTTATTGGAATTTCCTTCATATCCGACAAACAACATTTTTTTACTCTTTGGTTCCAATTTGGTTCTTTGTTGATCTGGAATGTGCATGTATGCGGTACAGCCGAAAGTCTTTAAGTGAGAAATAATTGGTTTCTTTCCAGTCCAAATTTCGTAAGGTGTAGAACCTGGTGTTTGTGTTGATGTTGTCCTATTTAATACGTATACAGCCGTATTTACGGCTTCTGCCTATAAATATTTTGGTAGATCCATTGTATACATCATTGAACGTGCACTCTCTACTATAGTTCTCATATCACGTTCAGCCCTGCCGTTTTGCTGGGGGGTGTATGGGGCAGTTGTCTCTAATTCAATTCCTAGGTTTGACAAGTATGTTTTGGTTTCATGATTTATGTACTCAGTTCCATTATCAACGTGTAAGACCTTTATATAGTTTCCATACTTGTTGTTAACCACGTTTACAAATTTCTTGAGAGAATCTAAAACATCAGACTTGTGTTTGATAAAAGATACAACTCGATAACCAGATTGATCATCTTTAAAAGTAACGAAATATTTCGCGCCTCCAACTGATGATGTTGACATTGGTCCACAGACGTCGCTGAAAATTCTTTCCCTTACTTTAGCTTTTGCATTTTTTGTGTGAGAGAATGGAAATCTATGTTGTTTTCCATACAAACAGGATTCACATACAAAATCTTGATTATCAGTAGGATTTATACCATTTAGTTGACCATCTTTTACCATTTCATGCAGTTTTCTTAAATTTAGGTGACCAAGTCTCTCATGCCTTAATTTGAGAGAATTATTACTTGTTGTTATATTAACTTCACCTAAAATTATCGTACGAAATAATAACCGATATAATTTGTTCGATTCCCGTACTGCACACGCTAATAAATCATTTTCTTCGTAAATATTTGATGATTTGAAATCCTTTTTCTGTAATCACTCCTTCAGAAAACAAGTTCTTTCTGAGATCAGGGACGTATAATACATTTGTAATAACTGAATCATACTAAATACCTTTTATTTGTTTCTGTATTTTAACAGTTCCTATACCTTTTACTGGAAGACTTTGGTTGTTACCCAATGACACATTTGTTTCATTATGCACATCTTTAAAATCAGAGAAAAATTCACGTCGATAAGTCATATGAGCTGTGGCGCCACTGTCCATGATCCAAGAGTCGTTGTCAAATGTCACACATGAAGATTGATCTTCATTTTTCTCTGTGGTGAACGCTGAAAAATTACCTTGTTCATTTTTTACTGAATCTTGTTTTGGTTTTCTCTCTCTTTTCGGATTACGACAATCCTTTGCGAAGTGGCCCTTTCTCTGACAGTTGTAACACGTAACTTTTGATTTGTTTGTTTTAAACTTCTGTTTTCGCGACTTGTCAGCTGTAATTGACAATGTAGTGAGCGCCTTCTCTGCTTCTTCACAGGAATTCAGGTTTGCCTCTTCATCTAGGAGACGTGCCGTTAAATTGTCAATACTTTGTCGATCTTCTGCTAGGGACAGCCAAGCTTGTGTGACATTCCGATACTTGTTCGGAAGACTACCTAAAATTTTTGTCATAATGGCAGTATCACTAATTATCTCTCCAGTATTTGACGTGCAAAATTTTCTACTTTCGCTACATGCTGCGAAATTGAATCATTAGAATTCATTTTATAATTATGAAATCGTTCATGCACTAACATTTTGTTTAGTTCAGTTTTTTGCTCATAAATTGAATCTAATTTATCAAAAATGGCTTTTGCTGACTCACAATTTTCCACAAGTGTAATCTGTTGAAATTCCATTGCTGAGGTTAAGATAAACATGGCTATCGCATCATTTCTATTCCAAACATTTAACTCTTTTCCTTCTGGTTCTAGTTTGACTTCTGTACCATTTGCAACTTCATAGACGCCTTTAGCACGTAATGCGCATTTCATTTGGAATTTCCATTGTCTGTAATTGCTTCCATCAAACTTTGAAACGTGCAGTGTATCCATTCTTTCAGTCATTTTACTTTCTTTCTTGATTCTTCACTTTTGTAAAACTAATTTACAATTTTAAAATGACTACCAACTTGGAAAATAAACAAGACTTGCAGTAATTTTCTATTTTCGCTTTTCGTAGTGGAATGGTGGCCTGGGCCCATAACCTGTTGTTGTTATTAAATAAATCTTAGGACACCAAAGTAATATTAAGTAATAGTTTATTATAAGCAATATCTCGTAAATTACAACTTATGTAATTACACACTAACACAAAATACTGTTCCTTTTATAAAGGTTTCTTCTGAGACAAGTGAAGTATTCAAAACATAAACAACCTGAACATTGGTGTGATCATAAAACAAGCGCAACATTTGAATTTATATCCTTAATAATATTAATTGTTCTTAGGTTTTCAAACATGAGATTTAGCGGCAAGATCATTTTGTTATGTTCAGTTCACGTTTCGCAGTTGAGTTTTGTATGTTTTGGCGTGTGTACAATAAATCTAGTTAAGAATGATTGAGTTTTATTTAAACTAAAAAAAATAAAAAGTGTTAAAGTAAAAGTAAAAAATAAAATGTCACAAATCGGGTGTTTAAACGAATTTAATCCAAAAGTAAATGACTGGAAAATATTTTCTAAGAGAACTAAGCAATATTTTATTGCTAATGCTATTACTAATGAAGACCGAAAAAAAGCGGTATTTCTAAGTGTTATACACGAGGATGCATACAAATTATTGCAAGATTTGTGCTTGCCGGTTGAACCAGAGACAAAGACGTACGATCAATTAGTATCAATTTTTGATACACACTTCACACCTGTAAAGCCAGTTTTCATGGAACGTGATAAATTTTATAAATGTGTGTTATGAAGATGAACCATTATCAGACTGGGCAGCCAGAGTGCGCAATTTGGCTGCTAACTGTAATTTTGGTGCTCATTCGGGACAAATTTGTAATGGGTTTACAAGAAGGTCCTGTAAAAATAAGATTATTCACGGAGAAGGAGGAGGAGCTAACGATGTCCAGAGCCCTGGAGTTAGCGCAGTCTTTGGAGGTAGTGCAGCATCATCGAGATGGCCACAACCAAATCCAAGCCAACAACGCCAGTGAGAGGAGAATCAAATCGGAACCTGTCGATTTGTACAAGATTCAACAACAACCTGGGCCGAGTGTCACACCGAGAGTGCAGAACAAGTGTTGCTCGTGTTGTGGGTATGCACATTGCCTCCTAAATACTACAGGCCTGGCCCAGCGTTTGGATGACGTCATCCGTTGAGGCTGAGCCACGGGGCTGAGCGTGAGCATAGCAGTTGAATAGCGTTAAACTCTGTATAGAAGTTGCGATCTTTAGTGTTTAAAATTTGAATTTTACTTGAAATGGGATCTAAACTCAGGTCAATGTCATTATTAGTGTATAATTTTCTTGTGAAATTTGTTTTACTTAACATAAATATAAATAATAATACCTTAGTACCTACCTATTTTCTAAATAAAGTCTATCAAAATATTTCTACAATTTATTTACTAAGTAAAAATAAATATACGGGAACAAGTGATTTTTATTACAAAGTATCCAAGATATCCGTAATTAAGCAAACAGTTATTCCTCAAAAAAAAGATATTTAAAAAAAAATAAAATAATAAACCTAAAATGTATAAAGAAGAAAAGTATGTAACTAACTGTGTCTCAAAAACTTTAGAATCACTGAAGCGATTGCTACCAAATTTTGCGTGAATACTTTTGAGCATCCGAGGGTAACGATGCCAGTCCGCCATCTTGAAACAAAATGGCGGCTAGCTATCTCCTAATGTACTGCACCGATTGCATTCAAATTTGGTACAGTAATAGCTAAGGATCTAACTTAAGACTTTGATATATTATTACAATATCAGTCCGTCATCTTGCAACAAAATGGCGGCTAGCTATCTTAAAATGTACTGCACCGATTGGGTTCAAATTAAGTACAGCAATAAATAAAGATTTAACTTAAGACATAGGCGTATTACAATTACAATGTCAGTCCGCCATCTTGAAACAAAATGGCGGCTAGCTATCTCCTAATGTACTGCACCGATTGTATTCAAATTTGGTACAGTAATAGCTAAGGATCTAACTTAAGACATTGACATATTACAATGTCAGTCCGCCATCTGCAACAAAATGGCGGCTAGTTATCAAAATGTACTACACCGATTGCACTTAAATTTGGTATAGTATACTAATAGTAGCTAAGGATCTAACTTAAGACTGACATATTACTGTCAGTCCGCCATCTTACAACAAAATGGCGGCTAGCTATCTCGAATTGTACTGCACTGATTGGGTTCAAATTAAGTACAACAATAAATAAAGATTTAACTTAAGGCACCGGCGTATTACAATACAATGTCAGTTCGTCACCTTAAAATAAAATAGCGGCTAGCTATCTCAAAATGTACTGAAAAAAACATAGGGAGGCATAGGGGATAAGTACCTGTCAAGAAATACAAAATATTGTAATTTACAAATAAAGATTTATTTCTATTGTGTTTGGAAAGCCATTTTACTTTTTAATGTGACTAACGTTTTTTTCTTAATATAAATTCACATATCTGTAATTCAATTTAAGATATCTGAAATTCAATTTCAGATAAAATAAATTATAGATATCTTAAAATCGAATTCATGATATCAATAATTCATTTAGTGATATCAATAATATATTTAGTGATATCAATAATTCATTTAGTGATATCAATAATTCATTTTCAGATATCAAAAATTATATGTATGATATCTTAAATTCAATTTGTGATATCTGGAATTCAATTTCACATATCATAAATTGAATTACGGATATGTAATTAAGGATATGTAGATATCCATAATTCAGTTTATATTGTTTAGTAGGTTATTTTAGAATATTACTGGACCAATTGTGGATATCACTAACTGAATAATTACGGATATCAG
This sequence comes from Agonum fuliginosum, assembly GCA_947534325.1. Taxonomy (NCBI): domain Eukaryota; kingdom Metazoa; phylum Arthropoda; class Insecta; order Coleoptera; family Carabidae; genus Agonum; species Agonum fuliginosum. Next base: position 20,370,932 of record OX384041.1, read on the forward strand.
TAAATGAATTAAGGATATCACTAAGCGAAGTATGAATATCACTAAATGAATAAAGGATATTACTAAATAAATTATGGATATGTAAAATTGAACTAAACAGAATTAAATTAATGATATCTGCAATTTAATTTAAGATATCTCAAATTGCATTTAGGATATCAAAAATTAAATTATTGATATCAAAAATTTAATTTTAGATATCTGAAATTTCTTGAATAAAAGATATCTTAAATTCAATTATTGATATCTAGAATTGTATTTTTGATATCCTTAATTCAATTTGAGACACGTTAAATAAATTTGCAGATATCAATAATTTAATTTCGTTTAGTACAATTTTCCCCACATTTTACATATCCATAATTTATTTAGTGATATCCTTAATTTATTTAGTGATATTCATAATTTGTTTAGTGATATCCACAATTCATTTAGAATATCTCTAATTCGTTTAGTGATATCCTTAAATCGGTTAGTGATATCCATAAATCGTTTAGTGATATCCGTAATTCAATTTATGATATGTGAAATTGAATTCCAGATATCACAAATTGAATTTAAGATACCTTAAATAGAATTATTGATATCTGAAAATGAATTCTTGATATCACTAAATGAATTATTGATATCACTAAATAAATTATTGATATCACTGAATGAATTATTGATATCATGAATTCGACAAATTTAAGATATCTATAATTTATTTTAAGATATCAAAAATTTTATCGTTTTTCAGTTGTTTTTGTATATGTACTTATCACACTTAACTTTGATATAATTATTTAATAAAATATTACACATAATATGTACTGCTTTGCATACATATTCTTGTTCAGTTTTATTGTACACGCAAGTCATACTATCTTTAGTTTCATTTCAGCACAATTTTTCCAATATTAAAATATTTGACATTATATTACCGAATTTAATAAAGCTGTTATTAAATGTAAAATTCGAAAATATTTAACTCCAGTGAAATCACGAGAACGCAGTTAATTTTTTAATTTTCTTGGTATGGTAAATATAGTACCTAGAACGGGACGCTTTTATTTTATTATTCATAAATAATGTGCCAGATATAAACATTCTTATTAGATTATGTTTCTTCTACAACTTAGAATCTTAATAACGACAAAAATACAACAATTACTAGTGCATTCTCACTAAATTAACTGATGTACGCAGTGAATTACTATGCGAGCGTGTATATCGGATCGCCTCGACGCGTGACGTCACAGCGACACACAAGCGCGCTGGGCCAGGCCTGTAGTATTTAGGAGGCAATGGTATGCAAATCACATCAAGGCCAACTGCAGGTACCAAAATTATAATTGTTCTAATTGTGGAATAAAAGGTCATTTAAAGAAAATAAAGCCAAATCATTTTATGAAATTAGAAACCAGTCAAAATGAAGATAATGATAACTGGGCTTTGTTTAATATTACTTCGGGTAATAATGTAAAAGCTTTATATGTTGATGTAGAATTAAATGACAAACCCTTTTCTATACAAATTGACTCAGGCTCAGCTATTTCTGCATGTTCTAATGCATTTTGGAAGGAACATTTTAGTGATATACCATTATCTAAAGCCGATATCAATTTTATGAGTTATAATAACTTTAAAGTTAAATTAGCATACCAGAAGAAATGTAAACAAATAACATTTTTTGTAATTGAAAATGGAAGTTCACCGATTCTAGGTCAAGATTGGCTGCAAATATTTAATGTTGGATTAAAACAAATAAATTTTTGTAATGAGGATAATGATCTTACGAAATTATTATATAAGTACAAACATATTTTTGCTAATGAATTAGGAAGATTTAATAAGGGTAAAATGTCATTAGAATTAAAGAATGATTATGTACCAAAATATTGTAAACCGAGACCACTACCATATAGTTTAAAAGATAAAGTAGAATTAGAATTAGAACGATTAGTTAAATTAAAAATATTAACGCCTATTAAATACATTGGGGTATACCAATTGTGCCGGTTTTAAAATCGGATAATTCAGTAAGAATATGCGGTGACTACAAGGTTACCTTAAACTCTTGGTTGAAAATAGATAAACATCCATTGCCTAGAATAGAAGATTTATACAGTCAATTAGAAGGAGGGCAAGAGTTCACCAAAATAGATTTAAGTCAAGCGTATCAGCAAGTGGAATTAACTGAGGAATGTAAAAGTTTCACAACCATTAGCACACACAAAGGGTTATTTAAATATAATAGATAGAACACCATACGGTGTTTCAGCCGCCTCTTCGAAATTTCAAAAATTAATAGAAACAGTGTTACTTGGAATTGAAGGCACTGTAGTTTTTCTAGATAATATTTTAATAATGGGTAGACACCGTAAGGAACATCTAGAAAGATTGCAAAGAGTCCTTCAAAAATTAGATGCATGTGGATTACGCGTAAAGGAAAATAAATGTAGTTTTTTTCAAAAGGATATACAATATTTAGGGTACATAATCAATAAAACTGGGTTACATGTATGTTACATGTAGAAGCTATTAAAAACTGTGCAATTCCAGAAAACACGGCACAATTAAAAGCCTTTTTAGGATTAATAAATTACTATAGGAAGTTTATTAAAATCAATGATATTGAAACCGTTTTATGATTTAATTAAAAAAGGTGTCGCATGGAATTGGACAGATAAATTTAACGATGCATTTAATTTGATAAAAAATGAATTGATATCATCAGAAGTATTAGTTCATTACAACCCAAATTTACCTCTTAAATTAACAGTAGATGCATCTGATCAGGGTATCGGTGCAATATTAAGCCATGTTTATGAAAATAAAGTAGAGCGACCAATCAGTTATGCTTCTAAAACTTTAACACTGGCTGAAACAAAATACAGTCAAGTTGATAAAGAAGCTTTAGCCATAATAGAAAGAGAGTACACAGGAATGCAGTCAAATTGAATCTTTATTGATCTAAGGCCAACGTTTCGCCACCTCTTGTGGCATCATCAGGGCAAAAGATTTAAAAAATATACAAAAATTAATCATCAAAGAGATGTTGTCAAATATAAATCAACAAATCGAGCACTTCTCTCCATGCACTCACAGAAAACAAGAAACATGTTTCTTGTTTTCTGTGAGTGCATGGAGAGAAGTGCTCGATTTTTTGATTTATATTTGACAACATCTCTTTGATGATTAATTTTTGTATATTTTTTAAATCTTTTGCCCTGATGATGCCACAAGAGGTGGCGAAACGTTGGCCTTAGATCAATAAAGATTCAATTTGACTGCATTCCTGTGTACTCTCTTTCTACTACAACACGCACAGTCGCTTAACATTTTCCTTTAGCCATAATATTTGGCATAATTTTTTTTACCAGTATGTTTTCAACAGACATTTCACTTTAATCACGGATCACCGCCCTCTTGTTTAAATTTTTTGTCCAAAAATTGGAATTCCACAAATGGCTGCAAATCGACTACAAAGATATGCTATTTATTTGTCAGGATTTCAATACGATATCGAGTACGTAAAATCTGCAAACAACCCAGCAGACTTTTTATCACGTGCTCCAATTAATTCGTTTGTAGATGGTAACGTAAATGATGTAGACTATGTATATTTAAATTATGTATCAGAATTCGACTTACCAATCACAATAAATGATATAAGAAAAGAAAGCAAATCGGATGAAATTATTTGTAAAGTTATAAAAAATATTGAACTGGGTTGGGCTAGGAAAGCTGATGATGATATCAAGTCATTCTCTAAACGTAAAAATGAACTTTCAATTGAAGGAGAGTGTCTATTTTGGGGACATCGCATTGTAATTCCGAAAATGTATCAACCTAAAATGTTGTCGGAATTGCATTCGACCCATTTAGGCATTGTTAAAATGAAACAGAAGACGAGAGGTTATTTTTGGTGGCCAGGAATAACAAAAGAAATTGAAAATGTTGCTAGATCATGCGAATCATGTTCAAAACATCAGGATTCACCACCAAAAGTAACCTTGATACCTTGGAATTGGCCAGAGTTTCCTTGGCAAAGGATTCATTGTGATTTTGCTAGACCTTTTCTCGGTAAATATTTTCTAATTGTAACAGATGCTCATAGTAAATGGGTGGAAATAATAAGTATGAGTAATATTTCATGCGATATGACTATTTCGGCTTTACTTGGTTTATTTGGTCGATTTGGAATTCCAGAATTAGTAGTAGTACGCAATTCACAACTAGTAAATTTGAACATTTTCTTAAGTTTAATGGAATAAAACACGTATTTACAGCCGTAGGCAACCCACCTACTAATGGCGCAGTTGAAAATTCGGTGCGAACTATGAAAAATGCGATATTAAAAGCGATTGGTTATGGGAATAAAAATAATGCTGATTTAAATTTAATTATAAACAATGTTTTACTGGACTACCGTAACACACCACATTGTATAGGGTGGGCCAAATACAAGTTTTTTTTGAAAAGGCAATAAAATGAACAAAATTATTTTTTTTTCATGTATTATGGCTTCATTAATAAGAGCAAACATTCCCATTTATTATGGAACACAACTTCGTTCAAGTGGTTGCCTCGGCTGGCTTCGCAGTAGCGCATTCTGTCACCCAATTTTCCAAGACCTGGTTGATTGTTTCGGGCTGTAGCTCACGGATTGCTTGGATGATATTGGCCTGAATCGTTTCTGGATTGTTAGCATAACATCGGTCCTTCATGGTTCCCCATAAAAAAGGGGTCAAATCGCAGGTCCGAGGCAGCCAATTGACATCGCCAAGACGGATGATAACATGATTTGGGAATTTGGTGCCGAAAAGATCGATTGTGGCATGGGCTGTATGGCATGGCGCGCCATCCTGCATGAATCAGAGGTATTCCAAATCCATGTCTTCAATTTCAGTAAAAAAAAAGTCGGATACCATGGCTCTGTAAAAATCTTCTTTTCAACAAACGCACTGTTTGGGCTACACAGAACTCACTTTGGAAATAAATTTGCAATATTTCCCAACGTTGCTCAAGCGTAAAGCGACTCATTTCGTACCGCGGAGGTATGATACTTACTTTCTATCAAGATTTCGAGTGGGAAAAAGCTGTCAGTGTCAAAATAACCTATGATTTAAAAAGAAACCACTAGTTGGCCCACCCTATACAACCGGAGTAAGCCCACCTTATTTGATGTTCGGTAGAAATTTAAAAACCAGATTAGATCCGTGGTGTTAGTATTGTATGGTGTGCCTACGCGCATATGTATACGTGTTCTTGTCGCACACTGTGACGTCCGCTTCGGAGCACGCTTGGGACTTGGGAGCAGATTCAGAGACTGCGCAAGCCGGCATTATTAGAATTGTGCGTGGAATATCGTGTAATTAATTTCAATATTGTAGCATTTTAATAGAAGTTATGTTTAAATAAACACTTATGACCGTTTGCATCATCTAAGTGAAAAATTTAACTGTAGTTTAGAGGCTAGTTATTTCAATAATGGTTTGAACCACTCACTAACTACGCTTAAAAAGAGACGTTTAAGAACAAATATTTAAACCGTGAATATTCATGGTTTAACTGCCAATCTAAGTTTAACTCTCACTGACAAGAAGTTGAACATATTATATTTTTTATAATTAATTGAAATATCTTTGCGATAAGTACTTTTTAAATGTATTTAAATTATATTCCTACTTGTTTATTTGATAAATATGTTGTAGAACAGATGAATAATAATTTAAATATTGACATCGAAGATAGATATTATGTCCAAGGTATTCCACGTTCTGTGTGTTCCTAAATATTATAATTTGTGAATAATACGCTTGTTATTAGTATTACAAATAATTTCATATCTGCTGGTAAAATGGCATTAAATTCACGCTCAACTACCATCCATACACTTTCCTTATCTCGAATAGTAATTATGTCTGTCTTTTTGTTTTCTATTATAATTTTGTGGTTTTTCATTATTTCTAATAAGGCAATAATTTTTACATCGCTGATAAATTTTGGATTTCTTGAGTCTTTCAAATTTTGCCATCTAATAATGATTAACAAATCAAAATCAATCTGTTTTGTCTAACTTACTTTGTTATTAACCTAACGCGATATTACAACTTTTTATTTAATTAATTAATTATATTAATTAATTAATTATTTTATTTTGATTACTTATTTATTTATAGCTGTCAGTCAAGTCAAGACCACAAAACAAGTGTCCAACGTTGACGGAGACACCAACAAATTGTTAGGGAATGCTCCAATTTATCCCAGATAAATTTACTCGAATTCCTAAAATGTATACAGTTAACTAATCTTTTGGTTAATAGACAGTACTGTGCAAGTCTCAATAAAATTAAACCAAGTTTTAGTTAAACTAAGTTTCGATAATCTGTTTAAATATTTTATTTCATTCAAGTCCTTACCTAGCTCAGGCCCTGGAATTGAAAAACTAAAATACACTTGTGGGAAGTGTATCGGGTTCGGGTTGATTCCTAAATTGGGATTTGAGGAAGAAATGGGCGCCAATAGGTTTAAAATAAAATAAGGCATGCAACCAATAAGCATGTGAGAAAACAAAGTAAAGATTGAAACAGCAATACTCAGGTTTATTGAAATGCAAAAAAAAATCGATGATCAAAAACAATCTGAATTTGGAATATAAATGTAAAATAATGTAGATATGAGCTTTACAAAAAAAAATACAGTTTTGATAGAAACGACTTATACTAGAAAAAAATATACTTACATTAAATCCGCTGGATTGCATAAACAAGTTAAATGTAAAGTGGCTACTTCTTCAGGCCCAGCGCTACCTTGATTAGCTAAGATCTTCTATCAACTAGGAGGACGCTTGTTGAGTGAACCGAGAACGCTAGAACACGTCGAGGATCCAGGTGGAGCAGTAGTAGTGTCTACTCTGGTTGACCACTTTCGCTAGCAGAGGCTCAGACAATACGGCACGACAGCTTTTTGAATTGTAAACCAGTCCTACGGATGGGAAAGCGGAAGTCGTGAAGATTGCAGAAACAATACGGCTCGCGTAGCTTGGTCCGGCGTAGATGGATGCAGAGGTAACGTGGTAGATAGATGACGCCAAGGCCCTCCAGACGGTGTGGTGGTTCACTCTAACAATTGTCCACACTAGTTGAACTATAGTTCCCTAGTAGCGGGTATCACACTGAAAGAAGTAAGCGGCAATAAAAAAAATACAAAAATGTTAAGCTAAATTCCAACAGATCAATGTAAGTACAACAGCTGTAAAAAAAAATAGTCGTTAAAGTAAAGCGCCAAAAATTATTTTAAACGGAGATTAAATCAATCAAAAAAGTAATTATACAAATGACTTTACGCAAGCAGGAAGGAAGAAATAGAAAAAATAGAAAAGTAGATGAATGGCAGCTGAGAAAGTTACCGGTTACTCAAGTATAATAAAAAAAATGTCGACGTAAAATTGCAAATCAAATACGTACGATATTAATTTAGTAACTACTAACAATACCCAAAAAAAACAGTAGTTTACTAAATCACAAACCAAAAATTGTAAAAGACAATTTGGTAACAACCATCGCACGGCTTTGATTTAACAAGAAGCCCTTAGGGCTTACGCAATCCGCCAATATACAAAAAATCACACCTATAAATCAAAACTGCCGCTGCATACTCTCAGACATTCATCCAATGATTTAATGAGTGACGCAAAGAACAATTTTAAATTAACTCTAAAAATACCGAATATGAAAATATATTACTAAATATGAATAAAAAATGCTAATAGAAATTTTTAAAAAAAATACAATAATAAATTACACTGCACTACTATATTAATGGTTTCTAATAAAATGATACAAGGTGTCTCAGCATCCTTGTTGAAGACCGAGAGAATGACTGGTTGTAAAATTCTCAAATTTAAACAGAATTACTAATAAAGGATTACTTACAAATTTGAAGCGAGCCACACGGTGGTCTCGCGAGGGACTGGAAAACGTTGGTAATGTTTTCGGAAAATTAAACAGAATTACAAAAAAAAGTATACTCACAAAGTTGAAGTTAGCCACACCGTGGTCTAACAAGGGACTGGAGAACTTTGGTTGTGTTCTCGGACAGAAATAAGCAGACTTACTAGTACTTAAAAAAATTACATGGAACTAAGTTTAAATTTAATTAATTTACTCTAATAATGAAAATTACAATGAAACGGGATCAATAAAAAAACGTTATACGTACAAAAAGACTTGAGCCCGGCCCTGCATAGGAACAGCCGTGCGGCGGTGAGAATAATTTACCAAAAGAAGCAGAAAATTAATAAACTATTAAAAAAACTACAGTAAAAATATTACTCTAAGAAAATGACACAATTATCTTGAACAAGCAAAAATGTATAACCTCAAATCTATTGAAATAACAGAATGAATTATTTAGTGAAATTAAAGACAAAAGTACTTACAGTAATATGTTGATAAAAAAAACTATTGCAAGAAAACTACTTAAAGAAAATGTACGTTAACATGTGCTCAAAATGGCTTCTTTAGACAAATCTTTTCACACAACCGTCCGTGTCCACTGTCCCTAGGCAAGAGACAGAAATCTCGCAAATTCGTTGCAGCGTAATCTGGTTGGTACTCTGGTGGACAAATAAGGAAGCGGTAAGGAATATACCGGGTGGTAGCAAAAAAATTGCTACAAATCGCAGAATTTAACCTTACATGGTGTAAACGGCCATAATATCGTTCAATAGCGAAGAAACAGATCTTAATATATAAATAGCAATAATATTGCCAAAGAAAAACACGCCAAAACTACGCGTTAGTCTTCCTGTTCAAGCGAAGTTGCTTCTTAGCTGACGTCATGCGCACAACAGTACAATATTGAAACGCGTTATCGGCACACCATACAATACTAACACTACGATTAGATCACTTGACAGAACCAAAAGAGTGCAATCCCAATTTAGATGTGACAAATAAAAATAGAGTGCTTCAAAAACAAAACGATTAAATTAAAAACTTTGGTGGGAAAAATAGAGTGAAATTTAAAATAAGTGATACAGTTATGGTGCGCGATTATAGACAAAACAAACCAGCTTGGACTAAAGGTGTTATAAAACAAGTGTTAGGTGAAAGGCATTATGTAGTAAGGATAAACAAAGATTGTGCATGGAAGCGTCATATAAACCAAATGCCCATGCCAATCATATCGCAAAATACACCGAGAAGGTCTAGAGTCTAGACGTAAAATTAATCCACCGCAACGTTTACAATATAAATGATACATAAATTAGGTATTATAATATTGTAACTTGATTGTAACATTATTTTATTATTATTTTTGAAATTAGTTTGGGAGGAAAGTAGTATATTAATTGTTCTTAGGTTGGCAAACATGAGATTTAGCTGCAAGATCATTTTGTTATGTTCACGTTTCGCAGTTGGGTTTTGTATGTTTTGGCGTGTGTACAATAAATCTCGTAGTTAAGAATGATTGAGTTTTATTTAAACTAAAAATAACCTAAACTAAAAACCATAGGACAATACAAAATTTGATTTCAAGTGGTAACGCGGACAATGAATTTGATATATACTGTTTTACTGAAACATGGCTCAATGAGAGTGTAAATGACAGTGAACTATTTTCAAGCAACTACAAAGTGTTAAGGTGTGACAGGCGTTTTCAAGAACTGAATCTCACCAAGGGTGGAGGCACTCTTCTGGCAGTAAAAAGTGATAATCAATGTACAAGAATCAACCTAGACTCTGTCACCTCCACAATGAACTGCATCGATCTCGTCGGTGGTAAAATAGTTATGAGTTCATATTCCCTAGTGATTGTAGCTGTGTATACAGGCTGTAACAGCTAAATGAGCTACCTCGAATAACTTCTATGTTATTATAGTTTGAAAAAAATGTTAAATAGCAAAGTTGTAGGAGACCAAGGGGGACATCTGATTAAAGAATAAAATAATTTTTTTAAACCTGTGATTCTCAAGTTAAAACACAAAGTTATATTTTTTCAAATGGGAATATACATATTTTTTAGGCCTATCCGATCGAGTATTATTTTCTGAATTCAACTATGTATTCGTTTTATATCCTTACATAATAAAAATATTGAGAAAAATTCAATTGAAATTTAAATAATTTTTAACTTTTAATATTAATGTGCAGTAATCTATGGATGAAAAACAAGTGATAAATTTAAAAAAATAAATAAAAATACCATACAAGCTTGCGATATTTATGCCACGAGATATCCAAAGAAACCACGTCCATATTTAATTTATCACTTGTTTTTCATCCATAGATTACTGCACATTAATATTAAAAATTAGAAATTATTTAAATATCAACTGAATTTTTCTCAATATTTTTATTATGTAAGGATATAAAACGAATACATGGTTGAATTCAGAAAAAAATACTCTACCGAATAGGCCTAAAAAATATGTATATTCCCATTTGAAAAAATATAACTTTGTGTTGTAACTTGAGAACCACTGGTTTAAAAAATTATTTTGTTCTTTAATCAGATGTCCCCCTTGGTCTCCTACAACTTTGCTATTTAACATTTTTTTCAAACTATAATAACATAGAAGTTATTCGAGGTAGCTCGTTTAGCTGTTACAGCCTGTATACCACCTAATATTTCCGCAACCAACTTCGAAGCCTTTTTTGATGCTCTTAGCGCTGTTGATGTTATTAACACAAACAATTCAGTCATTGTTGGCGACTTTAACATTAGTTCACTTGTTAATCCTAACGTAACAGATCATAAATGTACGATATTTAACAATTATCTCAACTTTTCGAACCTTCAACAAATCAATTGCATAACTAATAAAAATAACAAGTTATTATATTTAGTTCTAACAAATATGAATATCAGCCACATTAATATATTGGAAAGCGATATTCTATTAGTCAACGCAGATGCGCATCGTCCTGCAATCTAATTATGCTTAAGCTTAATGGCATTTTTTAATTCGAAACACACTTTTCCACTAGCAATTGACAATATTCAGTTCAATTTCAAAAAATGTAACTTCCCCCTGTTATATGCCGATCTATTAAATGCCAACTGGACTACTGTTCAGTCTTTTGAAAATGTAAATGATGCCTGTAACGAGTTTTATGATATTCTAACTAATTGCTTCCACCGCCATGTTGTCACAAGAAAATTAATTAGTTACCTTTATTCCACAGCTGCTCACACTGGTAGTGGGAAGTGAAATAAGTACCAAAATGCACAATCAAATTTAACAACTTATATTGACAAGAATCTCATTACTGACTAACTGGCCTACACGACCCTAGCCGCTGAACGGCAAATCACAATCTACCTTACGCTAGACACAATATTGTTCCAACAACTCAAATAAGCGAATACAATAAACCAGACAGAATAAATGACACCGCAAACTGAATAAGCACTGCAATTGTAACTGGGTTACTGAATTAATAAACAAAGCCTGCACCAAGGCTGCCTAACTACAAGCCACTTCGCAAGGTGGGATTAAAATTTATTTTACAAAACTACCGAAGCTCAAATAAGACCACAAATCACAATCACTAATGGCTGCCTACCACAAACCGACTTCGCATATGAAAGCAAAACATGAATCTAATTTATAAACTACAATAACAGATGAACGGTAAACGACGGTAGTGCAGAATCTTCTGCAGAACCCAATTACAAATACGGTAATAAATTAAACTCTTATCTCTACTTGCTGGGCTTGGAGAGCCAAAAATGAGTGTAGTACGTAATAAATAAATGCATAAGACCTGAATACAGATGCTCCGGTTGTATGGAGTGGCTTCTGGCTGAAGATGACAACGGATTCTGCGGCCAGCTTGATTTATTAGAGCTCTGGCTGTAGATGGTGGTCGAGCATCAGAGTTCTGGGCGCCAGGCGGAACAACTTCCACCCACTGACAGCAGCTCCAGCTTTAGGTCACGCTCTCCAAGCAGGTTACAGCAGCAAGCAAGAGAGGCAATGCACGCTCAGCAGCAAAACTAGGAACATCAGAGCAGGTGAATAGCGTGCAAGCAATAAATAATAATAGCAAATACCATCCACAGAGGGCTGGCAAAGCTGATGGTAATTCAATAATTATGATATACAATAAAAATGAAACGTCAGAAAGCAAATACAATCTACAGAGAGATTGCAAAGCTGGTAGCAATAAACAATATAATAAAGATAAATAAGCTCACACAAGCAAATACTACCTACAGAGAGGTAGCAAAGCATAACAGGGCTGCTACAAGTCTCCAAGGACTTGGCAGGGCATGCAGCGTGCACATAAACTAGCATATAAAAAGCCAAGCACAGAGTACGAATAAATAAATAAATATAAATAAATAAATATTAAAATAAATAAATATGCCTAAAATCTTAAATAACACAGGTAAATAGATCCAGAAGGGCTCAATAAATATGAAAATAAATAAATCAATAGGATCACAATACACACAAATAAATAAATATTGTGGACCCAGACGGGCAACGCACTGGGCCACTAATAAAACAATTAACAACGATACAGCCAATACTTTCCTGAGTGACGTTGGCAAATCACAAAACATCAGGAAGTCTCACAAGACAAAGCTTTTCCACAATGGATCAAAATAAGCTCTAGCACCAGCCGTGCTTGTTCAGCCAACGATCTTCCAAAAATTCCACAATAAAATTAGGTCACAAAATGTTGAGAGACAGAAACTCCAAATAAACGGGTAGCCCTAAAAAAGTACAATGTAAAAGAGTTCGCTACGATTTCCAGCCATGTGGTCGATGCCACATAACCTCACAACCAATAACAGCACTAAAGTTAATACAGACAGTATTTGAAAAAACCACTAAACCAATTGGTGCCACTAAAACCACCTCAGCAAACCAAAATATCAACCAATACTTAACTTCAGCTGTTGTGAACTAGATAACGACTTCCACACGTGCTGGCCAATTCGGCCCCTCTCAGCACCGCCCTTACGTTACGCTTCTCTACGCCGGCTGAACAAGAAGCAATTCTTCTTCCTCTGCACTTTTATAACCGCCACCCCACTTAACGCACATGCGCACCTTGACCGGAAGATGACCCGGTCACAATGTGACTAAGTACTTTATGTGCCTATGTGCTTTATACTTTAGTGTCTGTCGTATTTTAAACTATTTAGATAAAAGTCAATGTACTGCTAGTATTTATTTTGATTTTTCTAAAGCGTTCGATACTATAAGTCACGACATCTTACTGTCTAAATTACACTCATACGGAATTCGAGGTAATGCTCTACACTGGCTTAAATCATATTTAGTCAACAGATCTCAATTAGTTTGTGTTAATGTTAATGGAAGTCAACACTTTTCCGAGTGTGCTGATATTTTATGTGGCGTTCCTCAAGGAAGTATTCTTGGTCCCCTCCTTTTAATTTTATATATTAATGATCTCCCCTCCTACTTCGAGAATACTGATGTTTGCCTTTTTGCGGATGACACGTCTTTTATTCTATCGGGTTGTTCTATTGACGATTTAAATTCAAAAATTCAGGGCAGTGTTAATAAAATGAGGGACTGGTGTTCAGCAAATAGAGTTGTACTGAATACTAATAAAACTCAGCTTATGGAATTTCTGCTAAAAGGTAATGAATTTAAAGTGCGACGCTGAATACTGAAGTTATCAAACCAGCTACTTCAACTAAAATATTTGGGTTAGAATTTGAGTATAATATATCTTGGTTGCAGCACAGTACAACTTTAACTTATAAACTACATACTGCATGCTTCGTCATCAGACAACTGAGAAATAAAAATATTAGTATTGAGATACTTAAAACTTATTATTATGCTAAGGTTTATTCGCTTTTAACCTATGGAATTATTTGTTGGGTTAATTCTCCTGCTGCTTCAAATGTTTTTAAAGCTCAAAAAATGATTATTAGAGCAATGACTGGGAACAGTTTTCTAACATCTTGTAAAGATCTTTTCATTCAATTAAACCTCATGACTCTTCTCAGTATATATGTTTATTGTTGCCTTGTGTTTGTTAAATCCAATTTAACACTTTTTATTACGAATCGACAGGCAACCGGTATGGATAATACTCGAAATTGTAATAATTTATTAATACCTAAAACATAGAACTCACTTTCAATAAAAATGTGTCTTATATGCCTATAAAAATTTTTAATCATCTTCCAAATCGCATAAAATCGATTTCCAATATAAATACGTTTAAATCTGAAATTAAGATCACCCTTATAAAAAACTGTTTTTATGCTTTAAGCGACTACTTTAGTTCAATCAATCTTTAATTGTATTAGTTTTTATCTTTTCATCTTAACTTATTTTTTATCCTTAGTTGTATATTTTACTACATTTTTTAATCTTTCAGTATTATTCACTTATATGACAAGCCATGTATATTTATATGTATATTTCATGTGGTTAATAAATTATTATTATTATTATTATTATTATTACAAAAATAACAACAACACAAATAAATATCATTCCTGGTTTACCAAACATATTATTTACTTAATCCAGCAGAAATACAAATATAGAAAAAAAGTCTCTCATTTCTCGTTAAAGACTGTATTTCTGCATTTATTACACCACTATCTCATATTTTCAACACAATGCTAAAATCAAATGTATATCCCTCACAATGGAAGATTGCTAGAATTTGTCCTGTATTCAAAAAAGGTGACAAAACCAATGTTGAAAACTACAGGCCAGTTTCAGTTCTATGCAATTTCTCTAAACTATTTGAAATTAGTCTACATCATCTTTTGTACAATTCTTTAAAAAATGTGATTTCACCTGATCAACACGAATTTATGGAAAAGCGCTTTACTATCACAAATTTAGCAACCTTCTCTCAATTTACTGCTGAAATTTTGGATAACGGCGGTCAGGTAGACTGCATATACACTGATATTTGCAAAGCTTTTTACCAAATAGATAACTTTCTCCTACTAACTAAACTTAGTCACTACGGCCTACATGAAAATTTAGTTAAACTTTTTAAATCTTACCTAACAGATAGATGGCAATTCGTATCTTATAATGGTTTCAATTCTAGACCTCTTCGAGTTAGCTAGGGAGTTCCTCAGGGTTCAAACCTATCTCCTTTTCTTTTCAATCTATTCATAAATGATCTCTGTTTGAAAATACTCTCAATCAAATTATTATTTGCGGAAGACTTGAAAATATTTAGGGAGCTTGAAACATTTATCGACTGTATGTATATTCAAAACGACCTATTGAAGAACATCAAACTACATCTGCAAGTCAACAAATGCCAAGTTGTGTCTTTTACCCGTAAAAAATATAAAATTAATTACAACTACAATATTAATAATAATTTGTTAGCCCGAGAAATTATTGTTAAAGATTTAGGTATCTATTTTGATTGTGAACTAAACTCCATTTTTCACATTTACGATATGATAAAATTAGCGATTCGTACTCTAGGTTTTATTTGGAGATGCAGCACAGATTTTAACTATACTACCAATGTACTCATATTATTGTACCAGTTTTATTCGTTCCAAAGTCGAGTACGGGTCCATTATATGGTATCCCATTTATGACAACCATAAAAAAGTAGTACAATCTGTGCAAAGACGTTTTCTGAAATTGTATTCAAGTCAGATAACATATATCCTGAACAAGGAATAGACTATAATATATTGTTAAACAGGTTCGGTTTTAAATCCTTGGACCAAAGAAGAAACAAAACGGCTTTAATATTATTACACAAATTACTGAACAATGCTATTGACTGTTCAGTTTTGTTAAATGAGATTAATATTTTAGTTCCACGAGCCAATTCTCGATCAGTTGACACATTTTATTGCAAGTTAAGCGGAACAAATTTATTACTTAAAGCTCCAGTCCATGTAATGTCCAGTAATTTTAATAAATTATCAAATAATGTGGATATATTCAATACAACACTGTATTCATTTATTGAAAATATTCATGAATGATTTGATTGATGTAATTAATTCCTAGTTTTATTTCTGTTTATATTACTATACTTTTATTGTACCTATGTATTTATATTTAACCTATATTACTTTGTATTAAATGTATTTTTTCAATATTTATTCATATTTTGTCTTGTAATTGGTCGAAAGACTGTTAGGCAAATAAATACCTATTATTATTATTATTATTGTAAAATATTCTACCTACCTAATAAAATATAATACTAATGATTAGTTATTTATTCTATTATATTCTTAATGTCATAATTTAGATGATTATAAAATAGTAGAAACTAAATTAGAAGAAAATGATTCTCTCTTGTCATCTCAAAGTGAATATGAGTCAACCAACAAACAGAAACAGACATTGCCGCGAGAACGACTGACTTTAAATTTAAATAATGATTTATCAAACATTTCTGAGAATGAGGGCAGTGTTACTCCTGTTCGTCCTCAACTTCAAAAACAAAAAACGTGCGAAGAAAACAGCAGCATCCATTTTGTTCTGTATTCAAAATGTATTTGGCGCTAGAATGTGTTGTTGTTGTTGCTAGTTTCATAGCGAAGCGCGAATGGCGTTTTTTGTTATGTTCATGTGGAGAATACACATATATGTGATTTCGTTCTGATTTATTTCGTTGTGTTTTATTTCTAACCCCGGGTGAAGATTATGACGGGTAGTTGTACATCTTTCACAACGTTTTTGGCGACCGTGACAGAACCAGATTATCATGGAGAGATTAAATAAGGCAAGAAATGCAATGAGGTTCGCATTTGAACAGCTTGTAGAACAAACCACACAGTTATTATCAACAACGAGATCAGACTATGTGGAAGTGCAGACGAATTTTACAATGTTGAACAGAACACATTATTCCATTATTGAGTTAGATGACAAAGTTTTCGGTGCCTTGCTTGATGCTAACGTTGCAGACACGAAATTAAACGCAGAGGTAGAGTCCAGGCAAGAATATTTACGTAAATTCACGACAATCAAATTATTGATTGATAATTTGACGCTCAAAATAGTTACGAATGATATCGATAGTGTGAGCATAAGTAGTGCTAGTAAAAGGCGTAAATTTACTCTACCCAAAATTGAAATAAAAAGATTCGGTGGAGACATAAAAGATTGGCTGCCATTTTGGAGTGAATTCCGAAAAATCCATGAAGACGAAGACATTGTAAAAGAAGACAAGTTCCAGTATTTGCTCCAAGCTATCACTCCTGGTACGCGGGCTCGGGAGCTCGTGGACAGTTATACCCCCACCGCGGACAATAATTATTTAAAGGTAATAGAAAGTTTAAGTGCTTCTTTTGGCCGTGATGATTTATTAGTGGAGGTGTACGTGAGAGAACTCCTAAGACTTGTGCTCCACAATGTGATACGAACCGGTAGTGAAAAGTTAATGCTGCCAACGCTTTATGACAGGTTAGAGACACAGTTGCGCGCTCTAGAAATATTAGGTGCGATGCTATTCCCCCTCGTGGAATCGGCTTTTCCAGAGAAACTGCTTAGCGCCTGGCAGGGAGGTGCTAATAAAAATAATATATTTATTGATCCGTAAAAAACATTACATAAAGTAAGACGGAAAGGTCAATGCCAAAATATAGAAGCATGAAACATTAATTACAAAGATATTCATTAACACTATAATAACATTTGTTTACTAAGTAATTTTTTACCTTAGATTTAAATAAATTAAGACTGGAAATAGATCTAAGCTCTTTGGCTAAGTGTGTACTACCAAAGGGTTTTTAGTGCTACTGGCCAAATTACATTTATTAATGTACAAGTTATTTGATTGCCGTGTGTTGTGGGAGTGAACATCTTTGTTATGTAGAAAAAGGGTTGGATTTCGTTTTGTGACAAGCAGGCATTTGTAGATAAATAGACAGGGGAATGTTAGAATTTTTAAATCCTTAAAAATATCTTTCAAGAGGTCCTTCTGTTACCATTGACCAAAAGTCGAACAATCCGTTTTTGTAACTTAAATATTCTATTGGCCGGTACTGAATTTCCCCAGACAACAACTGCATATGTTATAATTGATTGGAAACGACCAAAGTACAGCATCAATAATATTTCAAGAGAAACAAACTGTCGTAGTTTCCATATCAAAAAACACAGTGAGTTTAGTTTTGATGCTAGATAATCGATATGAGGGCTCCAATTCATGTTTTCAGTTATAAATAGTCCCAGGACATTAGTGCAATATGTTATTGGTATGCTAACGCCGTTGCTAACATTTCTTACTAAGATGCTCGAGTATTGTTTGTTGTAAACATTGTGAAAATTCATAATAACAGTTTTATCATAGTCCAGTCGGCAGGCGCTTTTACCTGGAAAGTATTCCGAACTTCCTGAAATTTTGACACGTTATTTAGGGATACTCTGGGATGTCGAATCTGAGTTTTCGATCTCGAGGGCCCTGTGCTAACTTGGAGAGGGGGTAAAAACCACGATTTTTATTACCTTTTTTCGGTTTTTTCCTATAACTCAAAAACTATGGGCCCTACGAATTTTTTGTTTTCATTTTTGGAAAGAACATTAAATTTCCTTCAAATTCCATTGGTCAAACGAATTTGATTCAATAGGTACCGAGAGACAGGCATTCAAAATTAGGAAATGTTTCTCAAAATGCCATTTTCAGCCACACATTGACATTTAGCAGGATATTGCAAGTTTTTGGCTCATAACTTTAGTTAAAATAAACTTATCGACTTCCGGTTTCTTTTATTAAATTTTACGAACATTTCTCTATAGAATATGTTATTTTTAAAAATTTTGGGTCGTTCATTAAGCCAAAATATCAATTTTGTTTTTTTTTAATACTTTTCAAATATTTTGTTTTTATTGTGTTTAATGAGTTGTAACTTCTGAACGGATAAAGTTATCGACTTCCGGTTTCTTACATTATATTCTACGAACATTTCTACATACGACACATTAACGTTTTAGGGTGTTCATTAAGCCAAAATATCAAATGGTTTTCCGAAAGAAAATTGAGAAATTGAGAAATTTTTAATATTTATTGTATTTAATGAGCTGTAACTTCTAAACGGATAAAAATATCGACTTCCGGTTGCTTTTATTAAATTTTACGAACATTTTTCCATAAGACACATTATTTTAAAGACGTTTTAGGGTGTTTATTAAGCCAAAATATCAAATGTTTTTCCGATAGAAAGTCAAAAAATTTTTAAATTTCTAATATTTATTGTGTTTAATGAGCTATAACTTTTGAACAGATGAACTTATCGACTTCCGGTTTCTTTTATTAAATTTTACGAACATTTCTCTATAAAATACATTATTTTAGAAACTTTTTAAGGTGTTCATTACGCCAAAATATCAAATGTTTTTATAATAAATACGAAAAATTTTAATACTTCTCAATTTTCTCTCGAAAAAAATTGATATTTTGGTTTAATAAACGCCCTAAAAAATTGTTAAAATAATTTATGTTGAAAAACTAAAGTTATGAGCCAAAAATTTGCAATATCCTGCTAAATGTCAATGTGTGGCTGAAAATGTCATTTTGAGAAACATTTCCTAATTTTGAACGCCTGTCTCTCGGTACCTATTGAATCAAATTCGTTTGACCAATGGAATTTGAAGGAAATTTAATGTTCTTTCCAAAAATGAAAACAAAAAGTACGTAGGGTCCATAGTTTTTGAGTTATAGGCGAAAAACCGAAAAAAGGTAATAAAACTCGTGGTTTTTACCCCCTCCCCAAGTTAGCACAGGGCCCTCGAGGTCGAAAACTCAGATTCGACATCCCAGAGTACCCGTAAATGTCGTGTCAAAATTTCATTAAGTTCGGAATACTTTCCAGGTAGACGCCTTTTTTTCGTTCTGCCGACTGGACTAAGTATTAATTAAAGTTTTGTTCAATGTACACCAATCTGATACGTTAGATATTTGACTTTGAAGAGATATTTGTGTTACTTCAGACTGTTGAAATTGCATTATTTTACAGATGTCATCGGCATAAAGAAAAGTATCACAGTTATTGGTTTGTACGGCAGTAGAACTATTTTCGAGTAGATCATTGATAAATATAATGAAGAATAGAGGGCCGAGCTTCGAACCTTGTGGAACGGACTGTAGATTTTGTCTTCGATGCGATGAAATATACCTAATTGTGTTCTGATTTTGGTAATGTATTGAGACAATTTGTTACCGATCAACTAAATAGTTCTTTATTAAATCATTTGGGATGCCGCGAATACCAACCTTATACAGTTTATCTATCATGTTGATGATCAACATGGTCGAACGCCTTGGATAGATCGAAAAAAGACCATAAGTTTGTAGTCGGTTGTCAATACCAGAATGTATATTATTTACAATGTTGATTAGGGTAAGAGTTGTTGACATTGATTCGCGAAAACCAAATTGATTTTTATGCAAAATATTCTCTTTTTAAAGGAATTTATAAATTCTATTCTTCAAATATTTTGGAGAAGCACGATTGTACGGCAATTGGTCGGTAATTGTGTATATCTTGTTTACAGTTCTTTTTATGTATCGGTGTTATGCGAGATGTTTTCAGTTTATCTGGAAAAGTACCAGTATTCAGGCAATTATTGATTTTGTGCGTCATAGGAATCACTATGTATTCTGCAGCGTATTTTAGGATGTTGCAAGGTATTTCGTCGTATCCGTATGATGTTTTCTTGCTAATGCGTCTTATAATGGATAAAATTTCATCTTCTGACACTGGTTCAAGAAAAATGGTGTTATGATGATAGAGAGTGTTGTTACTATTTGAGCACTCGGGACGTGGGATGTTTCTGATGTCGGCAAATGTTGTGAAAAAAGTATTAAACTCATTAGCAATAGTCATAACGTTGCCAATCGATCTGATTTCTGGATTGCACGGCTATGTTCAATAGGTGGTTAGCATTATTATTAAGTAATTTAATTTCTTCTTATTTTGCTAATAGGAAATGCAGTATTTTGTCGTGTAAAAGACAAAATTTATGATTATTATCTTCAGCTAAGTAAATTTCTTGAAAGGTTTCTGAATGTATTAAGTAGATGATATAATTAATGTTACATTGATTAAAGATTATGCCATAACGATATAGTTTGTTGTTCTGTCGAAAATCGACATTCTTAATTTTTAAATATAATGGGTTATGATCAGAAAGATAATTACGATTTAATTCGCCTGAAGTAAAGCTGTTTGAATTCATATTTGTGATTAGAGAACTGAACCAGGAGAACTGACAATTGTATGAAAGATCGATTAATCATGAAGTTCCTGAAGAATGAAGTAGAAGGAGAAGAGCGAATTTTTTTGCCGTAGCTGGGTTTGGCCTAGGTACTGAGTCCGGGAAAAAGAAGAAAAAATTTAGACAAGAAGACGCTGTTCCAAAAGCCATGGAACTTTTTGTACAAAATTCCGATGAAAGATGTATTTTATGCAGGGACGCATGGTAATTAAGAATGTTTTAAGGCGCAGAAGATAAGTCTTGGTACTTCAATTATTTGAAGAGTGGGCATATTGGAAAAAAAGCAAAGGCAGTCTAAGATGCGTAATTTGCGGATGACGACATGCAGTATTCATGTATCCACAGCTTGAAATCAATAAAACTGTAAGTACCGAGCCCTCTAATAAAACACAAACTGAGTGTTCTGGTGATCCAGTATCCACAAAACCGGCTGTAGTTGGCAACGCATGTACAAACAACAGCAATGCACAAATGCTGTTACAAACACTAGGTACGTGTCGTACTAAGTAATGATGATAAAAGACGGGTACTTCGAGCACAAATCGACACTGGATCCCAAAAATCTTACATCAAGACAGATACGGCTCTTGAAATGGGATATGAGTCTTTAAGAAAACAGGAATTGACACATATACTATTCGGAGGTGCACAGACCAAGACTCAAATGCATAATTGTTATGAAATTCGTGTTGAGAGCCTGGATAACGAATTTCAATGCACTTTTAAAGTCCTCGACCAACCAGTAATTTCCAATGATGTTACAGCGGTAGCGACGGTCCATGGATGGACGAACTACGCAAATTAGGGGTGGAACTCTCAGACTATGAACAAAAGGGGCCTATAGAAATTTTAACCGGGGCTGATATTGTTGGAAGACTGCTAACAGGAAGAAGACTGCTATTAGGAAGTGGGCTGGTTGCTATAGACACGCTGCTTGGGTGGACCATCATGGGGAAGATACCGAACAATCAAAAAGAATCATTCTATGCTGGTCACCTCACTGTTTGCAAAAGAAATTAATATTGCCGACTTATGGAGCTTAGATGCACTGGGCATTGAAGATCATGGTTTAAAGAAGTCGAGAAGCGAGATGAAAAAGGCATCAATTAATCACTTTCAAGAAACTGTTACCGTAACCGATGATGCAAGATATGAGGTAGAGATGCCGTGGATCATGCATGCACCGATACCAAATAACTTTAATTTAGCAAAAAAACGATTGGAATCGCTATTGAAAAAATTAGGCAAAGATGTTTTACGTCAAGCATATCATGAAGTTATAAATTTTTCGACGCCTCAGCTAGAGAAAGGAATCAACCATCATTAAACCAATGTTAGGAAAAAGGTGTAAATACAATCGAACTAATACTAGTTCTTTTAGTACAGTTCCGTATGCGAAAAATTGGAGCCATATCCGATATAAGAAAGGCATTTCTACAGATCAGTCTTTGCGAAAAGGAAAGAGATTTTTAAAGATTCATTTGGATAGATTCTGACGGAAATATAAAGATATATCGGCATACTAGCGTCGTTTTTGGGGTATCATGCAGCCCATTTTTGTTGGTTGGCGTGATACAATACCATTTAAACCGTTTTTCTGAAGATATACAATCAGGCATATCATTTTTTTTCTTCAAATATACTGCTACAATAAATTAATGAGATCATTTTACGTAGATAACTGTATAACAAGTAGGCCAGTCAAATCGTACATAAAAAGGCTAAAATCGCAAAGCGTGATGTAGTTCTGATTTTTTAATATGTTGTTAGGATAAGTTAGGGAAGTGTGAATCCAAGTTTGCAGCTTCGAAAAACCTGTGTTTCCTGCGTAATACGTAAAAACCTGCAAATTTTCCGGATTTTTTTCTGTTGTTGCCTAATAATTCGTAAACTATGCTTTTTTATCATTTTAAAAATACATTAAATTTGCAACAATTTAGGCCCAATCGCAGCTCTGTACGTCCAATTGTTTCCAAGGTATTGACACTTCTAAAATTAGCAAATTTTTCCAAAAAACAAAAGTTTCATTTTTTGCTTTTTTCCTAATTTTTGTGTTTAACTATAATTTCTGAATGAATTAAAATATTGTCTTGCGGTTTCTTTCATTAAATTTTACGAATAATTCTCCATAGGGCGTTCATTAAACAAAAATATCAATTTTTTTTTAGAGAAGTATTCAAATTTTTCGTATTTATTATTATTCAAAAGTTACACCTCATTGATGGCAATAAATTTTAAAAATTTCTCAAATTTCTCTTGAAAAAACATTTGATATTTGCGCTTAATGTATACCCAAAAAAGATTTTATTATGCTGCATCTTATGGAGAAATGTTCGTGAAATTTAATGCAAGAAACCGCAGGTCAATTACTTTATCCGTTCAGAAATTACAACTTATTAAACACAATAAATACAGAATATTTGAATACTTCTTTCGAAAAAAAAATATTTTCGCTTAATGAACACCCTAAAAAGTTTTTAACATAACGTATTTTATAGAGAAATGTTCGTAAAATGTAATGAAAGAAACTGGAAGACAATATTTTTATTCATTCAGAAGTTACAGTTAATTAAACAAAAAAAATAACGTAAAAAGCTAAAAAAATTCAACTTTTATTTTTTGTAAAAAATTGCTAATTTTAGAAGTGTCATATCTCGGAAACTATTGGACGTACAGAGTTGCGGTTGGCTTAAATTGTTGCACAATTAATGTACACTATGTTCCAAATGTTCTGCCCCAGAGATTGGAAAACCCCCGTTGATCCGCAACCATTGTAGCACCATTCGTCATAGTATTAGAAATACGGCCTTCTTAGGTTGTAGAAAAAGACAGCTTGCGAAAGATAGAAGCAGTTCTCGGTGAATCATTGCGGATTACGCCAGGTAGAGCAAAAGTGTAGAACAATAATTGCTTTGAGCTCTGTTTCAGTTTAGAAATACAATTTCCATAGTTTTATTTTGTTCACTTCATTACATTTCTAAACAAAAATTGCATTATTATGAAATGAAAAATTTATTTTAAATACACAATTTTATAAAACTTTGTATCCTAAAAATGCCACAAGGCCTTAAAATGATAAAATTAACTTATTGCCAAATTTAATATTAAATACATAAGATAATTATTGGCACTGACTAAAGGTAAAATTTAAAAATGAAGGAGATCCTAGACTGACCGAATAAATTGAAAGTAAAAAATCTTAAGTTAATTATTTTTATGATTAGTAATTTCATTTTCAATATTTTAATTTAGTTTATATTAAATACATAATAACAATAAGTATGATACAAAAGTTACATAGAACAAAATCGAAGTATCAGTTTTAGCAATAATTTCCGGGCAAAATTACAAGATTATAAAAAATTATCACCACACGATTTTTTATTTCATAACTCGATACACAGTAAATCTTTGAATGTTTAATCAGTACCTACATTAATTAACACACAATTTGACTTGTGCAGCGTTGAGGTTGATAGTGGCGGCGGCGAATTGTTAAAAATAAACCGGCGGCGGCGACGCGCCGGCATGAACGCTTAATTTTAAGTGGCTTTTCTTTAGGCACCGTGCCGGTGTACGCCGGCGTATTTACATCAAAAACTTCGTAATATCGACATGTGTAGCAAAGTTAGTGGAAAATATCTTATTAGATGCCATCCACATAATGATACAATTTTATTTTTATTTTAATTGAACAATTACTTTTTTATTTTGTTGTCTAGAGATAGAGAATGGACAAAAGTTGAACATAATAATAACGCAACATGCAACTTAAGAAGTCATTATCATAACTTGATTGCCAACTTACATGATACTGATACAACAAATTTAAAAATAATGAATAAATAACAATATAAACAAACAACATAAAAATAGGTAATAAAATTTAGAAACTGGAAAGAAATAATTATAACAGACCATGAATCTCAATAAAGTTATTGATACAACATATTTATATTCTTGCAACATGTATTAAAATTTTCATATGTTTGATACTCAGGTGACCAAATATTAAGAAATAAAATTATGGAGAACGTGTTCTTCTTTCTTCTCTAACAGTGAACGGAATCCTAGCCCAAAGCAATAATTGTTCTACACTATTTACCCTATACCTGGGTTAGTCCGCTGCTGTTTCTATCTTTCACTTGTTGTATTTTTCTACGATCAAAGAAAGCCGTATTTCTAATACTTTGACGAATGGTGCTACAATGGTTGCGGATCAACGGGAGTTTTCCAATCTCTGGGGCAGAACATTTGGAACATAGTGTACTTTAAAAATGATACGATCGACTATTATACTATCCTTCATGGTATACTCCTACCCTCCGAGTTCAAATCGACCTTTAGCCATGATATTAGTGGATTGATCGACGAAATCATGTAATTGAGTTTCATTGTCTACGCTTTAAGCTCAATCAAATTAGACATTAAAATCGCAATGCGTGATGTAGTTCTGATTTTCTAATATGTTGTTAGGATCAGTTAGGGTAGTGTGGATTCCAGTTTGCAGCTTCGAAAAACCTGTGCTTTTCGATATACAGGGTGTCCCACTTAAGGTACCGATGCATTGGGATCTCGAGAACCGTAAGAGCTACGAGGTTGGTTAAATTAGACAAAAGTTGCCTCATTAGTAGAGGAGTTTGACCATGTATTAGGTTTTTCCAATTAAATGCATAGGTCACTAGATATGAGCAAATATGTAAATTTCGTTATTTTCTTTTCTTGCTTATAACTTTGTTATATGAAATAATACGAGATTCTGGTTTGCACTTTCCAAAGGCACTTTTTCATGAAGAATTTGCAGGAGTCCTCAATTTTTTTTTATATTTCACCATTTTCGAGTTATTGATATTAACTTTTATTTTTCATATGGACGTCATAGTAAGCTATGACATTTTTAAATAGAGTTTTTTTTTTGCTTTACAACGATATAAAAAAGTATTAATTTATTTTTCTAATTAACAGAAAAATTTACGAAAATTGTTATTTTTAATAAAATTGAATTGAAAAAGTAAATCGAAGGTTGCTGTGGAAGAAAATTTCTTAAACAAATTTCACAATAAATGTATTTAATTACATTTAAAAATACAAAAATAATTTACGAAAATTTTACAATAAATATTCTTTTTTTTTTTTTTTAAATAAAGTTTATAGGCGGTACTGCTAGGGTCATTTGCCGCCTGAATTTAGCAGTACTGATTTGACTAACCTAACTAATATCGCAATGCTCATTGCTCAATGTTAATCAGGTCAAAGGTGACAGATGTAGCAGGTTATGCGTGAATAACATAAACAAAACATCAACTAGGTGCACAGATTTCAAAATAAGGGCTAAAGGGTTTAAATAAACAAGTAGAGAGCCTTGGTGTGGATAACATAAGAGATCTAAGAGATTGGGGGTGTTACTACAACTGTTTGGTATTATGATATGACATTATAAGTTTAAATAATTATCATTGTAATGTTATATTTCAGAGAATAGTCTTGTTCTTCGTAAGAACGATATTATATTAAGGATTGATTGATCGCTAGAGCTGTTATTAAGATTATTATTGGAAATCGAGAGGTTTATACGATAATTGTAATATTTGGTGCATTCGTCGAGTATGTGTTTTATAGACAGTTGTGTGTTGCATGACGTACAAACAGGTGGATCATTTTTTGTGAAGATGAAACTATGAGTAAGTCGGGTGTGTCCTATGGCAAGTCTAGATATGACAACTTGTTCGCTTCTAGTGAGGCTTATAAATCGAGAAGTGTCCCAAGGATCGATAAGAGGTTTAAACTGTTTCAGGTTTGTTACTTGGGTGTCCCATATTGACTGCCAGATTTGATTGGAGTGTATTTTGGCTTCTGATAGAATATCATCATATCTTATGACTTTGATGCTATCTCCTGTGAAGTTCTCGTCATTTTGGCGTTGCACTATTTTTGAGGCCAGTTGATCAGCATGTTCATTTCCCTGTATACCTATATGGCTAGGAGTCCATATAAAGTATGTGTCAATATTCAACGAAGTTTTCAGTGTGTATAAAATGTAGTATATAGAGGTGAGCACTGTGTCGTTTGTTGAAAATGGATTGGATATATTTATAATTGAGCTCATGGAGTCGGTGCATATAGCAATTTTGTTAAAATGATGTGGATCATGCTGGAGACGATATAAACAAGATTTGAGGGCTTCACATATTGCTATCAATTCAGCGGAAAAAATACTACATAATGACGGTAGTGCTACACTTTTTGTGTTGGAATTCTTTGGATCGAAAATTGCAAAGCCTGTGTATCCTGTTGCAGATTTAGATCCATCGGTATAAAGAGTTAAGCAGCTGTCATCTCTTTCGAGAGAGTGGATAATATTATTGAATTCGTTTATAATGATTCTGTGCGGAGTTTCTGATTTCTTAAACTTTTTTAAAGTTGTATTAATTTTAATTACCGGAGGAATAGCCCAGAGTGGAGGGCATAAGATTATGGGATCATCTGTTAAATTTATGGTGTTATAGATTTTTAGATTGTTATTGTTGATTTCCAAAAACTGGTTTTTTAGATACATGGATAAAGGACAGGAACTTAATTGATTTCTGTTGTAAATTCTTTCAATGTCTTCATTGTTGAATATTAGATTATGATTTATGTGATTTTTTATATTCCAGATTTTACAAGTGTATTTTAATGAAAGATATTGCCTTCGGATTGATAAAGGCGGTATGTTAGTATCGCAAGACAGACTGAGACTAGGGCTGGTTCTAAAGGCGCCAGAAATGCATCTTAGTCCAGCGTTATGCACCGAGTTGAGTTTATCAAGATGTGTTTTTTTGGCTGATCCGTAAACAATGCATCCGTAGTCAATGCGAGATAGGACCAGGGCTTTGTAGAGTTTAGATAAAGTAAATCTGTCTGCACCCCATTTTGTGTTGGATAGGAATTTGATGGTGTTTAAAGCAAGACGTGCAGAGGTGATGACATTAGTGATGTGGTACTTCCAGGTGAGTTTACTATCAAATGTAATTCCTAACAGTTTTACAGTGTTTTGTTTATTAATTATTTCGTTGTAGATGCGAAGGTCTGGACATACATGGCCTGTGCGTAGACGGCAAAAATCTATGCAGCAGGTCTTTTGAGAGGAGAAAGTGAACCCGATGCTGTTGGCGTTGTGCGTGATGATATTAATGCCTTTTTGAAGTCGTCGTTTAATGGTGTTGATATTTTTTGAGCTTGTGAAGATGACTAAGTCATCTACAAATAGCAATGGATGAACGTATGCTGGAATTTTGTCTGTTATGGCATTAACAGCAACAAGAAAGAGTGTTACGGAGATAGTAGAACCTTGAGGAATTCCATTTTGTAGTGGATAAAGAATTACCTACTCGAACTTGGAAGGATCTGTCCGTGAGAAAGTTTTCTATAAAATTTGGTAGGTTACCTTGTAGGCCCCATTGATGAAGTTGTTTAAGTATGCCGTATCGCCATGTCATATCGAATGCTTTCTCGAGGTCAAATAAAACAGCTACCAGGTGGTTTCGGCGCAACATTGATGATTGAATGGCGTTTGTAAAATTTACTAAAACATCGGATGTTGAGTGTTTCTTCTTGGAGCCACATTGGTATGGTTTAATGAGGTTATTCTTTTCTAAGAACAAAGTTAGCCGTGAATTAACAAGTTTTTCGTAGATTTTGCTTAAATGGCAGGTAAGCGATATTGGTCTGTACGAAGATAGGTTTTTATTGTTTTTTCCCATTTTAGGTAAAGGGACGACAATTGCCTGTCTCCATAGATCCGGATAATAACCATTTAACCACATGAGATTAAAAAAATCACAAAGGTACGTTACCATTTTTAATGGCAGATGTTTAAGCATTTTGTATGATATATTGTCCGGACCTACAGCTGCTGAGGATTTTCCAGATGAGCTAATAACGTTTATTACTTCTTGAACAGTAAAGAAACGATTGTAATAGCCTGAGTCTTGAGACTCGTTATGCTGTGTGAAATTTAGAGGAATTTCCTGGACTGGTTTTTTCTTTCTGAAACTGAGATTATAGTTTTCATCGCTGCTTACTGAACTAAAGTGTGCGGCAAATTGTTCGGCAATATCTTTGGATTCAGTATAGTCGGTGCCATTATTAATGATATGTGATATTAAGTAGCCTGAGTTGGTGCCAGTAATATGTTTTATTTTCTTCCACAGTTCGTCACTCGTTAATGAAGAATTGATTTCCGATACATATTTTTCCCATGAAGACTTTTTAGCCGAAATAATCGCCCTACGAACCCGAGCTTGTGATTTTTGTATAGGATTAAGTTTTCATCAATTGGACGTTTTCTAAAACGTTTTAAAGCTTTCCTTTTATCTTTTACTAATTCCGCAATTTATTCATTCCACCATGGGACTGGTTTTTTAAGTTTTGGAGAGTTTTTAATTATATTTATGGATGAGGAGGTCGATGAAAAGGATGAGTATTCAGAGCTGGAGGAGTTATTTTGTTGGTTGACGTGAGGAAATTTTGTTTTAGGGATACTTAGTGATGCAGCGGATAAAATGGAGTTATTTATTAAAGATAAAACATGATTCACGTCTGAATTTTCGTTGATCTCATGGACCGGGAGAGCTATTGATTGAGAAAACAGTTGCCAATCGGCCTTTCGTAGTGCCCATTTTTGAACAAATTGGTTATTGTTGTAAGAGAGCGAGTACCGATCAATCAGTATTGGAAAATGATCGCTGAAAGAGGAGTCTTTCAGAACGACATTCCATGTAAAAATATTGCCTAAGTTGGATGAGCATAAAGTGAGGTCAATTATAGAAAAATCGTTTGATCTTAAATTGATAAGTGTTGGTTCATTTGGAGTGTTGAGTAAAATAACATCGTTGTTGTTGTCTAAGAAGTTATCAATAATTCTACCGTTGGCATTTGGTATTGTTATATTCGAGTTCCATGATGGACTGTGTGCGTTGAAATCACCACAAAGTACAAATGGCTTGGGAAGTTGAGATATTATATTCTGAAGGTCACCATAATGCCATGGTTCGTTCGGAGGAATGTAAATGGAAGCGTAGGTAACTAAATATGGTTTTAGTACTTGAATAGCTATTACATTAGAATTAGAGTTAATGTTAATACGTTTGTATGGAATGTTATTTTTTAGAATAATGGCGACACCACGTTTAGCTCGGCCATCGGTGATATCATCATATCGAAACACATTGTAGCCACGAAGAGAAAATTTTTGGTTTACGTGTAAATGAGTTTCTTGGAGGCAAACGATATATGGATCCAACTCTGCGAGAATTAGCTTGAGTTCATTGAAGTGATGTTTTAAACCGTTGCAATTCCATTGTATTGACATTTTGAATGTTATTGACGAATGTAGAAATGAATAGAGTAGGTCAATATTTAAGTTTGTAGTTGATTGATTGTTTAATTAACAGTTACTATTATTTTCTTTTGACCGGAGGACGGCCATTTTTCTTATGTTTATTAGTTTTATTGTCACTAATTATATTTTTAGCGTTAGGGGGTTGTACTGGATTACTTGCGAGTGTTGGGGATTTAGGTATCGGGAGAGCATTTTCAGCATAGGTTAGGTGAAGAGCTGAAGGACCGGATTCGTTAGAGAAATTAGCACTAAAGGATGTACATGGAAGAGATGGAATAATGTTTACGGTATTTTGACTTGAGGGTTCATCAATGACCATATTGTTTCCACTGGTTTCAGAATTAGATGAAATTTTATTTGTGGTAGTTGTTGGTTCTGCAGTGTTTATATTTTTGTCCGTAACGTGCTTATCTGAATTGGGTAATACTGCTGCCTTACTTGTGGATGGTTGCGGATGCAACATGTCGAGGCCAAACAACGATGACATTACTTCAATTATTGTATTTTTAATAATTGGAATAAGAAGCTCAGGCAGCCTGTTTAAGTTTATATTTTGATTACCGATGTTATTTTGTTTTTCAGCTGCCTTCGCATACGAGTGTTTTGATGGACGAGTAGAGATCTTATCGATATGTCTACGGGCATCCAAATAGCTGCATCTATTCTTTGTTTTATATTCGGATATAGCATATTCGTATTTGTAGAAAGGACAGTTACGGGATGTGGCTACGTGTTGGCCTTCGCAGTTAGGGCACTTAATAGAGTCTTTGTTACAACTTTGACCCGGGTGAGGAACAGCTCCACAGATGCATATTTTGTCATTGTTGCAGGTGGCTTCTGCATGACCATACTCTTGACATTTTGTACAACGCATTGGGTTGGGTATGTACACTATGTTCCAAATGTTCTGCCCCAGCCTTAGAAAATCCCCCAGTGATCCGCAACCATTGTAGCACCATTCGTCAAAATATTCGAAATACGGCCTTCTTAGGTTGTAGAAAAAGACAGCATGCGAAAGATAGAAGCAGTTCTCGGTGAATCATTGCGGATTACGCCAGGTAGAGGAAAAGTGTAGAACAATAATTGCTTTGAGCTCTGTTTCGGTTTAGAAATTTCCATAGTTTTGTTTTTTTCACTTCGTTACATTTCTAAACAAAAATTGCGTTATTATGAAATGAAAATATTCTTTTAAATAAACAATTTTATTAAAATTTGTATCTTAAAAATGCCACAATACCTTAAAACTAAAAAATTAACTTATTGCCAAATTTTATATTAAATACATAAGATAATTATTGGTACTGACAAAAGGTAAAATTTAAAAATGAAGGCGATCCTATCCTAAACTGACCGAATAAATTGAAAGTAAAAAAATCTAATTGCAGCATAACATGGATAACATTTTGACGAATGATTTTTGTACGGGGTTGCTAAGTAAGTATATTGAATTAATAAAATTAAATTAAAAAATAGAAATAAAAATACAAAAATATGCAGAATTACCTATAATTGTTAATTATTTTTATGATTAGTAATTTCATTTTCAATATTTTAATTTAGTTTACATTAAATACATAATAACAATAAGTACGATAAAAAGTTACATAGAAAAAAATCCAAGTAATATCATTTTTAGCAATAATTCCCGGGCAAAATTACAAGATTATAAAAAATGATCACCACACGATTTTTTATTTCATAACCCGATACACAGTAAATCTTTGAATGTTTAATCAGTACCTACATTAATTAACACACAATTTGACTTGTGTAGCGTTGAGGTTAATAGTGGCGGCGGCGAATTGTTAAAAATAAACGCTTAATTTTTAAGTGGCTTTTCTTTAGGCAGGGCGCCGGTGTACGCCGGCGTATTCACATCAAAATTTACTTGTATCTAACTTCGTAATATCTACATGTGTAGCAAAGTTAATTTAAAATATCTTATTAGATGCCATCCACATATGATACAATTTTATTTTTTTTAATATGAACTATTAAAATTCCTATTAACAATGTCGAAATTTTTAGTTAATTTAGAATATTGATGGCGGCGCGCCGTAAAAAATATTGGCGTCGGCGTGAAATATATACCGGCGGCGTGGCGTGGCGGCCCACGGGTCTAACACACATGTTTACCTTAATGCCACAATGGGCTCTTCCACCATATTTTTTTATTTTTTTAAATGAAGCTTCATTCTAAAATATGACGATCTGTGAAAACGCGGCGTGAAACTGTGCTGTATTAAGAAAGATATGAATTTTTAAAGTTTAAAATTTCGCTTGTGACGTCCCAAGTGCTACCTAGTGGCCCAAAACTGTTGTGTAACGAACACCCATTATAATAATATTAAATTTAATACAGTATATAATTCTATGATATAAGTAACTTTGTAGAGTAATAAATACCATAAAATACATAAAACTATATATCATTTTTAGTTTTAAGATAGTTTTCGTACCATAGGCCATAACTTAAAAAGTTTGAGATGAAAACGGATTCAAACGCAGTTGACAGTTCAAAGTTAACAAACATCTGATCCAAATGCTTGCGCATGGCGCTGGCGCAGTGCCTGTATCTCATTGGTTTGTCTATTTTTGTATAACCAATAAGAATAGATCGCACAATATTTAAATCGCTTGTATCTCATGATTTAATAACGTTTTAAATAAATTTTTTTCATTTACAGTTATGATTTGATATGTTTTTCAAGTTTTTAGCACAATTTTATTAAATCTTGACTATGGTGGAAGAGCCCATTGAAATTATTTGAATTTATTGTTTTGTGTTTTAAGTAAATTAAAATTTTTACTTGTATAAAAATTTTAAAATTGTTACTCTCATTGTCTTTATTTATAAATTATTTGTTTGGGTTTTGTTCTGTATATTTATATTTATTTATACGACGTTTCGGAAACGTCGCAAATCGATTATAACATTAGTTGCTTTTATATACCTATTTAAACAAAGACTAATACAAATAATTATATTGTTTATGCAGATATTTTAGAAAACAATGATTGTAAAGTAGTAATTTTCACGGATACATTTTTAACACATAGATGTTTATACGTAAGTGCAATAATTTAGGCAGGAACGGGAAACATGATAGTAACGAATCTTGATAATAATTGTAACTTTTAGGACAATCATTCATAGTTTCTTTAAAAAAAACTTTTAATTTATGCCTAATGCATACAATCTTGCAACACGCATTTCAATAAAACAGTTTGATATATTCTCATTTAATTTACTGAAACATTATTACTGTCATTTCATAATAATGCAATTTATGTTTAGAAATGTAATGCAGTGATGAAAACAACTAAGGAAAATATGTTTCTAAAGTAAAGCTCAAAGCAAACGTTCTACACTTTTCCTTTACCTGACTTAGTAATGATTCACCGAGAACTGCTTCTATCTTTCGCATGCTGTCTTTTTCTACAACCTAAGAAGGCCGTATTTCGAATATTTTGACGAATGGTGCTACAATGGTTGCGGATCACTGGGGGATTTTCTAAGGCTGGGGCAGAACATTTGGAACATAGTGTACACTATGTTCCAAATGTTCTGCCCCAGGGGTTGGAAAACCCCCGTTGATCCGCAACCATTGTAGCACCATTCGTCAAAGTATTAGAAATACGGCCTTCTTTGATCGTAGAAAAAGACAACAAGTGAAAGATAGAAACAGCAGCGGACTAACCCAGGTATAGGGTAAATAGTGTAGAACAATTATTGCTTTGGGCTAGGATTCAGTTCACTGTTAGAGAAGAACACATTCTCCATAATTTTATTTCTTAATATTTGGTCACCTGAGTATCAACAATATGAACATTTTAATACATGTTGCAAGAATATAAATGTGTTCTATCATGTATTTTTTAACAATAACTTTATTGAGATTCATGGTCTGTTATAATTATTTCTTTCCAGTTTCTAAATTTTATTACTTATTTTTGTGTTGTTTGTTTATATTGTTATTTATTCATTATTTTTAAATGTGTTGTATCAGTACCATGTAAGTTGGCAATCAAGTTATGATAATAACTTCTTAAGTTGCATGTTGCGTTATTATTATGTTCAACTTTTGTCCATTCTCTATCTCTAGACAACAAAATAAAAAAGTAATTGTTCAATTAAAATAAAATTATTTATTTTATTTTCCACTAACTTTGCTACACATGTCGATATTACGAAGTTTTTGATGTAAATACGCCGGCGTACACCGGCACGGTGCCTAAAGAAAAGCCACTTAAAATTAAGCGTTCATGCCGGCGCGTCGCCGCCGCCGGTTTATTTTTAACAATTCGCCGCCGCCACTATCAACCTCAACGCTGCACAAGTCAAATTGTGTGTTAATTAATGTAGGTACTGATTAAACATTCAAAGATTTACTGTGTATCGAGTCATGAAATAAAAAATCGTGTGGTGATCATTTTTTATAATCTTGTAATTTTGCCCGGAAATTATTGCTAAAACTGATACTTCGATTTTGTTCTATGTAACTTTTGTATCATACTTATTGTTATTATGTATTTAATATAAACTAAATTAAAATATTGAAAATGAAATTACTAATCATAAAAATAATTAACTTAAGATTTTTTACTTTCAATTTATTCGGTCAGTCTAGGATCTCCTTCATTTTTAAATTTTACCTTTAGTCAGTGCCAATAATTATCTTATGTATGTATTTAATATTAAATTTGTCAATAAGTTAATTTTATCATTTTAAGGCATTGTGGCATTTTTAGGATACAAAGTTTTATAAAATTGTGTATTTAAAATAATTTTTTCATTTCATAATAATGCAATTTTTGTTTAGAAATGTAATGAAGTGAACAAAATAAAACTATAGAAATTGTATTTCTAAACTGAAACAGAGCTCAAAGCAATTATTGTTCTACACTTTTGCTCTACCTGGCGTAATCCGCAATGATTCACCGAGAACTGCTTCTATCTTTCGCAAGCTGTCTTTTTCTACAACCTAAGAAGGCCGTATTTCTAATACTTTGACGAATGGTGCTACAATGGTTGCGGATCAACGGGGGTTTTCCAATCTCTGGGGCAGAACATTTGGAACATAGTGTACATGCGTACTGGAAGTGAGTACATTGCAATATAAAGATAAGGTGGCAGGTTTAGAGAGTTAAAGGTCACGACGAATGCACCGGTTGGTTTCTTTACACCGGATCTAAATGAAAATAAAGGGCGTATATGTGTAACATGTTGGTCATTTGCCTCATTTAATAATTCTTCATTTGTAGAATTTGTTAAGTCAGGGCAAAAAATAATGCCTCGGGTTGTATTTAGAGAAGGATGTGGGGTGCAGGTTATCTCTTTGTCGCAAAAGTGAGTTAATTTTAATAACTTTGCACTTTGGCTCTCATTGTTTGTAACAATCATTAAACCATCTCTAATTTTTTTGATATCTTTTACAGTGCCGCACAGATTTTTAACATGAAAGTTAATAGTTATTGGGTTCGTGGATTTAAGGTTATCTGTATCAGATTTACATTTTATAATAAGATATTTATTTTCTGATGAGATATCAGGATCGCTTCGAATTCGAGAACGTTTTCGAACATTACCATCCATCGTGAAGATGGATGGATTTAAGTGCGCAAAGGGGGGGAACAGCCCATTTGTACAGGTTATTTAATTAAATTATAATTAATATTAATGTATACTTATTTCTAACTACTTACTGCCCAAAGTTGGTGGCTACCCACCCGCAATTTAAAAAAAACACCATAAATGATATAATAAATAATTATAAGTATTACCAATAAATGAGTAAAATAAGACACAATAAAACAAAACGTAAAATTGCAATAAACACGTGGATCGGAAACCAGCAGTACACGTCCACGCACAACTGCTGCTACGAGAGGAATCAAAATATTCTATTAACCCGCCATTTTGTTCTATGCATTTCAGGGCCCTTCGTTCTGTTTCTTCTATAACTTTTCTCAGCATTCTTGGCCTGATTTGATTTATAATTCTTAATGTGGCATTTCGTAAGTCATTTTCATATTCTTGAATAAAAAGTTTATCTTTTAAGTAACCCCATAAAAAATCTAACGGTGTTAAATCGGGCGATCTAGCAGGCCACTTAATTTCGCTGTTGGTCCCTATCCATTGTCCTCCAAATCGAACATTTAAATAATGTACTGCGGCCCGTGAATTGTGAGCAGGAGCTCCGTCCTGCTGAAACCACATATTTGGTATTTGACAAAGTGGCAATGTATCTAAAATGTCTTCAATATCATTTTGTAACATGTTCAAATATCTTGGACCATTTAAATTTTCATTAAATATGATTGGGCCAATTATTTGAGTTCCTAGTATACCACACCATACATTGAAACCAAATCTAACTTGATGGCGTGATTCTTTTATCAAATGTAGGTTTTCTGTAGACCAGTTATTGTTGTTGTGTTTATTAAATAAGCCATTATTTAAATTTAGCATTCATTAGAAAATAAAATGTTGAATTTAAATTCTGCATTATTTGCACATTGGTTTCTAAACCACTGACAATATCGTAATCGTCTTATATCATCACCTGGACTAAGTCCTTGACAAATTTTGAATTTATAAGGATGGTACTTGTATTTTTTTTAAAACTCTATGGGCAATAGATTTAGGAATATTATAATTTCGTTCAATTTTTCTCACTGATATTTCCGAATTTTCTACTGCAGCTTGAATCACAATGTTTTCTGTATTTTCGTCCGTTGGCCTTGCATCTCTTTTAAGTTTATTAAAAGATCCATATTCAATTAAGTTATGCCGTAATCTTGGAAATATTTCGATGTTCGGTTGCCGCCTTTCTAGATATAAATTAAAATACATTTCTGCAGCATTAACTGCGTTACTTTGACAACGAATGTAACAACTCAACATATACTTTTCCAAACGACTAAAATTCATTTTGATTACAAGTAAAAACTGCAACTTTTAACAATAATAAAAGCAATAAATTCAATTGTTGCACTTTTTGACAACTTCTAGTTTATTATTGTCTCTACAGCAACCTTCGATTTACTTTTTCAATTCAATTTTATTAAAAATAACAATTTTCGTTAATTTTTCTGTTAATTAGAAAAATTAATTAATTCTTTTTTATATCGTTGTAAAGCAAAAAAAAACATTATTTAAAAATGTCAGCTTACTGTGACGTCCATATGAAAAATAAAAGTTAATATCAATAAAGTGCAAACCAGAATCTCGTATTATTTCATATAACAAAGTTATAAGCAAGAAAAGAAAATCACGAGATTTACATATTTGCCCATATCTAGTGACCTATGAATTTAATTGGAAAAACAAATACATGGTCAAACTCCTCTACTAATGAGGCAACTTTTGTCTAATTTAACCAACCTCGTAGCTCTTACGGTTCTCGAGATCCCAATGCATCGGTACCTTAAGTGGGACACGCTGTATATCCAAAAGCACTGATTTTCGAAGCTGCAAACTTGGATCCACACTACCCTAACTGATCCTAACAACATATTAGAAAATCAGAACTACATCACGCATTGCGATTTTAATGTCTAATTTGACTGGGCTTAAAGCGTAGACAATGAAACTCAATTACATGATTTCGTCGATCAATCCACTAATAACATGGCTAAAGGTCGATTTGAACTCCGAGGGTAGGAGTATATCATGAATGAAGTCCTAGATAAAGAACCTCACTTCCCAGCACTAGGCTTGACGTGGAATCAAGCACAGGACACGCTACAAATAAGTATCGATGGTTTTCCAAATATTATAAGTGAGGAATCCGTAACGAAAAGAAAAATATTGTCTGTCGTACACAAGTTATATGATCCAATCGGGTTTACCTGTCCAGCCGCTGTCGAACTAAAGTTTCTCTTACAGAAGACTTGGAAATCAAAACTCGGATGGGACGTAGGGCGAAGAGGATGTTAGGAAGAGTTTTCTAAATTGGGAGGAATAATTATCTGACTTAGTAAAATACCTAGATGGATGACTACTGGAAATAATGTATCATGCAAAAGAAGTTTACATACGTTCTGCGATGCTAGCCAGGTAGCATAATGCTACAGGCATTTTTTTTTAAACAGAAACAATTGATACAGGCTAAATCAAGTGTGGCACCTACGAAGAAGACTACCATCCCCAGGCTGGAGGTGCTAGGTGCCAGGTTATCCAAATGCGTTATAGAATCGCTTGACGCAATAGACATAGAAACTTATTGGTGGACGGATGCGACAACCGTTATGTCATGGATACAAAATGATCAGTGGACATCGTTCGTTTGGAATCGGACACAAGAAATTCGCTGTTTGATGAATAGGGAACAATGGCGCCACGTACCTGGAGAACTGAATCCGGCGGATCTACCTTCGCGAGGATGCTCGCCTAAAAATTAATCCAGTCGAGATGGTGGGAGGGCACTGATTGGCTCAAACTATCGCAAGAATCTTGGCCTGTCGTACGATACGTATGGAATTAAGATGAGATTAATCTAGAAAGGAAAAAGGGAATGGTTTCCAACTCCACATTACTTCACACTGAGCTTAAAATAGACCAGTGGTACTGAGCGTTTTTTGCTACATACAAGAGGATGATTAATCTAATCGCATGGATGTTACGTTTTGCCAGTAACTGCCGTACAGATGTTCAAAATCGTGTGAAATGTATTCTTAATGTAGATGAATTAAATCATGCCGAGGAAACGATTATCAGAATCGTACAACAAGAATGTTTTTCTGAATATGATAGACGTCTTGATCTCTTGATTCACTCTGTCCTTTTACCGATGAAAATGGAATAGTCAGAATTAAAACAAAAATCCTAAGATGAGAAGATGAACGAAATTTCCGCTATCCGATTGTGCTCCCAGATCGACATCCAGTAATGATCATGTTAATTAGAGAAACACATGAAAAATCTTGCCATATTGGAGTGCAATGTCTTTTGAGTTTTCTTCGAGAGCGTTTTCGGATCATCGGAGGAAGAAAAACAGTTAGAACCGCTTTATACAAATGTGTGGTATGAAGTAGGAGAGCAAACGTTTTGAAACAAAGCCTGCGGAGTTACCTGTTGCACGCGTTGAAGATACGGTTGTTTTCGAAATAACTGGCGTGGACATGTCTGGACAGCTGTATCTGAAAAATGGCAAAAAGGCGTGGATATGCCTTTTCACGTGTGCGGTATACAGCGCAATACATCTGCAGATCGTCACTTCTTTGTGTACTGAAGGATTTTTACAAGCTTTTCGACGATTCGTGGCTCGAAGAGGTAGACCATCCATAGTGTACAGTGATAATGGCACTAATTTTGTGGGTGCGTTGAATGAATTCGCTCGTTTAGATTTGGGGCAAAATATATAAATATAGTACAATCCAAAGAATTAAGTGCATTTGCAATCCGCCCTCAGCACCGTGATGGGGGCACCGTGATGGAGCGGCTGGTGGGAAAGACTCATCAGAATGGTCAAACAACTTCTCCGTTCTTGAAAGAGCTTCATTGCATTACGAAGAGTTGGCTACAGTTCTGTGCGATTGCGAAGCTTTAATAAATTCGCGATCAGTAACCTATGTATCAGACGATCCAGCTGATGCCTCTGACTCTTTCCTACAAGAGGTACACTATGTTCCAAATGTTCTGCCCCAACCTTAGAAAATCCCCCAGTGATCCACAACCATTGTAGCACCATTCGTCAAAATATTCGAAATACGGCCTTCTTAGGTTGTAGAAAAAGACAGCATGCGAAAGATAGAAGCAGTTCTCGGTGAATCATTACTAAGTTAGTTGTTTTCATCACTGCATTACATTTCTAAACATAAATTGCATTATTATGAAATGACAGTAATAATGTTTCAGTAAATTAAATGAGAACATAACAAACTATTTTATTGAAATCCGTGTTGCAAGATTGTATGCATTAGGCATAAATTAAAAGTTTTTTTTTTTTAAAA
Organism: Agonum fuliginosum; assembly: GCA_947534325.1. Classification (NCBI taxonomy): domain Eukaryota; kingdom Metazoa; phylum Arthropoda; class Insecta; order Coleoptera; family Carabidae; genus Agonum; species Agonum fuliginosum. The sequence continues at coordinate 20,411,488 of OX384041.1, forward strand.
CTATGAATTATTGTCCTAAAAGTTACAATTATTATCAAGCTTCGTTACTATCATATTTCCCGTTCTTGCCTAAATTAGTGTACTTACGTATAAACATCTATGTGTTAAAAATGTATCCGTGAAAATTACTACTTTACAATCATTGTTTTCTAAAATATCTACATAAACAATATAATTATTTGTATTAGTCTTTGTTTAAATAGGTATATAAAAGCAACTAATGTTATAATCGATTTGCGACGTGTCCGAAACGTCGTATAAATAAATATAAATATATACAGAACAAAACCCAAACAAATAATTTATAAATAAAGACAGTGAGAGTAATTTACTTAAAACACAAAACAATAAATTCAAATAATTTCAATTGTGGCATTATGGTAAACATGTGTGTTAGACCCGTGGACCGCCACGCCACGCCGCCGGTATATATTTCACGCCGACGCCAATATTTTTTTACGGCGCGCCGCCATCAATATTCTAAATTAACTAAAAATTTCGACATTGTTAATAGGAATTTTAATAGTTCATATTAAAAAAATAAAATTGTATCATATGTGGATGGCATCTAATAAGATATTTTCCATTAACTTTGCTACACATGTAAATATTACGAAGTTAGATACAAGTAAATTTTGATGTGAATACGCCACTTAAAAATTAAGCGTTCATGCCGGCGCGTCGCCGCCGCCGGTTTATTTTTAACAATTCGCCGCCGCCACTATTAACCTCAATGCTGCACAAGTCAAATTGTGTGTAATTAATGTAGGTACTGATTAAACATTCAAAATAAAAAATCGTGTGGTGATCTTGTAATTTTGCCCGGGAATTATTGCTAAAAAAGGTATTACTTGGATTTTTTTCTATGTAACTTTTTATCGTACTTATTGTTGTTATGTATTTAATGTAAACTAAATTAAAATATTTAAAATAAAATTACTAATCATAAAAATTATTAACAATTATAGGTAATTCTGCATATTTTTGTATTTTTATTATTTTTTTTTTAAATTTTATTAATTCAATATACTTACTTAGCAACCCCGTACAAAAATCATTCGTCAAAATGTTATCCATGTTATGCTGCAATTAGATTTTTTTCCTTTCAATTTATTCGGTCAGTTTAGGATAGGATCGCCTTCATTTTTTAATTTTACCTTTAGTCAGTACCAATAATTATCTTATGTATTTAATATCAAATTTGGCAATAAGTTAATTTTTTAATTTTAAGGTATTGTGGCATTTTTAAGATACAAATTTTTATAAAATTGTTTATTTAGATAAAGAACCTCACTCCCCAGCACTAGGCTTGACGTGGAATCAAGCACAGGACACGCTACAAATAAGTATCGATGGTTTTCCAAATATTATAAGTGAGGAATCCGTAACGAAAAGAAAAATATTGTCTGTCGTACACAAGTTATATGATCCAATCGGGTTTACCTGTCCAGCCGCTGTCGAACTAAAGTTTCTCTTACAGAAGACTTGGAAATCAAAACTCGGATGGGACGTAGGGCGAAGAGGATGTTAGGAAGAGTTTTCTAAATTGGGAGGAATAATTATCTGACTTAGTAAAATACCTAGATGGATGACTACTGGAAATAATGTATCATGCAAAAGAAGTTTACATACGTTCTGCGATGCTAGCCAGGTAGCATAATGCTACAGGCATTTTTTTTAAAACAGAAACAAAATGGAGTGTACAATTGATACAGGCTAAATCAAGTGTGGCACCTACGAAGAAGACTACCATCCCCAGGCTGGAGGTGCTAGGTGCCAGGTTATCCAAATGCGTTATAGAATCGCTTGACGCAATAGACATAGAAACTTATTGGTGGACGGATGCGACAACCGTTATGTCATGGATACAAAATGATCAGTGGACATCGTTCGTTTGGAATCGGACACAAGAAATTCGCTGTTTGATGAATAGGGAACAATGGCGCCACGTACCTGGAGAACTGAATCCGGCGGATCTACCTTCGCGAGGATGCTCGCCTAAAAATTAATCCAGTCGAGATGGTGGGAGGGCACTGATTGGCTCAAACTATCGCAAGAATCTTGGCCTGTCGTACGATACGTATGGAATTAAGATGAGATTAATCTAGAAAGGAAAAAGGGAATGGTTTCCAACTCCACATTACTTCACACTGAGCTTAAAATAGACCAGTGGTACTGCGCGTTTTTTGCTACATACAAGAGGATGATTAATCTAATCGCATGGATGTTACGTTTTGCCAGTAACTGCCGTACAGATGTTCAAAATCGTGTGAAATGTATTCTTAATGTAGATGCATTAAATCATGCCGAGGAAACGATTATCAGAATCGTACAACAAGAATGTTTTTCTGAATATGATAGACGTCTTGATCTCTTGATTCACTCTGTCCTTTTACCGATGAAAATGGAATAGTCAGAATTAAAACAAAAATCCTAAGATGAGAAGATGAACGAAATTTACGCTATCCGATTGTGCTCCCAGATCGACATCCAGTAATGATCATGTTAATTAGAGAAACACATGAAAAATCTTGCCATATTGGAGTGCAATGTCTTTTGAGTTTTCTTCGAGAGCGTTTTCGGATCATCGGAGGAAGAAAAACAGTTAGAACCGCTTTATACAAATGTGTGGTATGAAGTAGGAGAGCAAACGTTTTGAAACAAAGCCTGCGGAGTTACCTGTTGCACGCGTTGGAGATACGGTTGTTTTCGAAATAACTGGCGTGGACATGTCTGGACAGCTGTATCTGAAAAATGGCAAAAAGGCGTGGATATGCCTTTTCACGTGTGCGGTATACAGCGCAATACATCTGCAGATCGTCACTTCTTTGTGTACTGAAGGATTTTTACAAGCTTTTCGACGATTCGTGGCTCGAAGAGATAGACCATCCATAGTGTACAGTGATAATGGCACTAATTTTGTGGGTGCGTTGAATGAATTCGCTCGTTTAGATTTGGGGCAAAATATATAAATATAGTACAATCCAAAGAATTAAATGGATTTGCAATCCGCCCTCAGCACCGTGATGGGGGCACCGTGATGGAGCGGCTGGTGGGAAAGACTCATCAGAATGGTCAAACAACTTCTCCGTTCTTGAAAGAGCTTCATTTCATTACGAAGAGTTGGCTACAGTTCTGTGCGATTGCGAAGCTTTAATAAATTCGCGATCAGTAACCTATGTATCAGACGATCCAGCTGATGCCTCTGACTCTTTCCTACAAGAGGTACACTATGTTCCAAATGTTCTGCCCCAACCTTAGAAAATCCCCCAGTGATCCGCAACCATTGTAGCACCATTCGTCAAAATATTCGAAATACGGCCTTCTTAGGTTGTAGAAAAAGACAGCATGCGAAAGATAGAAGCAGTTCTCGGTGAATCATTACTAAGTCAGTTGTTTTCATCACTGCATTACATTTCTAAACATAAATTGCATTATTATGAAATGACAGTAATAATGTTTCAGTAAATTAAATGAGAACATATCAAACTATTTTATTGAAATCCGTGTTGCAAGATTGTATGCATTAGGCATAAATTAAAAGTTTTTTTTTTTAAAACTATGAATTATTGTCCTAAAAGTTACAATTATTATCAAGCTTCGTTACTATCATATTTCCCGTTCTTGCCTAAATTAGTGTACTTACGTATAAACATCTATGTGTTAAAAATGTATCCGTGAAAATTACTACTTTACAATCATTGTTTTCTAAAATATCTACATAAACAATATAATTATTTGTATTAGTCTTTGTTTAAATAGGTATATAAAAGCAACTAATGTTATAATCGATTTGCGACGTGTCCGAAACGTCGTATAAATAAATATAAATATATACAGAACAAAACCCAAACAAATAATTTATAAATAAAGACAGTGAGAGTAATTTACTTAAAACACAAAACAATAAATTCAAATAATTTCAATTGTGGCATTATGGTAAACATGTGTGTTAGACCCGTGGACCGCCACGACACGCCGCCGGTATATATTTCACGCCGACGCCAATATTTTTTTACGGCGCGCCGCCATCAATATTCTAAATTAACTAAAAATTTCGACATTGTTAATAGGAATTTTAATAGTTCATATTAAAAAAATAAAATTGTATCATATGTGGATGGCATCTAATAAGATATTTTCCATTAACTTTGCTACACATGTAAATATTACGAAGTTAGATACAAGTAAATTTTGATGTGAATACGCCACTTAAAAATTAAGCGTTCATGCCGGCGCGTCGCCGCCGCCGGTTTATTTTTAACAATTCGCCGCCGCCACTATTAACCTCAATGCTGCACAAGTCAAATTGTGTGTAATTAATGTAGGTACTGATTAAACATTCAAAATAAAAAATCGTGTGGTGATCTTGTAATTTTGCCCGGGAATTATTGCTAAAAAAGGTATTACTTGGATTTTTTTCTATGTAACTTTTTATCGTACTTATTGTTGTTATGTATTTAATGTAAACTAAATTAAAATATTGAAAATAAAATTACTAATCATAAAAATAATTAACAATTATAGGTAATTCTGCATATTTTTGTATTTTTATTATTTTTTTTTTAAATTTTATTAATTCAATATACTTACTTAGCAACCCCGTACAAAAATCATTCGTCAAAATGTTATCCATGTTACGTTGCAATTAGATTTTTTTACTTTCAATTTATTCGGTCAGTTTAGGATAGGATCGCCTTCATTTTTTAATTTTACCTTTAGTCAGTACCAATAATTATCTTATGTATTTAATATCAAATTTGGCAATAAGTTAATTTTTTAGTTTTAAGGTATTGTGGCATTTTTAAGATACAAATTTTAATAAAATTGTTTATTTAAAAGAATATTTTCATTTCATAATAACGCAATTTTTGTTTAGAAATGTAATGAAGTGAAGAAAACAAAACTATGGAAATTGTATTTCTAAACCGAAACAGAGCTCAAAGCAATTATTGTTCTACACTTTTCCTCTACCTGGCGTAATCCGCAATGATTCACCGAGAACTGCCTCTATCTTTCGCATGCTGTCTTTTTCTACAACCTAAGAAGGCCGTATTTCGAATATTTTGACGAATGGTGCTACAATGGTTTGCGGATCACTGGGGGATTTTCTAAGGTTGGGGCAGGACATTTGGAACATAGTGTACGAGAAATAGGTCTTCCAGATTGTGACGCCATAGATGCCAGTGAGCTAAATCGACGATCCAGATATTGTCAGAAACTTAAAGAAGATCTACGCAAATGATTCCGATCTGAGTATTTAGGACAATTATTCCACCGTTACAACAATACCAAACTCCGTAGTATCAAGGTAGGAAAGATAGTATTAGTAGGTAACGACAATGTTAAACGACTTGATTGGCCACTGCCTCGAGTGGAAAAACTGTTGCCTGGTCAAGATGGCAACACGAGGCTAGTCAAACTCAATACAGCCACTGGTAGTTTGATACGGCCTTTACAACGGTTTTACCCTTAAGAAGTTGTGTCACAGGTGCCAGAGCAAGAACTTCAGACCACTTACCAGGAAATACAGATGCCAGAGCAAGAAGTTCAGACCGCAGACCAAGAACTACAGGTATCAGAGTAGGAATTTCAATCTAAATATGTAGATTCTAAACCTATTGTGACACGTGCGGGAAGAAAAGTGAAGATACCGAAGAGATTTCTTACATACTGTTAGTATTATAGCATTGTCTTATGTGAACCACTCATGTGTACGTAGTGGTTCAGTTGGGAGAATGTTCTGTATTCAAAATATATTTAGCTCTATGTGTTGTTGTTGCTAGCTTCATAGCGAAGCGCTAATAGCGTTTTTTGTTTATGTTCATGTGGAGAATATATGATTTCGTTCTGATTTATTACGTGTTTTATTTCTCATGCTCTCTAACCCCGAGTGAAATTTATGACGGGTAGTTGTACATCTTTCACAACACATTTCTTCAGCCAATTACTCCAGGATTCTTACACCCTCTATCTCTAAGGAAATTGAGGAGCCAGCTGTAACATCACCAACTAGATCTGAAACAATCCTTCTTGGCATACCGAAAATTTTGAATAATTGCTTCAATGCTCGTATAACTTCTTCAGAATTCGTTGTTTTAGTCGGTTCTAAAAATATAAACTTCGTAAAACCATCTATTGCTCATGTTACACCGGCATGGTACGAAGCACGGTGCTCGATGGAAACAAATGAGTAACGTAAAATTTTATCGCCGTTATTCCATCGAGCATTTTGCCATACGAAAATTTGTTGCTAATTTCACAATGGTTCTGACAATTCAAAATAATTTTTGACATTTTGAGAATTAATTCATGATAAAATAATAAAATACCTAATTGTGTTCCTTTGCTTTATTAATATCGTTAAATATATTTGTATGTAGTTGCTTGTATAGGGAAATTCATCTAAGAATGGCATTTGTAAGTCGCCCGAGGGCTATAAACATCAATGATGCCCGTGGTGCATACAATATTTTATGTCTTCCTATTAGAATTGCTTTTAATAATCTGATAATGACAGATTATGTGTCAAAAAACTAACAAAATTTAGAAATTGTAGTATTTAGGGAATACACAGTTGTTTTGGTAAATAAAGTGCTTTTAGTTTTTCAAAATGCAATGTCATAAATTTTGATACCCAATAAATCCAAAAAGGTATATGATAAGGAATATGATAAATTTCAATGCTGGATGGTAGAAAACTGCGTGGAGATTATAAACGAGACTGTTTTACTTGGATATTTTAGCGATTTGGTCAATATAATCCAACATTTTTATCTTTATTCTATTTTAATTATATTTGTTTATAGTCAGAATCATTTTCTCCAACTTCTTTGTGGAGTAAATATTCCATGCTGAAAAAAAACGTTATTAGTTAATAAAAATATCGACATTAGAAAATTTAATAAGCTGTTGAAATATTTAAAACAAGAGGCTAAAGGATATGAAGTAAAAAAGTCGAAAATATTAACTAGAGAGCAGGTGTTGCAATTTATTCATGAAGCTCCAAATGATTCATATTTAATGATGAAAGTTGCTTTAATATTTGGTATTTTTGGTGGTTGCCGACGCCATGTTGGTCGACCACATAGAAGACAGAGGCTCAGTAATTGTTATAATTATTCCTGAAAATAAGACGGATAAAAAGCGCATATTCACGATTATTGAAGAAAATGAATTGAATAGTTTAACGCTCATAAGAGAATATGCGGCCTCAAGACCGCGAGGTTGTAAAGTGAATAGATTTTTTTTACCTACAGGAATGGTCGTTGTACTGCACAACCTGTAGGGAAAAATACGTTTGGCAAAATTCCTAGTATCATTGCAAATTACTTAAATTTAAAAGATCCGAACATGTATACTGGTCATTGCTTAAGAAGAACATCCGCAACTCTGTTGGCGGATGCTGGAGCAAATATGACTACCCTGAAGCGACACGGTGGATGGAAAAGTACAACCGTCACAGAAGGGTATTTGGAAGACAGTATTTTTTCTAAAAATAATATATCAAAAATGTTAGCTGGCGTGCCTTCTACTCGAGCTTCTACTTCATCTAATTTAGCTGGCATGCCTTCCACTTCAACTAATTTTCAAGAATTATCCTCATTATCATTGTCTGCAGACTCAGATGGCAATAGAATTACTAATGCAAATATTGGGCTATCTAAACATACTACAGGCAATATAACGTTCAGAGGAACATTTTAAAACTGTAACTTTAATATAACTGAAAAAAAAAATTAATTTGTTTGAATGTAAATGTTATGAAAATAAAAACTTTTGAAAAATGTAACCTAACTTTTGCTGATTTTGACACAGTTATTAATTTTTCCAATTATCTTGCCTTGCTTAAAGCGTGAATTTCAATTTGTTGTCAATGTAACCATGGTAATTACTTTACGGCCCTAGGGCATAAAGTAGTACATTATATACCTCAAATCTATGACAAACAAACAATTACATACTAGGAAGACATAAAATAACTTTAAATGTCAATAAGACGATTTTATGTTAAAAATTTATTTCGCAGAAATCTTTCAGTAATAGTGGATAAAACTTAAAGCACATTATAAGATTATAAGTACCTACATGACACTCAACACATCTCAATAATTATCAATCAACTTTAGTGACATGGATTTCGTTGAGGATTTCTTTGTATAGATCATGGCCAAGATTTAGGCGCTTATTTTAGTTTAGCTCCGTGGTTAATATCCTCTGCTCTGCTTTCCACAAACTCAAAATAATGTTGTTCATTTCGACTGAGTTCAACTAAGGTATTTTTACTTCCTTGTACGGAGTAAAAAGGAAGTATTGTAATCGCGAAAATTTTCGGTTCTCAGATTTAGACGGAAATATCCGTTTTGACCTTTTCTGAATCCATTATGACTACTTAGTTTCTTCGTGACGTCTGTACGTACAGACGGACGGACGTGCGGACGTATGTATGTCGCATAACTCAAATACGGTTAGACGTAGAAAGTTAAAATTTTGTATTTAGGACTGTTATAGCATCTAGTTGTGCACCTCCTATTTTTGGTTGCGATCGTCCGTGCCAAAGGGGCACTATTTGTTTTATTCGCATTATTCAAAAACGATATGTCGTAGAAAGTTGAAATTTTGTATTTGAGACTCATGTTGAATCTAGTTGATCACCTCATATTTTTGGTTGCGATCGACCGTGCCAAAGGGCACTTTACTCTAGGTATTTTTTTGGTATTTTCCGCATAAATTGAATACGGTTATTATCTTTTTATATTATTCTACATTTTAGTTATTAAGAAAAGTATGAACAGTTTAATAAGCGTACAAGGAAGTCATGTGGTGTCCACGTCAGATTTTTTCTTTTAAATTGCTTGAGTTGTTTATAAGATGTAGGTGATTGTTTAGTTGTTTAATCTTCACAGTGATCTTCATTCTGACGCGAGTCTCAAAGCGCGATTTTTCAAATATACCGCCAAGTTTGCCAGCGGATGTCGCAGGTGGTGCGTGATTTGCGCAGTACCTAGCTCGGATTGAGAGTATGCGTATCGTTCTATGTCGTACATTGAACATTGTAAATTGTACCATTGTAGAGATCGTAGATGTCTGAAGTCGTGAAGTCTGATACCATTTTGACAAAATGTTTCCTTCTTTGGTGCGAACATATCATGGAATTATTGTGTACCATTATTTTCAACCTTTTTCGTCGATTAACAAAATGACTAACCTATCGAACATTAGATCAGCAATCACAGAGCATTGTTGTATCAGAATTTCATAAGTTGTAAGAATTGATTTTGAGGTATGTAAGTCTTGTTACCAATTAAATCCCATTTTTCTTTATCATCTGTAGAATATGGTTGAAAAAGAAATAAACAACGACTAAGAAAGCAGTGAAATCAGTATGAATCCTGGGTTGAGTTTCACAACAGATTTAAACAAAGCGAACATAAAAGAATACTACACGAGAAAATCATCATTTTCAAGCCGGTAAAGTAAACCCGACAGATATTTTTGAAGAGGTTAAAAGTTGTACCATTGATTCAAGACACAATGGATGTTACATAAAGATCAGCTTTGTGAATTTGGAAAATTCAATAAATTTTAAGTGTAATAGAAGCATTATCATCTAATCACTGTCGCTCGTATTACCATCATCGTTATTTATATGTAAGTTACATCGCCACCATCCCGCAGATTCCAATGAATCAGCACCTTCTCACAGTGCCACACGACACCCTTTATTAGATAAGATACTTAGTGTTAGTTTACTTGTGTATTGTAATATTTTAATCAAACCAGTCTGAATCTGTAGCTCATGCTTACAACTTCTTCATTATTGTAATAATAAAGTTTTTAAAAACACATCGACAGTAAATAAAAATATAATTGGCGCAGTCGAAGTAGGATAGCCAAAACAAAATTAGTGCAAATAATTTTGTTTCGTTTTAACGATTTATTTAGCTAAATAGTAACCTAAAGTCGTGTGTGAAGAAATCTGTGTAAAGAACTGTTAACCGTTAGCTGAGAGCATATCAGCAAAACCACGGAACAGCAAAGCAGACCAAGGGAAGCCTTCAGTTCGAGCGAGTGACGAAAACCAGAGGACCAATGTACTGGATCTTACTGTAAGTACATGTCACTTAGAGGCGAACCCATTATTAATTCCGATAACTCGGAAATCAGTGATTTAGATTCAGACTCAGATCAGGATAAACCTACCCCTCTAATTCCAAAAAAACCTATCACATTAAGACAACCAATCCTAAGATTAAGAGAAATGGCAACACCATTAAAAAAAGAATATTTGGACATGGTCCCCGAATTTCGCGGAGAACGCGAACTATTACCCAGATTTCTGGACATAGCCGAAAAATTAGTAACAAAATTTTATAATTCCACAGACGTTAACGATTTTCAAAATGATTACCTCATGTATACTATTTATTCGAAGATTAAAGGCGAAGCCGCGATCAATATCGCATCTTGTGACATTCAAACATGGAATGATTTAAAAACGGCACTCATTAACACATACGCTGATAAACGCGATATGTTCACTCTTAACATCGAATTAACAGAATGAAAGCAAAATGCTAATGAGACTGTATTTGACTTTTACGGTAACATCAACAATGTACTAAATTTAATTATCTCTTATATAGCTACTCACAAAAAACCGGCAGAAGTACCAGTTTTAACTGAATACTTTAGAGATTATGCACTTCGAATTTTATTGCGAGGGTTAAAAGAACCCATTGGCCAACTAATGCGCGCCAAAAATCCTGAAAACCTAAACAAGGCCCTTAACATGTTAACGAATGACTTCCAATTTGAACAACCAAAATCTAATAAAACCACACAAATTCAATCAGCGAAATTACCAGTGAAATTTAATCCGCAGCATTACTATAAACAATTACAAAAAGCAAATTACCCTAATGCTTCGCGATTCAATCCAAACTCAAAATTACCTAGAATAAACTATCAACCACAACAACAATCTCAATTCAAACCGCAATTCCAAAATTCGAAACCATTTGCATTTACTCTAAACAACAGAGTAACAAATAATTACAAACCAACACCAATGAGTATTTCTACAAGAAATACGTATCAACAAGCGCAACCAGGACCGTCACAACAATTTTCTAAACCCGCGAAACAAAATTTTAATTCCGAAGAACTCTTTAATATAGAAGAAAACGGAACATATTCAAATTATCAAACCGATTATGAACAAGAAAACGAATATCCCACTGTCGAATTCCCAGATGAATTCCATAATGACGAATTTCAAAATACCGATCAAAATAATTTTTTAGAAGCAATAGCCTCGGACACAGAACAACATCAATTCCAAGATTCGAAGTGATGAACCTAACTAACAATCAGAGTAAATTACCATACATAATCTTTCCGGAAAATAATTTAAAAGTTCTCATAGATACTGGAAGTACAAAATCTTTTATCAAACCTGACGTTGCAAACAAATATTATAAAAACTCAATAATCAAAGATCCATTCCAAATTTCAACCGCTCATGGTACTTCTACAGAAAATTATAGCACATTTATTCCAATATCAAAATTATTTAATTTGAAAACAAATGATTTAAATCTAAAATACCATCTATTCAATTTTCACAATCAGTTTGATGTGTTACTTGGATTAGATAATCTAAAGAAATTAAAAATTATAATAGATTTAATCATAACTCCCACTTGTCAAATTAAAATTGAACAACATGACCTTAAAGACGAAGTAAACGTCAATAACGTACATACTACCAATAAAGAAATTATTTTAGACCCAGAAACCGAACAAGTTATAAAAATTAAAGTAAGTCAAAACAACGGTACAATTTTAATACCACTCATAAGAACAAATAACTTAATAATTCCTGAATGTATCACAGAAGCGCAAAACTATGAAGCATTCTGCACTGTAATAAACCCAACAGAACACAAAGTCAATTTAAAATTACTAAAACCAGTAACAGTAGAAAATATAAACAATTACGATACATATTCAAGTTCAGATCTTAACTATACCAATCCAAATTTTAATTTTATTCAATTCGAAAAAACAAAATTCGACATTTCACAGATTCGCACAGATCACATGAACAACGAGGAAAAATCGACTATAACAAAATTAATAAACGATTTTTCGGACATATTTCATTTAGAAAATAATGAATTAACATTCACAAATCAAATCAAACATTCAATCAAAACAACAGATGAACTTCCCATCTATACAAAAACGTACAGATATCCGGAAATTCATAAAGAAGAAGTTCGTTCTCAAATTAAGAAAATGCTAGATCAAAACATAATTAGACCATCAAATTCACCGTGGTCTTCCCCAATTTGGATTGTCCCGAAAAAACTTGACGCATCCGGCAAAAGAAAATGGCGTATAGTAGTCGACTATAGAAAACTAAATGACAAAACAATTGACGACAAATACCCACTGCCGAACATTACCGACCTACTTGACAAACTCGGACGTTGTCAGTATTTTACAACATTAGACCTAGCATCGGGTTTCCATCAAATTGAAATGGAAAACAACGACATACAAAAGACAGCTTTTAACACTGAAGATGGACATTACGAATTCCTTCGTATGCCCTTCGGATTAAAAAATGCTCCATCCACATTTCAACGAGTCATGGACAATATATTAAGAGGGTTAACTAACAAAAAATGTCTCGTTTATCTCTATGACATTATTATATTCAGCACAAGCTTACAAGAACACATAGATAATTTGTCATTAGTATTTGACCGTTTAAGACAATCAAATTTCAAAATTCAACTTGACAAATCTGAATTCTTAAAAAAGGAAGTTGCATATTTAGGACACATTGTTACTCCAGAAGGTGTAAAACCAAACCCCGATAAAATCATTGCCATTCAAAATTATCCTATTCCAAAAACGACGAAACAAATTAAAGGATTTCTCGGACTTTTGAGTTATTACAGAAAATTTATAAAAGATTTAGGTAAAATAACAAAACCTCTAACAAAATGTTTTAAAAAGAATGCAGTTATTGACATTAATAATCCCGACTATGTAAAATGCTTTGAAACGTGCAAAACCCTTTTAACTAATGAACCATTACTACAATATCCAGACTTTACTAGACCATTCAACCTAACATGTGACGCTAGTAACTGTGCCTTGGGAGCAGTGCTATCGCAGGGCAGCCCAGGTAATGACCTTCCCGTTGCTTACGCCAGCAGAACACTGAATGATACTGAACTAAACTATGCCACAATCGAAAAGGAACTTTTAGCGATCATATGGGCAACTAAGTATTTCAGACCATACCTATTTGGACGCAAATTCAAAATTTACACATACCATAAACCTTTACAATGGCTATTCTCCTTAAAAGAGTGCAGTCAAAAACTAATTAGATGGCGATTAAAGCTAGAGGAGTACGACTACGAAATAGTATATAAAAAGGGTAAATCTAATACAAATGCGGACGCATTAAGTCGAATTCCACATAACATTGAAAATTCGACCCAAAATTCAATCAAAATTCCAGAAGACGAATCACCTTTGGCACAATATCAAAACTATTTAAATAATAAACACCTTATTTCAGATAACGACTATAAATTACTTGAAGTAGAAGGCGATCTTTTTGATGCACCTCCTTCTGAAAGCCTAGCACATGGAGTCAGTAAAGATCTATTCATGTCACGTGGTATAGCAAAACAATTCAAAGAAAAATTTCAAAATGTAGACAAATTAAAGAAACAGAACCCGCAGTTACATAATTTGGTCTACTTGAAAGATAAACATAAATTCATCATTTACCTAATCAACAAAAACAAATACTCCGATCTACCAGATTATCAAGACATATTTTATTCATTTTTAAATCTAAAATTATTCTGTTTAAAAAATAATATAAAATTTCTGAATATTCCAAAAATTGGCTGTGGATTAGACCTACTCCAATGGACACAAGTAAAATCTATAATTCAATTCATTTTCCAAAATACTGGCATAACAATCACTGTTTTTAAACTTCCTGAAAATGAAATCCAAAATCTTGAAATTAACGCTAACGAAACAAATGAAATAACGGAAAATGATTGCTTTAAATATATGGAAAATTTTATTAAAGAATTCTGAAACAATAATAACCAAGACGATAGCGAATCACTAATAGTCGAAGTTGACGATAAGACAATAGATGCTAACGCTGACATAGCACAAACACAAGACGATACCGATAGTGACGTAACAGTACATAGTAGTGCAGAACATCCAGTTGCAGGAATTCCAATCGTAGAATGCCCAGTAAATTTCGGTAAAAATCAGATTATAATATCCGAGGTCGAACACAGCCCTAGCAATCCAAAAATTTTAAAATTTTTTGAAAATAAACAGCGAATATTAGTACAATTTTCTAAACTAAATTCGGAACCAGAAATGATAAAATTCATTAAAGAATTCATTGTTCCCAATGTTAAATATTACCTTTATTTTGAAAGCGAGCTATATGAAAAATTTAGCAGTGTTCTTCAAAAATATTTTATAAACTCCAGTATTAAATTTATCAAATGTACCAAAAAGTTAATTGACGTTCATGGTGAAAACGAAATAATTCAACATATACAAAATTATCATGAGGGCAAAACCAACCACCGCGGAATTGATGACACACTTGCACGTATTAAACAAATATATTATTGGCCAAACCAAAAGAAATCAATTCAAACTTTTATTAATAATTGCCACATCTGCCAAATAACAAAATACGATAGAAGACCATTAAACCTCAAATTTAATATCACCCCGACAGCTACTAAACCATTCGAAATTATACACGTAGATAGCATAACATTAGAAAACACAAAATTCTTTACAATCGTAGATTCATTCTCGAAATATGCACAAGCATATAAACTAAATTCAGCCCAAGGTATAGAAATTGTAAACAACCTAATAAAATTCTTTACCCACCACGGTATTCCAGACACAATCATTTCAGACAACGGTTTAGAATTTAAAAACTCCCTAGTTAAAGAGCTATTAGAATTACATAAAGTAAAAATTAATTTTATAAGTTCTCAACATCCCGAATCCAACGGAATTGTTGAAAGATTTCACTCAACATTAATTGAACATATTAGACTATTTAACAATCAGGAAGAATACAGAAACGAAGTAATAGAAACAAAAGTAAATTACGCATTGTTAGCTTACAACAATACAATACATTCCGTAACCAAATTGAAACCTTTCGAAATAATAAACGGTCATCTAGATACAAATTCTCCATTTAATATCGAAATAAATAGGCAGCTAATAAACAATTATATTTCAAACCACAAAGATGAACTCCAACATAGATGCGAGGCTGGTGTCCGACGCTTATCGCAGTGGTTTAATGACAATAAACTCCACCTTAATGGAAGTAAAACTAATCTCATACTTTTTCATAATCCTCCTCATAAGGGCAGTAGCCAACCTATTGTTCATCTCAACAATGAACAAATAGAACAAGTCAAAACTACTAAGTTCTTAGGTCAAATCATGGATGAGAACGCCTGTTGGCGGCCTCACTGTGAGTTTGTCATATCCACTGTGAACCGTCTGTGCTACCAGCTGCGTGTCATACAAGCCTATCTCGGTCTGCCGCAGCTATTGATGTATTATCATGCCGTTATCGAGTCTCGATTCCGCTACGGCATCTACCTGTGGGGTGCCACACCTGCTGCATCCGCAGTGTTTATCTCCCAAAAACGTATCATCAGATGCATCGCTAAAATTTCAAAAACAACGTCATGTAGAGAGTACTTCGTCAAATTTAACGTATTAACCCTCACTGGGCTTTTTATATTTGAAATATCCAAATATATATTTAAAAATAAAAATAACTTCAATCTAAACCGTGATGTACACGAATTTAACACAAGACAGAGGGATCAATTTTGTATACCATTCGTCAAAAGCATTACAAGTAAACGAGCACCAAATGTCCTCGGACTGAAGATTTATAATAAACTACCCACCGAGCTAACTAAAGTAAAAAACTTCAACAAATTTAAGACCGATTTAAAGTTATACTTAATCGGAAAAGTGTTTTATAATCTGGATGAATTTTTCAACTCATAGTTGAACTCGTTCCATTCCTCTCGTCACACAGCTATCGACCATGTATCAATAATGTATTGTATTCACAATTTTTTTTAACATGTTATTTTATTGTAATTTTTGACACCTCCTCATAAACATGTAATGTTTCTATAGGAAATAAAGTATATTATATTATTATTATAAAATGAAATTGTTATATCAAAATTTAAACGAAAATATACAACAGAACAAAGAAAAAATTATAAACAAACGTAATGAAAGTCGAGATGAATTACCTGAAATTCCAGAACAAGTCTATATAAAAAACCGTCAAAAGCAACAAAAAACACGCAACAAATATAAAGCGGAAAAAATTTATAAAATTAACCGAAACTTAAAAACTGCAAAAATTAATGCTAGGCATGGAAATACCGCGGAAAACATTCACCTTTCTAATATAAAAAGACCCAAGAAGAAAACTTACAAATTTAATAATCTTTCAGGTTGTTCGGGATCTGCTACGGATCCGAAATAACAAATATAACAGAAAATCGAGGCATCCTGCCAATTAATTTGGGACCAGCAAAATTAGAAAAATTAAAACACACATTCGTTCATTACTACGATTTAAACCCACTTCTTGAAGAATTTAATAACCTAAATAATCAATATAATTTATTGAAATCGAATACCGCCAACAAAATAAAATATACAGCTGAATTTGAAAATAATGACAAAATTTTGGACTACGTACGTGGGAATATAATCGAAAAATTAAACCGAATAACACTCTATTCTAAAGCAAGAGGTAAACGCGGCCTCATCGACGGCCTAGGTTCAATATTTAAACAAATAACAGGAAATTTGGACGCAGAAGATGGCAAAAGATATAACTTAATTCTAGAACATTTAGAAGAAAACCAACATCATCTTGCAAATCAATTAAAACTGGCATATTCTGTTAACAACAAACTTATCCGAAATTTTAATGAAACAATTCAAAACATTAAGCATAATGAGTCTGTTTTAAAATCAAAAATCGAACATTTAAATAAACTATTAAACCTTAATCTTGGTCTAAATGAAATATTGTTTGTAAAAGATTTATATAATCAATTAGCAATACTTTATAGTACAATTTTGAACATAGTTCAAGATATTGAAAATTCTATAACTTTTTGTAAAATGAGAACATTACATCCGTCTATTATTAATCCTGAACAGTTGTTACCAGAACTATACAAAATATCAAATTATTATAATGGACAATTGCCATTTGAACCTAAACTAGAAAATATTCTAAATTTCGAATCATTATTGCAAGTAAATTGTAAAATCGAACCCAATCAAATAATTTATTTTATTTCAATTCCAATTAACTTTGAAAAGAACTTTGACCTATTTTATCTACACCCACTCCCTACTAGATATGGGTCAGAATTTGTTACTGTTATTCCCGATGTCAGTTATGTCCTAAAATCAAATGATAATGAAATCAAGCCTCTACGTGGTATGTGCATTAAAAGTAAAGTCTACCAGTGCCCGAACGAATTCAACACTCATTACAACCCGTCCTGTGAAGAAGAAGTTCTTTTGAAACAAAATTCGAGTCAATGCCACTTCACGAAGCTGGAAATCACAAAGAGTCACATCGAAATAATTCCTGAAATAAACCAATATCTGGGAATATTTCCACAAGAAGAGAAAATTACAGTTCAATGCCCGGACAGCTCAAAAATTGAAACACTAGTTGGTGTATACCTAATTAAAGGAAACAAATGTGTGATTTCATTCAAACATAAAACATTAACTTATCTGGACAAAACATCTGGAAGTCCCTTAATATTACCCAAACTGAACTTTAATTTAACAAAAAATAAAATCTCAAATATAACCATCAAACTAAAAACGATAAAACTTGAAGATGTACCAATTCATCCGCCAACATTCTTAAAAGAAATCTTAAAATCAAACAACACCCCTAATACTTGGACAATAATATTATACTGTGGCATTATCATCATAACAAGTTATTTATTGTGGATCCGCCTAAAATCAAAACTCAATCCGCAACAATCAAGATGCAATCCGCAACAATCGGAAAATCAAGTAATTGAACTTCAAGAACAGCGTCTTCCGGGGGGAGCTTCATTCTGAGGAGGGAGGAGTTACATCGCCACCATCCCGCAGATTCCAATGAATCAGCACCTTCTCACAGTGCCACACGACACCCTTTATTAGATAAGATACTTAGTGTTAGTTTACTTGTGTATTGTAATATTTTAATCAAACCAGTCTGAATCTGTAGCTCATGCTTACAACTTCTTCATTATTGTAATAATAAAGTTTTTAAAAACACATCGACAGTAAATAAAAATATAATTTGTATATTTCATGTGGTTAATAAAATTATTATTATATTTATAATCAACGGAGCGATGTCACCGTTGTCCAATTAAACTTCTAAATCTCAATTTTTTAAAATTAATTCTTCCGTATGGCGGATAGAATTAGCCCATATCTCTGGAGTAATTTGATTTAATGCTTCTTGCCATAATCTTAGTGCTTCCGTTTTAGAATTGTTTGTTTGACAAATATGTTTGTTATAATATGTTTTTGTGATGCCCCATATTAATTCAATAGCATTACAATGGCAATGGTATGGTCTATGGTGGTAATCGTAAAACTGTTTGTCCAGCTTTGTTTATTATTTGATCTGTCACAAATATTTTCTCAGGTTTGTGCCTACAGTAAAAAATATAAATATTTAATACAAAATAGAAATTTACATAATTATTGTAAACTTCACCTTTGTACCAAGTTTAATAACTCTATTTAAAAATCTGTCGTCTCAAACAAAATTCCTTTATTCCTCAACCACTGCTGAATCTCAGCTTTACATGAATTTGGTATTTTTTTTACCTGAAATAATATGACAATGTGAACAAATAATATAATTTATATTATATATCTGAAATTTAAAATGTACTTCATATATTATGTAATATTTTAATTTATATAAATCACGAACAACCTTTGACCACCATCGCCTTGTGGCCGTCTTACAGTTTTTACACTGCTATCTTGCCAAGATTTGATTTCGGATACGTTTTGGAATATCCATGTTTCATCCATAAAAACAACATTTAATGGATGTTCACTTCTAATGTATGATTATAGAAATTTAAAGTTTAAGTTTAAACAAAAGTTGTTTTATTTGTAAGAAAAATTTAGGGAAAAATGCCTTCTTACAGAGTTGTTCAGAATAAAAAATGCAACAACTTTTGTCCGAAAAGTTTTTCGAAAAAATATTTAGTTCTCGAGTTACGAGCAATTGTTAATTACAAATTATTGTGCAGTCGCTTTGGTAAAAAATTATTACTGGAATGTACCAATAACATAAATACACTAATAGAAAATGGTTTTGTCCGTGACCGAAGAGGAATAAGTGCCGATATCCCCGTAGAAATTGCGGAAAAGGCATTTTAATAAGTTTTTTGCAAATATCTTGAAAAATATCGAGTTTTCGTGAAAAATGCCTTCTTACAAAGTTGTTCAGAATAAAAAATGCAACAACTTTTGTCCGAAAAGTTTTTCGAAAAAATGTTTACTTCTCGAGTTACAAGCAATTGTTTATTTAAATTGTTAATAACAAATTAATGTGCACTCGCTTTGGCAAAAAATTGTTACGGAAATAAATACATTACTCACACCAATACACCAATAAAAATTGGTTTCATCCAGGAGCAATGAGGTTAGTACCTCACCCGTGTTTTAGGCCGAATTTTAGGGGTAAACCGCTGACCTATAGTTGTGTAGGTTGTATGGCACCCGAGCCTACCCGTACGTAGCCGAAATATTTCTACGAGCACTGCAGCTGTGCCTTGCTGAGTTTGTTCTAATAAATAAGTTTCACTGAAATGGAGAAATTTTTCATAAAATTACATTCAAAAATTTTATGACCATTATAAATAATAAATAACTAGTAAACCAAGCACCAAAATTAACTTTGTCCCATATTATTTCTTCTATTAACTTTGAAAAATGGACAATAGATATAATTTTTTCAAAATTTGATAAGTACTTTTTACATAGGTATTTTTTTATTTTTTATTGCATTTTAAAATGAAATGATAGATATTTTAAATAAAGTTAAAGTAGGTAATTAATGTATTTTGATGAACTTATATAATTGTCATAAATAAATTTTTATTTTCTCTAGGTAGTATAATTGAACGCCCGGATTCTAAAAGGGCATTTGCGCTCGACGGCTCGCCCGCAGAGTCCAGAGACTGTGGGTTTTTTGAAAAAATTGAAAGTTTGTCAAAATTAGTTTTAAAAAATATAGCAATATAGATAATAAGAATGCGCATATTTATTTATAATAACATTTTTTTTCCAGAAGAAATATTACAATAAATAAAAAATAAAAACCTGATATTTGGCGAAAGCCAAAATTCAGGTTTTTTAAAACTCAAATCGCGATATCTTGGAGATTTATGGACCGATTGCGTTTTTCTTTTTTGTTCAACGTAGGTATTGAGTTGCCGATGCCGAAAGGTCGAGCAAATAACTTATAACATGCAAGGGTTTGATTATAGTTAATTAGAAAGTAACAAGTCATAGTTTTGGTGCATTGATACTTTCAAATGAAACAAGTATCGAGGGAATTTTCGATTTCGAACAACTTCCAGCGACAAAGTTGTTCGGAATAGTATGAAGATGTTTTTGGCAAATTTTGAGCGAAAAATATTGAGATCTGTGAAAGTTAAGATTTTCCCAAGAAGAACTGTCTCGAACGCGCGGCGCTCCGCTAGACGCGCGGCGCTCCGCTAGACGCGCGGCGCTCCGCTAGACGCGCGGCGCTCCGCTAGACGCGCGGCGCTCCGCTAGACGCGCGGCGCTCCGCTAGGCGCGCGACGCTCGGCGCGCGGTCCCCTCCCACAAGTCACCCACCCGCACTTTTCATTGTTGGCCGGTACGAGATTTTTCTTATACTATTCTCTATATATATTTACGAATCTAAACGAATTGCATCTTTCAGGTACTCAGTTAAAAGGGTTGTTCTTTTTATTATTATCAATTTATTGTAATAAGGAACAAAGTAATATCATTGTATATATAGTAGACAATGGTAATATAATGGTAATATGAACATTAAATTATTAGAAACTAAGAACAGGCGTATCACGTTAGATATAAGATATTTGTCTTAAGACTAAACTTAAACTTACGAATCTTTAACAGTTATATCTTTCAGGAACTCTGTAAAAAAGGCTTTTCCTTTTGGCGTTAGATACCGGTATAATGCGTTAATATCTGTATGTTTAGCGGTGCTAATTCCGACTTCAGGTGCTAAAGGCGCATTTACCAGCTCCTCGAAATCGAGGTTTATCTCTATTACGTAATCCTTTTTCTTGCCACTGTACTCGTCAAAAACCGCAACCGTACCGTTTGGATAGTAGATTATTTTCACTGCCATACTGATCATCAATTTTTTTGGTATTTTAACTCTTCCGCCAATAACTTTCTCGAAATCTTTGATCTTGCAGTCGTCTTTGGAAATCATTTCAAACGGAGGATCTTTTGAGTATTTGATCATGTCAACATACTCATCTTCCTTTTCAACGCGCTCCTTTTGTTTCTTTTTTTACCATACAACCCAAAATTTCGGTCGCACTGGCAGTAGGAGTGCCCACGCACTGGAAAAACGTGGTGAATTTCAAGTTCAAAACGTTTAGCCACCATACACAAGAATATCAACACATTATGGTTCCGGTTTTGACCACCGCAGGCATCGGAAAACAGGTATATTTTGGACCTGTACTCAATTTTCAGTTCTTCCGATATTACGTACAGAAGGCAATTGCACACTGTATTTCCGCCTTTTTTCACAGTTCCTTCCATAAACGGAAACATGTAACTCCTATCCGTCCCAAAAACATGGATATTGAATATATATAGAGCCATATCAAATGTTTATAGAATTGATCCGATACAGGAATTTTCGGCAAAGGCAAATTTTGAGCAAAGTCAAATTCCATGCACAATACGTCCGTCTCTGACATCATTAACCGCTTTAATTCTCGATAACTATCAACGTTTTTTTTATGCTTGTCGAATGCTTCCGAAGTTGGTCCATTTTCGTTTTCGAAACAAACATTACATACATCTACACGCGGCACGGTAAAAGTGATATCGACATTCCGGTTGAAATATTTCGCGTATACGGCAGTATAGTAGTCCAAAAACAGTTTGTATAACATCGTTAGGGTCAATTCGGGGTTGTCAAACGTCCTTAAGAGTTTCGTTTCGCCACCATAATGGGATTCGCTGTTGGGAATGGTTTCGCAATGAGCGTGAATCAATGTCTTTACATCATCATTCAACTTGACCGCGTGTTTCGAATGCTTCCCTCGTTTGTCTGACAAATCTTCTCCGCTCTGCATCTTATTTCTAACAACTCTGACTCGTTTTTTCCCAATATTCAGCACGGTACATAAAAACGATTGACAAATCTTAACGTTCTTATCTGGTAAAGGAAACCAGTAGAAACCACCTGAGAAACTTGGCATTCCTTCGGTTGTCGTTCGCAAGCTCAGGTTCAGCACGTTTCATCATGCTACCTAGCAATACATTTTGGGCTTGATGATCGCCGAAAGCATAAAATCGCGCATGTAGATCCTTTTGGTGGCACAGCTCGACTTCCTTGAAGCATTTTTGGGGGCAGCACGACGAAGCTTCTTTAAACGTCGTCTCTTGCATTATTTTTCCAGCAAGCCCGGTATATTTTTTGCCATACAATAATTTTTTGGAAATTGTATAGAAATGGAATAGCAGTAACTCGTATTTTTATTTTTCAAAAGTTTAAAATTGAATTTTGTGATTTATAAATATTTTTGTTTTTTATAGATATTTTTTGCCCTACAATAATTTTTGGAAATTATATAGAAATGGTAGCAGCGACTTGACTTTTTATTTTTACAAAGAAAAAATTTAATTTCGTTCAATTTTGTGAAATTTTTTGGTGACCCATACATATTTTTCGCCCTGCAATAATTTTTTGAATTTATATAGAAATGGTAGCAGTGACTCGTATTTTTATTTTTACAAAAATTAAAATTGCATTTAGTTTATTATTGTGAAATTTTTCGCACTATAATAATTTTTAGAAATTGTATACAAATGGTAGCAGTAATTTGTATTATTTATTTATTTTTACAAAGATTACAATGGGATTTCGTTTAATTTCGTGAAATTTTCGGTGACATTTTCCTGACAACGTATTACAGACATTCAAACAGTATGTTATATTTTCCAGATGTCATTGATAAAAATTCGTTTTGTCATTAATAACTTACTTGTACCCGAGCTTTTTTGGCGACATTCTTCTTCCATTGCGAAGGATTTCGTGTTCGTTTGCGGCCACGATTTTGCGTGCGGTCCATGCTTTGAGGTTTGTTTACATTCATCTCGTACCGGCCAACAATGAAAAGTGCGGGTAGGTGACTTGTGGGAGGGGACCGCGGGCCGAGGGCCGAGCGCCGCGCGTTCGAGACAGTTCTTCTTTGGAAAATCGTAACTTTCACAGATCTCAATATTTTTCGCTCAAAATTTGCCAAAAACATCTTCATACTATTCCGAACAACTTTGTCGCTGGAAGTTGTTCGAAATCGAAAATTCCCTCGATACTTGTTTCATTTGAAAGTATCAATGCACCAAAACTATGACTTGTTACTTTCTAATTAACTATAAACAAACCCTTGCATGTTATAAGTTATTTGCTCGACCTTTCGGCATCGGCAACTCAATACCTACGTTGAACAAAAAAGAAAAACGCAATCGGTCCATAAATCTCCAAGATATCGCGATTTGAGTTTTAAAAAACCTGAATTTTGGCTTTCGCCAAATATCAGGTTTTTATTTTTTATTTATTGTAATATTTCTTCTGGAAAAAAATGTTATAATAAATAAATATGCGCATTCTTATTATCTATATTGCTATATTTTTTAAAACTAATTTTGACAAACTTTCAATTTTTTCAAAAAACCCACAGTCTCTGGACTCTGCGGGCGAGCCGTCGAGCGCAAATGCCCTTTTAGAATCCGGGCGTTCAATTGTTGCCCGAAACTAGCCCGAAACTCGTACTTTGCCGCATCCTAGCTATGCAATTTCATCTTGAAGTTGAAAATAATTATTATTGTTCGTTTTAAATTCCATTAGTCTTAAGTCTTATGAATCATATTTTGTTCTTCATTTCTGGCCAATAAAATAATTTTCAATATAGTATTTATCTACTACGATCTACGACTATTGAATAATATATATTCATTATGTAGGTATCTTTAGTAAGATAAACGTAAACCCTTCCATATGACACTATTGTATTATGAACAGTGTTGTAATAGATAACAATACGTTTCATTTAGATAAAGATAACTAATTATTTATTTAGATAAGATTATAGATAATCAGTGAAGAAATTATCTAGATAATAGATAAACGATAAATTATTATTATCTAGATATTTATTATAGATAATTTAAAAATATATACATTACAATATTACAAGTTATAACATTATTTATAAGTATAAGCGGTATCAGCAGGCGAGCAGACAGCATTGTGAGCTTGTGCGCTGTACGCTGTACGCTTGCACAGTTTCCATTTGAATTATGAAAAATGGTAATTACTTTACTAAAATTATCATCTAGATTTTTAAAAAATAGATAAAGAAAATTTATATTTTTATCTAGACAAGATAATAGATAAATAAGAAAACATATACCTATACATAAGATAATAGATAAAGATAAAACTATAAGTATTATAAAGATAATTTATCTAGATAGAATTATCTAGGTAAATTATAACACTGATTATGAATTCATAATTTATTCATCGCACTATTGTATTATGAAACCATTATTCAACACAACAGAATACAAATTTGTAAAGAAATGTTTTATTTAAAGTATATTATGTTATAAGTAAGTTATGAAAAAAATTTAATTGAACGGAGGCTGGCTTCAACACAGAAGAGTTTGCCTGTGAATGAATCTTTTGATTCGGGTGATACTTATTTCTGTGTTTGAATATTTTAGATTTTATTTGTATATTTTAAATGGGTACGGAATTGTACGTACCTATACTTTATGTTTATAAGTCCAGATATGGCGGGAGGTTGTGTGCTGGCCACATTTTTTATTTACAAAATCTACCATAATTTTATCCGAACTGTTTTGCACATGACGTCACTCAAGACACATTTTGTTTCATCTCGTTCCTAACATGACACATATCACATAATGTTCATTTTTTGAAAATGTAAAGAAACTTACATTTTTATTATGTTTTCTGTGTATTGAATTATTTTTGCAGTGAAGAACTGCGCAAACTCCATTGTTAACAACACTCACTCAATCTAAGAATTCTATTTCGTTTCTGATAATTATTAGATTACTACTGTGTGTGTCTTGGCTGACGACACGAATAGGCGGGAACGATGCGCATTGGCAGACCTTACCTTTATCGTTCGGCCATTCATGTTTCGACGTGTTGCGTTGTTACGTTACAATAAGTGTTTTAGTCAGCAAATAGTAACAAACAAACAAGACAAAGTATAATAAAATATGATAATATGGACATAATTCAGAGTTTTACTTTACTTTTTTTAGTTTTCGTATATTTCAGCACCGTAGTACCAAAGAATGGTTTGTTCAAAAATCGCGCCACATATAACTGTTTATAGTGCCACCTATCAAGTTGTTACTGAACTAGAAACAATGTAAAATTACAGAAATCTACAATTGCACCAAAATCAGTTTATTGGTCTAATTTAGTTTATTATTTAAATAAATGAAGAATGAAATGTGTTGTTTAGTATAATTATTAAATCGTTTTCGGTTGACGTAAAGTAAAATGAAATAATATCTTTTTTTCAATTAAATTTTTTCTAAATAAATGATTTTCGTTGAACTTGCGACGTCACTATGTTTAGTATCTAATTTAAAACTCTATATGCCTTTAAAATTGTTTATAGCAAATGGAGTTTTAGAATTAAAACTGAATTCCAACATGACAAATTGACGCCCGTAACCCTGCAACCTGTATTACATCGTTCCTATCCTTAATAACACAATACCAATGATAAGACAATAAAATTTCAAGGTTATGGTACCCGTCTAGTGTGCTAATGTTCGAGCAACCGACAAAAAGCGACACATCGCCCATTTTGCAATTTCTTCTTCGTAAAATAAATAACAGAATAAACGATAAGAAATTGAAATTACATAAATTCATAAAGTTGAAATTTATTATCGAGAACAAATAACAATAATATACCTATATTTTTCAGGATTAGTTACTATACTTATATGTATACAACAGAAAACAATTTATTACTTTGTAGCTCAAGAATGCAAAAAATATCAAGTGCTGCGTGGACAATTTAGCAAGGAGCACTCTAAATATATGTCCTCTTTAAAAAGTGGTGCAGGAACAACAGACGTGGTAGAACCAAAACTCTGGTGCTACGAGTTATTGTTATTTCTTAAGGACTCCATTGTCCCTAAAAAGGGTTATTTTTTGGCGGAATTGAAGAGACAGAAGAAGAATATTACCCTATTCCAAGCGAAGATGAAGAAGTAAGTATGTTAAATAAACTTAAATAAACATTTTATCGTTTAGTATTAATATAGGCATTTTGCCAATAAACTTTACCAACAGTATTAAAATAATTTACAAATATATTTCGTAAATTCATTGCTGCTTGTGTCGATCAATTCCCAGGCGTACACTAACTAGAGGTTTTAACGTTGAATTATGATTTACTTCTTTGTTCAGATCACCAATATACTGCTGTTCACTGTGAGTTAATAAAAAAATATGTAGAACACAACAAGCTGTCGTAATTTTTCAACTTTCTCAACATTTAAATTTATGGGGTTCAAAAGTACTCTAAATCTGTATCCCAAAAGAATTTTCAATTAGACGTCTAGCTCGACTCACTCTATAATTGTAATTTTTTTGTTTATAATTTAAACCGTGATATCGAAATGGTTTCATAATTCGCATACTCAGAGGGAAAGCATCATTGCTTCATCGCCAACAAATACAAATGGAGTTTTATAATTTGATTTCGGGAGCATAGCATTATCCGGTATTTTAAATGAATTATTCTCCACTGTCAGTTACTCTGCCGTTAACACCAACGTCAATACACAAAAATTTGTAATTTGCATCGGCAATTGTTATCAAAACTATACTGTCGTAGCCCTTATAATTTCTGTAAAACGAACCGTCTGATCGTGGTAGCAAAAATTCAATGTGCTTTCCATCTATTGCACCGCAGCAATTAGGGAAGTTCCACTTTTTGCGAAAAATTATTTCTACTTCCTTCCATTCATATTCTGATATGGGAACCTGTAAATATTATATGTGTAGTAAAGTTAGTAATAATAACAATATTCATGTTTTTCAGGAATTTAATCAATCTAGAATATCCCAATCAACATATTTCTCTGACCAACAGAGTCAAAGTAATATAGACAAATGTCTGAATTTAAAAAGAAAATTGAAAAAGGTTACACCATCATTGGCACAGAGTTGTAGCGGTCGCGGACGCAGTATGCGAACAGCCCCGAAAAGGCTGTTATCAAAAGTCGGTGTAAGCCGGACATCATCTCCTGATGTTACAAGCTGACCGGAGCCGGAGTTCATCGAAATGGTAACAGCCCTAAAAAGGCTGTTACCAAAAACTGGACCAAGCCGAACATCATACCCGTCCCTAGAATCATCGCCTTTAACAAGTGTCGTTAGCACTTATTTACAAAATAAAATGGTGCCGAAAAAACGACGAGATATGTTTGACTCGTTTGGCGAATACATAGCTGACAGTATTTGAAATTTGCCGCCGAAGAAACAAATTAAAGCTCGTCATGAAATACTGACAATTATAATGAAATATGAAACAGAATGTATTAGTGACTAAATAATTTAAAAAATATTAACCTATTGCTATAAATTATTTTTATAATACCTTAATGTATTCATCTACTAAAACTTCACAAATAACTTCTATAACTTCTGGAATTATTCCACATATTGCGCTTCTACCGACTCTAAAATGGTATGATAAGCTTTGAAACGTTTCACCTGTGCAAGGTATCGAAGTGCTATTGTCAATCTATAAAATTGATAATATACTAATTAAAGATATGCCTATAATTAGTATCTTTATATTCTATTTTAAATTTTATTTTATTCAAAAGTAAATTAAAACACGTCTCATTCATTCATAGGTAATTTTTATATGATTCTATGATTCCAGTCTTAACTCATTATGAAGAAGAGCAAGCCCACCACAACCAGATTGATAATATCTTCTTTTCAACCACTCCTTCGTCCAAACAGATCGATTTTGTTTAAATTTTTTTACTTTTATTTTCTTCAATTTCGCAAGCAGTTGCTAAAATTAGAGCTTCTTCAAAACTTGAAGTGCTTGTACTACTTATTGTGAATTCAACAATACTTGTATATTTAACTCAACAAATATTTCTTAGCTGTCAAAGTCAAAAATAATTTTCAAAAACCTTCAAAGTACGAAGTGATCATAGCAATATACAAATTTGCGTATGGCATTTTGCTATACCGGTGTGAAACCCTTTTGGCAGCTTTGAACGAAGCAAAATACCACATCGAGCACCGTGCTTCGTGCCACGCCGGTGTGACATGGGCATATTATAGCAAGTATATGTTTTTGTGTCCTCTTGTAGTTCGTTCTAATGGGCTTAAATGGTCAATGTGCAACGTTTTCTAGAGTTCTGTACCTTTTTCGATGCAATGAAGAAATCCTTCATTCATATTAGCTTTGTAATTATATTCCATGCATCGTATACACCTAGAAAGACATTTCTTAACGTACTTACGCATTCTTGGAAAATAGTATAAACTTTTAAGCTCTTCCAATGTTTTTTCATATCCGAGTTGGCAAATCTTCTCATGAGTTTTTATTACTAATTGATGACGAAGTTGTCTTGGAACAACAAGTAAAAGATTATTATTTATACGTTTCATTAAATTTTCATTTATGATTTCAAATTCGTGAGGCTTCTGGTCAGCTAGAACTTTATTTTTAACTCCATAATTTCTGAATCTTGATTTTGCAAAATAGCAATATCTTTTAGATCTCTATATTCTTCCTCGATTAAATTTACTGGAACCATGCGACTGAGACAGTCCACATGCATCATTTTGTCGGCGCTTCCAAGCTGTACATCGAAATCAAAGTCCTGAAGAATTAAGCTCCATCGTAAGATTTTTGGGTTTTGATCTTTCTTCTTTAATGTCTGTGTTAAAGTACTAAAGTAAATCGTTTACCAAGTAAGTATACTCTGAATTTCTGTAGCGCATTGACTACAGCTAACAATTCCAATTCGAAACTGTGTAATTTTGACTCTGTTTCATTTGCTTTGATGCTTGAGAAATAAATGGGGTAGAACTTCCCTCCATGTTTTTGCATTACAATTGCATCAAATCCATTGGCACTTGCGTCTGTATGTAGTTCGATATCTTTAACGGGATCATATAATTTTAGTACTGGTTCTCTGATCAAGTGATCTTTTAAACTATTGACAGCTTCAATTTGTTCGGCTTTAATTTCAAATTTTGCATCTTGTCGTAGTAAATCTGTCAAAGGCTTTGCAAGAATTGCATAGTCTTTGATAAATCGTCTAAAGTAGCCTGTCAACCCTAAAAACATTCGTATCTGTCTTTGGTCATTTGGTATCGGAAAATTCTGAATTACTTTAGTTTTTACTAAGCCGGGTCGTATTTGGTTGTGACTTATGTGATATCCTAAATAGTCTGACTCTGTATACAAAAACTGACATTTGTCAAAACGTAACTCTCATCCATATTTAAGCATTAAATTTAAGACCTCATTAAGTATATCCATGTTTTCTTGAATAGTATTTGTTGCATTCAGCAAATCGTCCATGTATACTTGTACTTTATTAGTTCTGATCAAATCGCGAAAAATTCGAGTCACGTATCGCATAAAAACTGATGGAGATTTGACTAAACCAAATGGCATTCTTACAAATTCATATTGGCCATTGTGTATTACAAATGAGGTATATTTAACTGAGTTTGGATGAACTTTTACGTGGTAGAAACCATTTTTTAGATCAAGTGCCGTAAAATATTTAGCGTTACTCAAATTATTTATCAAATCATCAATGTGTGGCAGTGTAAATTTATCTTTTATTGTTTCTTTATTTAGTGCGCGGTAATCTATGCATAAACGACCTTCTCCATTTTTCTTTGTAACGAGCACGACCGGGCTAGCGTATTCAGAATAACTTGGTCGGATTATACCCTTTTCAAATAATTCATCTATAATTCTGTTTATGACTTCACGTTCGTAATATGATACTCTACGCGGTGATGTAGAAATAGCTTTGATTGTTTTGAATTCTTTTCTCATCTGCAAACAACGACGGCGTCAATTGAGTAGTCATTGTCATCGATTTTAATGGTGAATCTAGCTATCTTAGTGCAATGTACTTTACTGTTATTTAATCATACCAAAACAGTGTTACATTTCTCAGTTATCAAGTTAGTTGCAAAACAGTCTTTGATTAAATTCATCCTACTACCACTGTCAATTCAAGCAGTTAAGGTCTGGTCATCAATTTATATTTCTTTAATAAATTTTGAAATTGCACCTACTACGTTTGTATTCTGAGTACTTGGGTTATTAAATAGAGGTTTTACTAACCGATAATGGTTTCCGTTCTGCTGTGGCTGTAGTACAATTTCGGGATATGTGACCCAATTGGTTGCATTTAAAACATTTAACGGCTGACACTGTTGAACCAGCTTGGTTTCTAACGACATTGTTTCCTAATCCTGAAAACTTCTCACTTGATTCTTGTGCCCTGCTAATTTTTTCAGGTCCTTTACTCTGTGGATCTTTGAATCTATCTATGTGGAGTTCAGAGGCAATCATTTTCATACTCTGAAACAGATTTTTTAATGTTTTATGCTGTGCGCAAACCATTTGCGTACGAAGCGTAAAGTTATCTATGCCCCTAATTACATGTGATATTATTTCAGCCTCTAGTCCAGTCAACGAAGGATCATTTTGGGCAAATGACGGTTCAAAATCCGAAAGTTTTGAAACTTTGTAGCATTGTTCGGGAAGGTCTAGTAATGAACATATCAAAAGTCCTGACCCGTAGGTGGTGAGCGGGGGCGTGGGGACCACAAAATGGCTGCCAAAATCTGGTTTTTCTATAATATCTCGTTATCGCTGCATTGTAGAGTACAAGTACTTATTACAAAGTTGTAGAGAATAAAATTTGCTACAATTTTGATATAAAACAATTTTTCCCCAGATCAATGGTTCGCAAGTTATGATAAAGACAAGCGAAGCGTTTTGTTTGCTCTTTGCAAAAATGTTGAATTTTTCCTATTGCAACTGTAACTTTCAAACAGATAAACATATCGACTTCCGGTTTTAAATATTCAATTTAGCAGACATTTTTCTATCCAAATTAAAATTTTCAGATTTTGGGAACCCTTGTATAGCAACATTTTTAACAAAGAATGTAAATAATTTTTAACTTTTTTTCTTTAATTTTTGTGATTTTCTTACTATAATTTCTGAACTAATTGAGATAATGACCTCCGGTTTTCGAAATTGAATTTCTTAGACAATTTCCTATAATATACATTATATTAAAATTTTTTATAGGCCTTGGTTAAGCTAAAATTTCAAGTTTTTTTCGAAGAGAAAATGGTAAAATTTTGGCATTTTAAAAATATCTTGTGTTTAATCAGCTCTGTATTATAAACGAATTGAGATTTCATATTATTGATGAATAAAATCTGAGTAGGACTGAACAATATTACAAGACTATTATTGACTGGACTATAATATAGAGCTTATTAAACACAAGAAATTTTAAAAATATCAAAATTTTACCATTTTCTCTTTGGCAAAAACTTTAACCAAGGCCTATAAAAAATTTAATATAATGTATATTATAGGAAATTGTCTAAGAAATTCAATTCCGGAACCCGAAAGTCGATATTTCAATTAGTTTATAATATAGAGCTGATTAAACACAAGAAATATTTAAAATGCCAAAATTTTACCATTTTCTCTTCGAAAAAAACTTAAAATTTTAGCTTAACCAAGGCCTATAAAATTTTTTAATATAATGTATATTATAGGAAATTGTCTAAGAAATTCAATTCCGGAAACCGGAGGTCATTATCTCAATTAGTTCAGAAATTATAGTAAGAAAATCACAAATATTAAAGAAAAAAAATTAAAAATTATTTACATTCTTTGTTAAAAATGTTGCTATACAAGGGTCCCCAAAATCTGAAAATTTTAATTTGGATAGAAAAATGTCTGCTAAATTGAATATTTAAAACCGGAAGTCGATATGTTCATCTGTTTGAAAGTTACAGTTGCAATAGGAAAAATTCAACATTTTTGCAAAGAGCAAACAAAACGCTCCGCTTGTCTTTATCATAACTTGCGAACCATTGATCTGGGGAAAAATTGTTTTATATCAAAATTGTAGCAAATTTTATTCTCTACAACTTTGTAATAAGTACTTGTACTCTACAATGCAGCGATAACGAGATATTATAGAAAAACCAGATTTTGGCAGCCATTTTGTGGTCCCTACGCCCCCGCTCACCACCTACGGGTCAGGACTTTTGATATGTTCATTACTAGACCTTCCCGAACCATGCTACAAAGTTTCAAAACTTTCGGATTTTGAACCGTCATTTTTCCTATTTTGACTGGACTACTCTGAAAGTTTAGCTCTTTGTGCAATCTTAACTTTGTCATAATAATAATCATCAAACCTCTCTCCGCGTTTTCACTTACGTGCCCTGATTTTATCCATGACAGTCGCAGTATCTTCAAATCGTTCAAACATATCTTTCATCTCGGCTCTAATTTCAAACCATTCTATTCTACAGGTTTCTGGATTAGACTGATACCATTGCTTAGCATTGGATACTAATTTATTTGTAGCTAATAATGTAATAATATCATGTTACGTTTATCAGTTTGTATTTAAGATTTTAAGTTTGTAATTCCCGCTTTATTTTGAATTGTAATTTTACCTATACCTAGATGCCTTTATTACCGACATGAAAAATAAACAAATGACATGTTTGTTGTTATGTATAATAATGTAAGTACAGTGAAAAAGTAATTAAATAACCAGTTTATTTTCTTAAAAGTGTATTTTTATAATTAATTCCAGATCTTCAAAAACAGTATGAATCTTAACAGGTTATGGGCCCAGTAGCGCACAAATACTGTGGATAGTTTTTGAGGTGGTGATTAAGATATAAAAATAAAATAAAAAACATTTGACGTGGGTATATGCGATAAAAGCAATTTGCAT
The DNA here is from genome assembly GCA_947534325.1 of Agonum fuliginosum. Lineage (NCBI taxonomy): Eukaryota > Metazoa > Arthropoda > Insecta > Coleoptera > Carabidae > Agonum > Agonum fuliginosum. The sequence continues at coordinate 20,445,025 of OX384041.1, forward strand.
GCAAAGTTAGTTGTGTTTTTGTTGAAGCAAGAAAATGGATTTCAGGCATTTCAACATACAAAAGTTTGACGGGAAGAACTTCCAGTTATGGAAATATCAGATGGAGATAATTTTTCGAGCAGAAGCAGGAATGTTGGATATCATTGATGGAATGAAACCTCGTTCAGTCACAGAAAATGATAGTCAGAAAACATGGGATAGTCTTAATATAAAGGCTATGCTTTTAATTTAATCTGGTATGGAATATGAACAATTGTAGACAGTAGTGAATTGTCCTACTGCCCCTCAAATGTGGACTCGCTTGAAAGCGATACACGAGCAAAGATCGTCAATCAACAAGGTAACGTTGAAACATAATTTTTTCAGCTATCAAATGTCTGAAACAGACAATATTGCAAAACATATAAGTAAAATAGATGCAATGGCACAAGCATTGAAGGACGTTGGACGGTTTCAGACACAGATAAAAAAGCAAAAGCACTCGGCAGTTTACCACTTAAATATAATGCGTTCGCCACGGCATGGGATTCTTATGATGAATCAAAACAGACGTACGATAATCTAACCTCAAGGTTATTAAAAGAAGAACAACGTTTAACTCACACTGAAGATATGGTAGGAGCGTTTGCTTCATTAAGTGTGAATAATAAACGCAATCAGAAACGAGGACCAACAGCAGGACAGAGCAGCAGTGGTACTCAATTCAAACAGAAAGATAAAAGTAATATAGAATGATTTTATTGTAAGAAGATGGGTCATTACAGATCGGAATGTCGGGCTAGATTGGCAAAGCTAAACCAGTCACAATCACAAGATACGAAGAAGCATAAAGCATTATGTGTTGAATATAAAAATGTTGCTGCAACTACAAATGAAAACGAGTGGCTAGGAGTAGTGCAGCGTCGAAGCACATGTCGTTTCGTCGTGAATGGTTCAACACGTTTAGAAAAATTGAAAAGAACACAATGGCAGTTCAAATTGGAGACAATTCTGAGATACAAGTAGAAGGCATAGGATCAATTGAAGCTTTAGCACTAGTTAACGAAGAGTGGGAGCCACGTACAATTGAAGATGTCTACTATATACCTAAAGAAAAATTTGTTTTCAGTGGGAGCAGTGACCAGTAAACAAATGAAAGTTATTTTTGAAGGTAATAAGATTGAAGTATATAGCGATAGATTGGTTGTTTCAGGTGTGAAAGAAGCAAATCAATGTTATAAAATGCTACTAAAATCAACCACTATCATACAGGCAAATGTCTCAACGGAGAAATCAATTATGTTGTGGCATGAAAGGATGGGTCACGTAAACTTTTGAATGTTGAAGGAGATGGCAGAAAGCGGACGTATTCCAGGACTACAAATCAAGGACACCAAAGACCTGTTCTGTGAGACTTGTCAGTATGGAAAACTACATCGTTTACCATTTCACAAGAATGTTCAAGCAAGAGCTCAGAAACCTGGAGAGTTCGTACACGTGGACCTGAGTGGTAAGATTTCGCATCCTTCCATTGGTGGAGCAAACTATTTTATACTCTTTAAAGATGACTGTACTTCTTATCGCACAGTTTATTTCATTAAACATAAGAATGATGCTTTCTCAAAGTTTTGTGAGTATCATAAGCTAATAGAAAATCAAACTGGCAATAAACTAAAACGACTAAGAAGTGACAAAGGTACTGAGTTCGATAATGAACAGTTCAGGCAGTACTTCAAGGAAAGAGGAATAATTCATGAGTTGAGTGCACCGTATACGGCTGAACAAAATGGTAGAATCGAACGTGAGAACAGATCAATCGTAGAAGGGGCAAGAACCATGATAATTGGAGCGAAACTACAGCCGGGACTATGGGCAGAAGCGGTTAACGCCTGTTTATACACTTTGAATCGAAGGCCAAGAGATTTGGATAAAAATGTACCATATGAAATGTGGACAGGTAAAACAGTTGCACTTAATCACTTGCGAAAATTCGGTGTTAAGGTGTATGTTCATATACCAAAGCAGTTTAGAAGAAAGTTTGACAGTAAAGCAAAGAAGTTGATTTTCGTTGGTTACGATGGAGAGAGTTCAAACTACAGAGTGTTTGACCCAAAGACATCGAAGATCACCGTTACACGAGACGTCGTGTTTAATGAACACAATGTCGACAAGCTTGAAGCAAAGGAACCTCAGTATATGACATTTACAATGGAAGTCCACCACGACGTCCAAGAAGAGGAAGAAGTTAAAGATGATGAACATCAAAATGATGATCAAGGCAATGAAGGTGGTCAGCGCAACAATGAAGAGGAAGAACGTTATGAACAGAATTCTCAACGTGAAGAACGACAACTTCGAGATCGAAGTACATTACGTCCTCCTCCTCATTATGATGACTACGTGTGCGCTGCTGCGATAGTTGCAGAAGAACCTCAGACATATAAAACAAGCTATGTCAAGTGATGATGCTGAAAAGTGGCATAAAGCAATGAACGAAGAAATGTTGTCGTTAAAATTAAACGAAACATGGACTTTAGACGCTCTACCGCCAAATCGCCGTGCAATAGACTGTAAATGGGTTTATAAAATTAAACGTAAACCTGATGGCACAGTTGAACGATATAAGGCTAGATTATGTGCAAAAGGTTTTCTACAAAAGGAAGGTATTGATTATAGTGAAACTTTTGCACCAGTAGTTAGGTATGACTCAGTACGTGTACTTCTAGCACTAGCTACAGTGAAGGATCTAAACATAAAACAATTTGATATGAAGACAGCCTTTTTACACGGAGAACTTGCAGAAGAAGTGTACATAAAGCAGCCTGAAGGTTTTACGAGTAGCGATCCGAGCCTTGTGTGTAAGTTACGAAAATCTCTGTATGGCTTGAAGCAGTCTCCACGCTGCTGGAACGAGAAATTTAACGAATTTCTTACACAATTTAACTTCAAACAAGTAGATGCTGACAAATGTATCTTCAAGACGGAATACGAGAATGAAGAAGTATTCCTAGCACTCTATGTAGATGATGGTCTCATTATGTGCAACAAGAACGACATCATCGACAAGATTTTCAAAGAACTTAGATCCAGATTTGAAATCAAAATATGTGAACCAGAATGTTTTGTTGGACTCGAGATAAAAAGGAATAGGGCAGCAAAAGAAATGTTCATCAGTCAAGAGTGGTACATCTCAAGGATCCTCGAAAAATTTAATACGCAGAATTGCAAACCAGTTGCAGTTCCTGCTGATCCAAACACTGAATTAACTGCTGAACAAAGTCCATCAAACGATGAAGAAAAGCAAGAAATGAACAAAGTACCATATCGTGAAGCAGTCGGAAGTCTGATGTTTGCCGCAATAGTATCCCGACCTGATATTATGTTTGCGGTAAATCAGGTGAGTCGATTCCTGAGTAATCCTGGTCAAAAACATTGGATTGCTGTAAAGCGAGTACTACGCTATCTTCAAGGAACGAAAGACGTAGGAATATTGTTCACTGGAGATTCCTGCGAATTGAAGATGTTTTCTGATGCTGATTTCGCCGGTGACGTTGACACGCGCAAATCGACATCAGGTTACATCAGTACCATGACAAACGCACCAGTAACATGGTGTACGCAACGACAAGAATGTGTTGCTCGTTCTACAACTGAATCTGAATATGTCGCCGCCTCAATTGCAGCCCAAGAAATCGTTTGGCTACGAGCACTACTTCAGGGACCACTAGAGCGACCAACGAAGCTAATGGTGGACAATCAAAGTGCCATCAGATTGGTAAAGAACGCAGAACATCGCAAAATGACGAAACACATAGACATTAAATTTCATTTTATACGTGAGTGTGCTGTGAACGGTATTCTTGAAACTTGTTATATTTCATCTGAAAAACCAACTAGCTGATTTTCTAACTAAAGTACTTTCACGTGAAAAATTTAAGAATAATTGTAGTTCTTTATCAATTAAAAGTTTTGTATAAATTTGTAAAAAGTGGGAGTGTTACGTTTATCAGTTTGTATTTAAGATTGTAATTTCCGCTTTATTTTGAATTGTAATTTTACCTATACCTAGATGCCTTTATTACAGACATGAAAAATAAACAAATGACATCTTTGTTGTTATGTATAATAATGTAAGTACAGTGAAAATGTAATTAAATAATCAGTTTATTTTCTTAAAAGTGTATTTTTATAATTAATTCCAGATCTTCAAAAACAGTATGAATCTTAACATATCATCAGTTAACCCATAAATATTTTGAATGTCATCAACACGTTTTAACCAAGTTTATATGTCATCTGACTCACTTATACCACCAAAGAATGGTATTTGTAAGGATATTTCAGAAAATGGTACACTTACGTTAGTTTGACTTCGTGTATCTTTCTGTCGCAAAATTTGTAATTCATTGTCCCCATCTTGTAACATTCCCAACATTGTTGTTAGATGAGCCATCATTTGTTGTATGGTTGGTTGTGCAACGGTATCTTCAACTTGTGTTGTTCCATCTCCAGCTTCTAATGTAAAATCCTGAGACATCTTTTTTTCTGCTTCACCAATTCTTCAATACGTCGAATAACGGATATATGATTAAGTATGGATATGGACACAGGGATGAGATCGCTTCTGACTCAGTACGTCGGCCAAACACAAATCAAATCCGCTAATTCCAAAACTTAATTTCTCTTACTGGTCAACGCTATAATTTACAAACCAATCTTAATAAACTACTTCTAATTCCACTTCTGAGAAACTGTGGGGATGAGATCGAGCGGTAGACGTTTATTATTGTTCGTATTTTATTTATTTATTTATTGTAAATCAATCCTACAGGATAAAAATCCCAATTACAGGACGATTATAACCGAATACAAAATAATTAATATAAATGTACGCAAACCCCGAACTTACAAACTCAACTTATTTTTCGTTAACTTTTTCGTGTCCCGAAATGTATGAACACAGCTTTATATTTTATCCGAATTTACAAATCCAGAATGTATAAAACACGAATTTATAAACACAACTTTACTTTGAACAGATTTTACAAACGCCGAATACCCGGCATCTCGAACTTGACATTCACAGAAATTACATACACAGACTTTGATTCGAGCCGAAACGGCGGCAATTCAAATTTTACATGTATGTTGTCTATGGTTTTGTGATGCGTTCGTGGAGCTGTGTTGTTCCAAATCAACTTAGGGTTATTACTTGAAGTTTTTTTTTTTTATATTTTATATGATTTCATATAAGTAGCACTAGTACACCAGTAATTAACATAAACAAGAATATTTATACAATTAAAGAGGAATTTTCAAGAATTAAAAAATCAGATACCTACGCATATCTATATTCTACATAACCTTTACAAGGAGATAATAATAATACTTATGTTATAAATTTTGGCTAATATGAAAATTTTTAGGTTAACTAAATATCCAATGAATTTCGTTCATTTCTGATCACGTGTACGAAATTGACCAATGAATACAACATTTAACTGATAACAACCCATGGGACATTATTACTTATGTCAAATATGTTGCTAGGTTACAATTATGTATGTTCATTTTTATGTTTAAAATAATAATTGAATACAAATGTCATTTGCACGTTTTGGTAATGAAAATGATACTTCAATTAATAAAATTTTCTGTTCGAATAACCCTCGACCATTGATAAATACTTATAGTTTTGTGACAGCTACCTCAAGCACGTTGCTTTTAGGTTAACAGCCCTCCGCCTGCGGCGTCGGGCGGTTACCAAGCAACGTGCTTTCAGAATGTCACAAAATTATTTCGTAATTATCAATGTCCTTGGGTTATTATAGCTGATAATGACATAATTTTAAAATATAGCTGACATTTTAAAACCAGACCAGAGACACTGCTCGCTTAGGTGGTGCCTAATTTGCGGACCAGCAAAAAAAGCTGCGGACTGGCTTTTTCTACAAGTCAGACAGGGTTCTTATATTGAATTTGTGTTGCTATACTAATACAAAATACATATCTGAAATCTACTGATGGAAATCATTTTCAAAGAGGGACTTTATTCGTGGTGAATTTTGCGGACTGGCTATTTCTACAAGTCAGACAGAGTTCTTATTATGAATTGGTGTTGTTACATTAATACAAAATACATCTATAATCTAGCGACGGAGATCATCTTCAAAGAGGGACTTTTTTCTTGGTGAATTTTGCGGACTGGCTATTTCTACACGTCAGACAGGGTTCTTATTTCAATGGAATTGCGATTCAGGTTTCTTTTTCTTGAGACTAGCATAAATTTAGTTTAATTTTTATTAACTGCTAATCCAACTTACTTCGTTTCTATTTCGAGCTCTGAAAAGACGTCTCGTGCTGCATTTTCTCTTGTACCAAGAATTACAATATCGTCAGCATATTATGCTGCGATTTGCCTACTTTTGGTGCATAGAGTTCCTGTCGTGTGTATTTTCACAATTGCGGAATGTAATATTAGGTTGAATTGTTGAATAGCAGTGCAGATAACGCATCCCTTTGTCTGACACCTCTCGCTTTCAGGGCTGTAGCCAGGTAGGGGCCAGAGTGGGCATTGCCCACTCTGGAAGAAAAAGTTGTTCACTATAATAAAATCGGAGTGGTGGACCAAAATTAATACATTTTATATAAATTCTCTAAATTCTATTTTTATGATCTAACAATTTATTTTTGCAAATAAAATGGGAGAAAAATAAATGCAACTTCACATCCTTTGAAAAAAATACCTCAGCATTATAAGGTATTTGACCTTGACTTAAACTTTAAAAAAAATTCGGCTGCGTCGCATTTCGTTCTTCTTTTACACTCTAATTCAACTTTTATGCTACAAATTAATCCTTCGTAACTCCAAGCTGAAAATGTGTCTGCAGTGGGCTATAAATAGGTACAGTAATGTTCAGAAATAATGCCCAGACTCCCTACTCCAATGCCGACGATTTATGAAAAATTCGAAATACGTCTGCAGTCGTTGATGAACAGAGGCAGAAGATACAAAGCAAAAGATGGCTATATTCCCAATTTTCTCGGAAAAACAAATTTAATATTTTGTTAGTTAAGATTCACTACTTTCGATGATACGTCGGATGGATACTTTCTTAATGAATCACTTATATTGTCCGAATTCTGCATTAAAATAAGAACTTATTAATTCATATCTATTTAGTTATGAAACATATTTGTAGTACCTAAAGTTAATCAAATTAAATTAGTAGATCATGAAATTATGCATTAAGATTTATCATTAAAATGTAATTAAATGATGCTTCTTATATTTGCATCCAGAGATGCATACGATATTTATTTCAATACCTGCACCGAAAAGCAACTTGAAGAATGGTTTTTCATTATTTGACTGAACAGCGAATATTAGTTTACTATTCGACCGAATACCGAATAGTTTGACGTCACACAATACTTGAACTGGAATATAAACAGTCTCCTGCAAGTGCTTCATTTACATATTTCATTGATTAATCTAAACAGACAAAAATACTTATTACCTACTTGTTTATTCTATAGTTTTTAATAATTATTGTTACTAAAAAAATATTGTCTAGACTTTATTTTGTATTTTTGAAAAAAATAAAAATGATTAACTATTCGTTATTAAAAATTAAAAGCGGAACATTATGGAGTAAAAAATAAGTTTATCTGCATTCGATGTAAGTTTCTCATTTTTTTGCGCCATAAGGGTGCAGAATATTTGCTAAATATTCGGTTATTCGACAGACAATCATACATTATATTCGTTATTCGGCACATTTACTATTCGTTATATCTCAAATAATAATTAAAAATAAATAAAATAATCCAAATAATCTATTTTGGAATCCTGCATAAAGCGGGAGGAAAAGTATTTTTTCTCTCTAGGGAGGAAAAAATAAAGTGGATTTCCGCATAAGGCGAGAGAAAAAGTACTTTTCCTCCCTAAGGAGAAAAAATCAAGTGGATACCCGCATAAAGCGGGAGGAAAACTACTTTTCCTCCCCGGGGAGGAATAACTGACCGGTCAGAAATACCTCACTTTCGTCCCTAATAATAGGGACGAAAGGTGGCGTTTTCGGTGCAGGTATTGCAAAACATAATTTATTGAATTAGATTTGTTAATTAAATCCGATTAAAACTGAAACAAAAATCTAATCATTTTTATTTCTTACATTGCCTACAATGTTACAGTTTAACTCTCTGGTTCAAAATTCATTTAGATTTCCTACACTTGACGAAATTCTAAATCAAGGTATTTTCTTGCCTCTCAGGTAAAGAGGATACTTCTAAATTTGGTTCTATTTTCTTGGAATAGAAGCAATATACCTTTCCTTTGCTACTTATCTATCATCACCCTCACTCAATCGAACGTATATCGAATTTTTCATAAACTGTCGGCACTGTAGTGGGGCTTCTGGGCATTATTTCTGAACATTACTGTACATATACTCAACCGGCAAAAAATTTGAGTTGCTCACTCTAAAATTCGGGTTGCCCAGTCTAAATATTTGACCTGGCTACGGCCCTGCTCGCTTTTCTAATTTTGAACTACGGCTGCCCCTTTTGTATTATCAAGGGTTAATTTTGCACTAGTGTCACCAGTGTCTTTGAAATACCTAAAAAGATTAACTTCTGATACAGTATTTCTCTGTTTACCGTATCAAATGCTTGACGAAAGACTATGAATAGATGAATAGAATATTTACATCTATTTTGTGTTCATATCCCCTTTTTAGAATTTGCCTCATCAATTTTTTCTTCTGCATAAAGGTTTACTCTTTAAACAAGATAAAATCTTATAGGCAACATTTAAAAACGTGTTTCCGCAGTAATTTCTAAAATCTTTTTTGTCGCCTTTTTTGTGGATGGGATGTACAGGTACGGCCATAAGTTATATTTTTTATTGAAAATGAATAATTTGGATTACAAAAGATAGTTTTAATCATGAAGAGTTTTAAAAAAAATTAAATTTTAAAAATAATATCTTTTAGATGCCTGCTATCAGTCTCTTCGCAAGCTGCTGCTCTTTGCTGTACCTGTCCATAACTGAAGCCAAAACTTGTTTATCAATCGCAATAATTTTATCTCCAAATCGTGAAATGGTACGGTTACCAAAAACCGTTCGCAGCAAATTTATTGTTTCCCTTGCAGTATGGACCAGGTAAAGCAAAGAGCAGCAGCTTGCGAACAGTTTTGATTAAAAAAACTGACTTCTCCAAGTCCCGTGACGGTTAATCATTTATTATAACTCTGTATAATTTATAAATAAAATTAATTCTTTCGCTAATATAAACAGTTGATTCGGTACAACACAGCTCCATCTATTGATACTGTTATGTACTATGAAACGCATCACAAAACCATGGACAACATACATGTAAAATTTGAATTGCCGCCGTTTCGGCTCGAATAGACGATTTCCATTATGACGTCATTTGACTGCAGCGCTGTGGCAGATTTGGAAATTATTCTGACAGTAATTACAATATCTTTGATTTTGGTTATGGTTGTTTGTTGATATTTGTAATTTTAATATATAATTATGGATAAAAATATATTACGTTTAAGAGAAGATGATATGTCCGAGGCTAAATTAAAATACATTACTATAAATCAACATCCAGTAGCTAATTAAAACGATGGCTTGAAAAACCGAGTGCACAACGAAAGATTTAAAAACTGAATATTTACAATAAAATGTATGTATGTATTATTCTTTATTGTAATGTAATGCAAACCTACACCGTCAAAATACTAATCAAATCTGGCGTTATTTAAATACTACTGTTAGAATAGTTCAACCAACAACCGCTGGCGCCACTATCGATTCCTAAATGGAAATCGTCTATTAAAGTCTGTGTACGTAATTTCTGTGAATGTCAAGTTCGAGATGCCGGGTATTCGGGGTTTGTAAAATCTGTTCAAAGTAAAGTTGTGTTTATAACTTCGTGTGTTGCATATTCGGATAAAATATAAGGCTGTGTTTATAGGTCTCGGTTAACGTATAAGTTAGAGCGTTAAAAGACAGGTTTTATACATTCGGGACTTGTAAATTCGGATAAAATATAAAGCTGTGTTCATACATTTCGGGACACGAAAAAGTTAATGAAAAATAAGTTGAGTTTGTAAGTTCGGGATTTTAGCTGCTACTCGAAATAATAAGAAATAGACATAATATATTATATTAAGGGTAAAAAATAAGAAAATACTAAGTTATAGTTAACTACGAAGTTCAAAGAAATTACAGACTGATTGCTTAAATTTAGTCAAACTATTACAATTAATGATTCGTATGTGAAAAAAACAGATATGACAGTCTTATCAACAACAACAATGATTATTATTTTAATTCAACTTAAGGTGGTACTATCACTAAAGCATTTACGACAGTTTCAAATATGTTATTCTTCAAGAGTTGTTACGCAAGAATACCAATTTTTAAAATGGTTTACCAGCCGTGAGCTGAGAAATTTATTGTTAAAGTTGCGCAACAATACATGGGCGATATAGGAATAGTAGTAGTATTCGTAGTAAGTAATATAATAGACGAAAGATTTATACAAAAAACTAACTAACGACAGTTGAGGTAAAGGTTTTTGATTGAGAATTTTAAAAATGGCCAGTTACCAGCAATTTTTGAAGTAATTCACTCTGAAAGTTGGGAATTTACTAATATTCCATGGAACTGACAAAAACGCTTGGCATCAATGAGCGCGTTGAAAGGGGATAGTCATGGAAAGAGACGGATGCACAAGTGATAAAGCCCGGACAATTCGTATATTTGCAAATTAAATAGCTCGTTTATTTTTGTCCAATATTGTTTCTTTTATAAAACAGCCTATGTTCCTTCTCGTTTACGATTCATTTTCAATCACGGATGTCACTCAGACTAAGTTAGGTTATGGATGATAGCCGCCTTCTGTTAGATGAACGTGTGCATCGTTGCCACCGTTTGCGCGGTATAAAATTTAACAATGCTATTGGTTGTGCATGTACATTCACTTTCAAATATTTCACTATAGTATTGCATAATAATAAAAGTTCGATACCTATTTTGTAAAATATATTTATTGTTATTTTTCTCAATATATAATATTTTAAGCAAAAAGTTAGATTCATAAATAACCCAAACAATTCAGAAATTATTAAATATTTGCTTTTAAAATTCGTTCACTTAGTTGAACTTTTGTATGTGACTGCTGTGATAGTAACACCTTAAGCAAATACATATTATTGACGGCAATAAATGGCAGCATATCTCCAAAATAATTTTTATTGTACAATGTAAAACACAGTGCTTGTTTTTAAAAAAAGTTTGTGATAATTAAATTGTAACGTTTCAGAATCACGGTAGGGTTTATTTGTTGTTTTCATAAAATGTGTTCAGGATAACAATTCAAAATACCTACTCTTGCTCCTAGCGCACCTTCCTATTTTACCTTCTCTCTCTAACGGTTAGTTCAGTTCAGTAGTGGTAGTTTATTTCGATGGCAGCAGCGATCAGGCAAACGAAATAATAATTTAATTATTATTTTTGTTAATTAAACGACAGTGTAGTGAAGTGTGAGACTCGAGGAGTGTGCGCTGTGCGAGTGTGTCGAGTGTCGTCAGCGAGTGAGCACCTAAGTCAGAGTGTGCGGTCTAACCAGTAACCAGTGGCGTAGCCAGTTAAATTTCTGAGTTAACTACGAAATCAAGTTTTATATTCTCGCATCGTAGTTTATTCCTACACCAAGTTACGGGTGGATTTGAGTATTGTGAACTGTTACGCCGTTTTATGTTGAGTCGCTTTATCTTCGCATCGTTTTATCTTATCATAATAATTATTGTGTGCGAATTTCAACGTTACCCTGTCTCGGGGGATTCCTCGCCAGTGCTGGTGACCGTTTTGACGGTTTACATCTACGTGATCGACATCATCTTCATTGCTCCATCGCTGCTTACCTCGCCGACGTCACCAACAGTTGAGCCTACAGTTACATCATCGCTCCTGGACCAATCGACTACTCCTGCTTCAAACCACAGTATCGCAAGTACTTGCTCTATATATATTTTTTGCCCATCCAATTTAGCGCTATAAAAATTCATATCATTATCTTAGGGCCAATTGTAATTCTGTTTAAAATAAAAACCGTTATTTCTAACATTTCTGCAAGGCGTACACACAAGTTGTCTGCACGTTCTTGGTTCATCTCTAAATTAAATTATTTTTCAATTATAAATTTACCTGTACATACAGTAATTTTGACAGAATCGATTCTAAGTCTATTTTATAAATCAGCTGATTTCTATTTACATTATTTCTCACAATTTGACATTTGTCACCTAGTAATTCTGTATAATTATTTGAAATTTGTCTCCACGATTTACTCACCTTATTTACGCTTGTTGTTTGTTATGATCCATGTACTGATTTATGTAATCGTTTGCCTGACTGCTGACTTACTTCGAATTGTGTATTCATTTATATCTAATTGCGTAATATTATTGGGTTTGTTGCACTTATTAGAGAGTATTCTTTACGTTATTTTTGAAACACCATTCCGTATTCATTCCTCTCAGTTTCGAGGTTTTCCCGCCAACCAAAACCTCGTGGCGCCCCTTATTTTCAGGTATTTTGAACTGTGCATCGACCTAATTTTGATTACAGTAAGTATAATTATTTTACCAGCTACTCGAACCCACCGAGGTTTTGATTCGTTACCCCCTCTCCGACTGCTGCGGCCGGCTGCCTCTTTTGTGGCCTTGCCATTGCCTCTTAAATACTACAGGCCTGGCCCAGCGCGCGTGTGTGTCGCTGTGACGTCACGCGTCGAGGCGATCCGATATAGACGCGCGCATAGTAATTCACTGTGTACATCAGTTAATTTAGTGAGAATGCACTAGTAATTGTTGTATTTTTGTCGTTCTTAAGATTTTAAGTTGTAGAAGAAACATAATCTAATAAGTATGTTTATATCTGGCACTTTATTTATGAATAATAACATAAAAGCGTCCCGTTCTAGGTACTATATTTACCAAGAAAATTAAAAAATTAACTGCGTTCTCGTGATTTCACTGGAGTTAAATTTTTTCGAATTTTACATTTAATAACAGCTTTATTAAATTCGGTAATATAATGTCAAATATTTTAATATTGGAAAAATCGTGCTGAGATGAAACTAAAGATGTATGACTTGCGTGTACAATAAAACTGAACAAGAATATGTATGCAAAGCAGTACATATTGTGTGTAAAATTTAATAATTTTATCAAAGTTAATTTATGATATGTGAAATTGAATTCCAGATATCACAAATTGAATTTAAGATATCTTAAATATAATTTTTGATATCTGAAAATGAATTATTGATATCACTTAATATATTATTGATATCACAAAATGAATTATTGATATCATGAATTCGATTTTAAGATATCTATAATTTATTTTAAGATATCAAAAATTCTATTTTTGATATCTGAAATTGAATTTCTGATATCTTAAATTGAATTACGGATATATGAATTTATATTAAGAAAAAAACGTTAGTCACATTAAAAAGTAAAATGGCTTTCCATACACAATAGAAATAAATCTTTATTTGTAAATTACAATATTTTGTATTTCTTGGCAGGTACTTATCCCCTATGCCACCCTATGTTTTTTTCAGTACATTTTGAGATAGCTAGCCGCCATTTTATTTTAAGGTGACGAACTGACATTGTTTTGTCATACGCCGGTGTCTTAAGTTAAATCTTTATTCATTGCTGTACTTAATTTGAACCCAATCAGTGCAATACAATTCGAGATAGCTAGGCGCCATTTTGTTGCAAGATGGCGGACTGACATAGAAATATGTCAATGTCTTAAGTTAGATCCTTAGCTACTATTAGTATACTATACCAAATTTAAGTGCAATCGATGTAGTACATTTTGATAGCTAGCTGCCATTTTGTTGCAAGATGGCGGACTGACATTGTAATATGTCAAGGTCTTAAGTTAGATCCTTAGCTATTACTATACCAAATTTGAATACAATCGGTGCAGTACATTAGGAGATAGTTAGCCGACATTTTGTTTCAAGATGGCGAACTGACATTGTAATTGTAATACGCCTATGTCTTAAGTTAAATCTTTATTTATTGCTGTACTTAATTTGAACCCAATCGGTGCAGTACATTTTATGATAGCTAGCCGCCATTTTGTTGCAAGATGACGGACTGATATTGTAATATATCAAAGTCTTAAGATAGATCCTTAGCTATTACTGTACCAAATTTGAATGCAATCGGAGCAGTACATTAGGAGATAGCTAGCCGCCATTTTGTTTCAAGATGGCGGACTAGCATCGCCACCCTCGGATGCTCAAAAGTATTCACGCAAAATTTGGGAGCAATCGCTTCAGTGATTCTAAAGTTTTTGAGGCACATACATACGAGGGGTCGTTTTTATATTCCCGGACTAAGCATGAAAACAAAAGACTAGAGCAACAAAAAAAAATTATTTTTCAATATAGTTCCCCTGCTTTTGAATACAGGTATAACACCGTTTCAATAACATCTTTAATCCAGTATAAAAATATTCATTTGGTTTTTCCGCAAAATGGCCCTCAACAGCTGCTATAAGTTCGTCATTGTCCCTAAATTTTGTCCCCCTTAGTGTTTTTTTGAGATTTGGGAACAAAAAATAGTCACTGGGTGCTAGATCTGGACTAGAAGGCGGATGTTCAATTTCTTCGAAGCCACAATCAGCTACAGCAGCTTTTGAAAGTCTGGACTTGTGCACTGGTGCATTGTCGTGGAGCAACAAGACACCTTGCGTCAGTTTTCCGTGTCTCTTCACTTTAATAGCATCTCTAAGGCGATGCATCAGGTTTGCATAATACTCTAATTGCTAACTGCTAATTGTCGCTTCTTTAGTCTTGCATCCTCCAGTACCAAACACTTGGTTTTTTCAACAACAGCTGAAGTGATCCCGTCAACAGGGCGTCCTGGACGAGGATCATCATCCAGTGATTCTCGACCATGTTTAAACAATTTTGACCACTCGCAAATAGTTGACTTAGAAGGGTAATCATCCCCGTATACAGCCAACATTTCTTCAAGAATAATTTTTGGAGCTTTTCCTTGTTTTGTAAGGAATTTTATAACAGCCCGGTATTCGATTTTATTCATTTCGATAGATATACAACGCGCGACGACACAAACTGACAGATAATAAAATTAATAATGTTGCAATTGTTTTGTAAATTGCCACACAAGTTACCAAGGCATATGTGATTAAAAAACAGCATAATTAAAAATTGCATCAAAATTCTAAACAGCCCAGTCCGGGAATATAAAAACGACCCCTCGTATAATGTATAGTTAGTTACATACTTTTCTTCTTTATACATTTTAGGTTTATTATTTTATTTTTTTTAATACCTTTTTACCTCTCGCCTAGAGAGGTATAGGGATCGTGAAAAAATTCGATGTCGAGATTTTTGTCAATAAGCACGTTTTAGCACCTTTAGAACCTATTTTGACTATTTTCACGATGATGTCTGTGTGTGTGTGTGTGTGTGCGTGTGTGTGTCTGTATGTGCGCCTACTATAGTCTTTCGTTCTGATTCATTATCTCAAATTCTACTGTACATAAAATTCGAATATTTTGCAATATACATTTATATATGTTAATGAAGAGCTGATAAGATTTTGGTAAAAATCTGCCAACCGGAAATGGTATTTTCTTGAAGCATTTTAACATTTTTTGCAAAAAATATAGAAAATACTGCGATAGTTACAATTTGTCATTCGACATTTGAAAGAACAAATTATCTTTTACAATATTTATTTAAAATCGTTTCTATATCTCTTACCAATAAAGGAAAATTAATTTTCAAAAATTTGTAATTTTACCTACCACGATTTGTAAATCATAATATAGGAACAAAATTTAAAAACAAAAATGAAATGTCAATGTGATAGATGAACAGACGTATACACAGTTTCTGAAATTTTTGTGACACCATTTTTAAATATAAATATATTATTAACTGGGTTTGAAACTTAGAACCTAATAGGAGCCGAAATATAATAAATTAAAAATTGACTGAATTCCATTACGTTTTTATCTTTTTATCCTTCCATTAAACGTATTCAGTCAAGAAGTATCACCGATTCATTATTATTATTATCACTGGATATAAGGTAGTAAAAATAAAAATTTTATTTACAAAGACCTAATTTGATTTCAATGCCAATAGGAATCGGTACTTTGCATGAAGAACTATAACAAAAATTACAAAAAGTAGCCTAACCAAATCCAAATTCACATAAATTACAGTGTCAAGGCGGGAGGTCATGTGCTGGCCACAACAGATTTTTTTTATAGGAATAACTGTTTGCTTAATTACGGATATCTTGGATACTTTGTAATAAAAATCACTTGTTCCCGTATATTTAGTTAGCAAATAAATTAGTAAATAAATTGTAGAAATTTTTTGTTAGACTTTATTTAGAAAATAGGTAGGTACTAATATAAGGTATTATTATTTATATTTATGTTAAGTAAAACAAATTTCACAAGAAACTTATACAGTAATAATGACTTTGTCCTGAGTTTAGATCCCATTTCAAGTAAAATTCAAATTTTAAACACTAAAGATCGCAATTCCTATACAGAGTTTAACGGTTCTACGACAAAATGTTCCCAGCAAAATATCCCCAACATAAGGTTCCTGAACAATATTTCTCCAAACAATAAGTTCCCAACAAAATGTTCCTGACAAAATGTTCCCAACAAAATATTCCCAACAAAATAATCCCAACATAAGGTTCCTGAACAATATTTCTCCACACAATAAGTTCCCAACAAAATGTTCCCGACAAAATGTTCCCAACAAAATATCCCCAACAAAATATACCCAACAAAAGGTTCCTGAACAATATTTCTCCGAACAATGTTCCCAACAAAATGTGCCCGACAAAATGTTCCCAACAAAATGTTCCCAACAAAATAGCCCCAATAAAAGGTTCTTGAACAATATTTCTCCGAACAAAATGTCCCCAACAAAATATTCAGTAGTTAAGTTGGGTTAAATAAGCGCATTTGGCCTTTATCAGTTTTCGCTTATCACATTGGAAAAGCGCATAAAACAACACTGGAAAAGCGTATAAATTGTAGTTGCATAAGCGCAGAAGTGCACATTTGAAAAACACAGTGGTTTTAGGGATTGTACCACAGTTTTTTTACAATATTTTTTGTATTTTTAAAACTAGAAAATATTCTTGCCTAACATTTTTCTGAACTTAAACCCATCATACTCAAAGAGTATTTTTAACAAGATTTTTTGAATTTTTTAAAACTAGAAAATATCCTTGCCTAACATTTTTCTGAACTTAACCCCATCATACTCGAAGACGATCTGGACTAACTTGTTATGGTCAGAAATCTCATTTTCGAAAAATGCGCTTATTCAATGTTATGTAACAGACGGCCGAACAGTATTTAATTATTTATTTATTCAGGTTTTGTAAATTTCAAGTTTCAAAATTATTTTACCATTTATTATTTTTATTACGCTTTCGGACCTTCACTTTGAAATTATTTTATATTTTTATCACTGTAAAACTTGAGGAATTTGCAGTTTCTATGGTCTTTTGAAATCCTTAGTTTTGGAGGTATAACACGGCGACTGCAAGACTTTTTATTACTTATTTCTTCTGAAAAAGGTTTTTCTAAATTGTTTTATTACTTGCTGGAATGTGTCGCGGTTAATTTCAGAAGTTAGTTTTAGTATCATTTTCTACTGGCCTTGCAAGATGCAAGGTCCCTGTTATATCTCGAAAAACCAATCAAAGTTGACGATCTAAGAAACCACTCCTTATGGGCTATGTGGGTGGATGCATTTGCTATAAGAGGGAATCTAGACAATATTGCTCAAGATCAAAAAAGTACGAGAGTCGGTTTTTATCAGTCAAGACGATAAGTAGTCTTAACAGTCAAAATGTAAAGTTTAATAGTTTTGTGTTTGTAAATAGTTTTAGTTTAAGTTCGTTAATTTTAAGTGTTTAGTTATATTTGAAATTCAAGTAAGTTCCACTACTTTTGTATTAGTTTCTATTGTTTGTTATTGTAAGTTAGTACACTGTTCCGGGAATATGTTTTTATGTATTTGCAATTTATAATTCCATTTTATTATTCTTGGTCAATTTGTATATTCCCAACTTTCTTCATTTATTTAATTGTAATTATATTTTAATTTTAGTAATCGTGTATTTTTTCTTATTCTATAATTCCTCTCCGTGCCCAAAGTTTTATTAAAGTAAATCAACATCTTATAAATCCCCACTGTTACAGTTACGATCTGCGCTTATTCAATGTTTTGATCGGCGCTTATTCAATATAAATTTACTGATTATATTTCTGCGCTTTTTCAACATCTTAATGACAAAAATGCGCTTTTACAACTCTCCGGTTAATTTATACAACAAAGAGCTTCGAAAATTACTGAATGTTCAGTTGAGAAGAGGATAAAATGTATTGTCAGAAAACACAATCCATTTTTCAACGAGAAACTTTTTAATTTTTAAACTGTAAACTAAATAAGAAATATTAATAACAAAAATATAAAAATGTATTAGGCATCAATAACCGGCATTAGAATCCTATAAGATTATCGGTAACCAAGTTGTAACCCTTTTACTTTTTTAATAGTTATTACCAAAATATAATCAATTAGAAAGTTTCGCCTAACAGAATGATTCAAGAAGGCTTATGACTACACCATATTAAAATAAGAATACTACAACACTGATGTATTTATCATTTTTAAACCATTTTTTATTTCACTTTAAACTCAACTGACTATGCTAATTTCTCCGATAGGCATGTAATTTTGAATTTTGTACAGAAATGATTTTCTTATATTTTTGACTTTTTAGTTTTAAAACATTTAGTTTAAAAAAAATATATATATATATATATATATATATATATATATATATATATATATATATATATATGTAGGTACATTTTTATTTAGGTCAAAAATAGAAATTAATGAATAAAATATAGGTTCTGTGAGAATCCATTTTGTCAGGAATATTTTGTTGGGAACATTTTGTTCGGGGAAATATTGTTCGGGAACCTCTTGTTGGCGATATTTTGTTGGGAATATTTTGTCGGGAACATATCGTTCGGAGATATATTGTTCAGGAACCTTTTGTTGGGAATATTTTGTTGGGGATATTTTGTTGGGAACATTTTGTCGGGAACATTTTGTTGGGAACTTATTGTGTGGAGAAATATTGTTCAGGAACCTTATGTTGGGATTATTTTGTTGGGAATATTTTGTTGGGAACATTTTGTCGCGACACCAGTTTAACGCTATTCAACTGCTATGCTCACGCTCAGCCCCGTGGCTCAGCCTCAACGGATGACGTCATCCAAACGCTGGGCCAGGCCTGTAGTATCTTTTTAAAAAATCTGACGTGGCCATCATACAACCTTCCGCCGTATCTAGACTTATAAACATAAATGTACACGTATACAATCCGGTGTCCCTTTAAAATATACAAATAAAAATCTAAAATATTCTAACACAGAAATTTGCATCACCTGAATCAAAAGATTCGTTCTCAGGCAAACTCTTCTGTGATGAAGCCATCCTCCGTTCAATTACTACATTTAATATCTTACTTATGACTTATATGACGCTAGTATGTCAACTTGTCACCCGTCTCACCTGTCAATATTTTTTACGCAGAAACAAAAATCAATCGAACATGGATTACAAGATTTCGATGTTTTATTTGATAAATTTATTTTTTAAATTTTACTGCAGTTCTTTAATGCTACCAGATAAAGACAATTTTTTTATAACGTAGGTTGCAAATAACTTTTCCTCTTATTCTTATTACAAATAAATACTATATTTATCCAAATTTATATACAATATTGACAATTATCTTTTTCAATCTTCAAAAAATATCACTTCCGGTGAAGATATTTGTACCAAAATCTAATGAGCTCTTCCTATTCGTATACAATTGTAAAATACCAAATATAATTTTTTTTGGGTAATTCGTATTTGAGTTATGCAACAGACGGCATCGGCCCGGACCACACACATACACACACACACACACATACACACGCACACACACACATACATACAGACATCATCGGGAAACTATCAAAAATGAGTTGTAAGGACCCCAATTCGTGCTTATCCACTAAAAACTCACTACCCGATTTTTTGCATGATTCCAATACCTTCCTTTACAGGTAAGCGGAAGGTAAAAATTGTCATTTTTCGCGTGTTTGTTAAAGGAAATTTATTATATTATTTCGTTTTTTAAAATTTTTAACAATGTTTGTACCAATGATTCATATTGCACACATTTTGTTTGATATTTTAATATAAATTCGATATAGTATTTCAACGAATGCAAAATACCTTATTAAATACAAATTGATCCAAAAATGGCGGATTACTATTTTTTTTATTTTACGTACAATTTAAAAACCTTCAATTCACATGATTCCATTTTATTTTCAAATAATACTCTAAACCGACTCTAAACATATTTTCAGAAATAGTAAATTATTATTTCAAATTGTAATTCAAATGACAAAAGTATTTTCGTTTATATTCATACAAATGTATAATTTTCACATTTTTATTTTATGATCTTAGTATACTTAGCCACTTCTAACAATTTGGCATTAAAGTATAATAAGGTATAATAATCCGGAACGAATGAGAAAACAACATTCTTTTAATTAAAAAATATAATTTCCTTAATATTAGGTGAATAAGATTTTTGAAAATTTTAATTTTATCAGTCATAATTAGCTTAGCAGGAAGTTTCATGTATCTATGGTTTATATAATATCATGTATACACTCCATGGCATTATTTATGATAACTTGATAACACACGGTGCGATAGCACAGATGGTTAGAAATATAAGGTCTGGACTAGACACAGGTTGTGAGTTCCAATCCCAAATAAGTCGGGAAATTTGCATGGCCTGATTTGAATCGATACCCATTCCCGTTACCATTTTAAGTTGGAATCTAATTAACTTGGCAACCCCTAGTTATCAGGCACCGGCTAGGGGTTCACTTGAAACACACATGGTTGTAAAGAAGAACTCCTTGGCAAAGTAAAAATAGTACTGTGTGTGCCATAAGTCACCCTAGAAACAAAAGAAGTTCAAATCCCGAAATCATAATACATACATAATGTATTGATCAAACATATACACTAAATTACAATGATGCTCTTCATGAAACAGTTAAGAATGTGTAGAATTTATATGTGAATACGTAATGCATTGGCAGTACCTACATGAAATGTGTAGACATTTTAATTCCTTACATATTGAAACTATCACATTACAGCATTATATATTTTTAGTGACCGTCGTTTGGGGCGATATTGAACACGCGGGGTTTTATTGAACAATGAGTTTTAAATTTATATTCGCGTTATAACTGATATGTTGATAGCTTCATGTTAGTTACAAAATTTGATAGTTGTCAGAACATCTGCCAGCACAACGTGCTTGAAAGTAAGTAAGTTCTCTTTAAAACAATTAGTTTATTTGAATATTTTTTGACAGATGGTTTAACCAATCATATTGCGTAATGATGACGTCAAATGACGTAATTCCAGCAATATAATTGAAAATGTAAAATGATGTATCTGACAACATAATTATTGTAGCGTAGGCCGTAATTAAAACGCACCGTTAATTATTAACAAACTATATTTATATTATAAGTAGTGGGGGTACTAGAACGTGAGCCCCCAGTCGTGATAAGACTGGCGCCAGTTTTAAGATAAGACGTTGTTATTGTTTAATAAGATAAAGGGGGTTAAAGCTCGTTTATCTATGGTTTATCAGTATAAGGTTTTAATTATAGTTTAGTGTAATTAAGTGTTTAGTCATCTGCAATGTTTTCAAAAATAGAAAATATTTGTAAGATTAAAGGCCTAGGTCAGTATTTGTATTCAATTAAAAATATGTTATCTGCATTTATTTCAAAAATAAAAACAAGGTTGTTTTCAAAACAGAAAAATGTTTACGAGGTCAAAGCTCTCTTTAGGGGGTTAAGATACTCTGTAAATAGTGATAAAAGTGTTTAGTCATCTGCAATGTTTTCAAAAATAGAAAAGTTTAGAAATATTTGTATCACAGTTTTGGAATTTTCAAATATATGCATTAAGTTCAAAATAAAGAAGATAAGGTTGTTTTTCAGAAACACAATTGTATTGCAAGGTCAATGTTCTCATACTGGACATCTTTGGAAAATTTCAGTTAAGGTCATATGAGAAAATCTATGCTAGACGTTCTTAAAGCTCAAATTCGTATTGATTTGGATAACATTACGCTTTGCTCGCCGGTATATATATATATATATATATATATATATATATATATATATATATATATATATATATATATATATATATATATATATATATATATATATAAGTTATATTATTGAAAAAATGCAACATAGATAAAATTATGCTGTGTCGCATGTTTCTCCCCGTGAGAAACATGCTCTGCTGTAACTAGATTCCTAAATCTCGTAGATAATAAGTTTTCTTGTAAATTAGAATAGATAGAATAAGTTAGTCAGTAGTTAAGCTTTGTAGAAGCAACATATCTTGTAGTTGACAAATAAAATTCTTTTTTAAAAAGTAATTTTATAAAGATCGATCGTTAATTGGCGCAGTCTAGGTAGGATTGCTAAACAGTGCTAACGAATATAGTTCTGGTTCACATTAGTGATTTAACGGCAATCAAAGAACCGAATCGATCAACTGACGCTAGCAGCTGAGAGGACATCAGCACCGCAGCATCAAAAACTTCTACGTCGACGCTAACACAGCTGAGAGCATATCAGCGCCGTACCAGCCGACATCGTGGCCGAGAGAATATCGGACAACAAGTAGAAACCAAGCAACGTAAATCAAGATACATCCGTGGAAGCACATCCACCCACACAGAAGCAGATCTTCAACGGACATGAAGACACTGATTTTACTGTGAGTACCTTATGTCTTTTAGAGGTTACAATTCAGACACAAGCTACGACTCTGACTCCAGTTCAAATTCAAACTCAGATTCAACCTTAATTTCAAAATTAAATTCAGATTCTGAAAACGAACTGTTCCAAATTTTTAATAATAAATTAAAAATAGATCCTTTAATCATGGTTGTCCCCGAACTTAAGAAAGAGTACCTGGACATGATCCCAGAGTTTCACGGAGAACGTGAACTCTTACCTCGATTTCTTGAAATATGCGAGAAACTGGTAAACAAATTTTATAATAGAATAGACGTCACTGATTTCCAAAATGAATATCTGATGTCAACAATATTATATAAGATTAAAGGTGACGCAGCAGTAAATATCGCGAGTTGTACCATTAGCAATTGGAAAGACTTAAAAGAAGCTTTATTGTCCACATATGCCGACAAACGCGATACTTACACACTAGCAATAGAATTAACCGAACTAAAACAATCACAAAACGAAACACCATTCGAATTTTATAATAAAGTACAACACTTATTAAATCTCCAAATTAGTTATATTAAAACGCATAACACCGCTATTGAAAAAGATACTTTAATTAAATATTTTCAAAATTATGCCTTACGCATATTATTAAGAGGTTTAAAAGAACCAATCGGACAACTCATGCGTACTAAAAATCCAAAAGATCTAAATTCCGCTATGAGTATGTTGACAAATGACTTTCAGTTTGATAATGCACAGAAAACTGCTAAACCATCAGCAAACAATCATAATAAACTCATTCCTAAACAGATGCAAAAGTTCGTTCCAACTAAACCGTTATATCTAACTAATTATGCACAACCTAATGCAAATGCAACATTTTATAAAAATAATTACCAAAATCCACAATCAAATCAAAATTATTCTCAAAATTCACAATTTAATACAAAAACAATAACAACACAAAATCAAAATCCAACTCCAAGCCAAAGATTTCCAAAACCAACACCCATGAGCATTTCCACTAACAATACTTATCAACCACGACCTGGACCATCCAGTGGTAATCAAAATTTATTATTTAACATAAACGGCAAAACATTCAGTGACAACGAACTCGAACCTGACACCAACCTTGATAACGATAACACATATTACCAAGAACAACAAGTTAAACCTTGCATTGAATTCCCAGCAGACACAGAGAACGAGACTGACCATTTTTTATACAAAACGGCCTCAGAAATATTCCAAACATAGAGTTACTTAATCTAACGAATCACAACAATACACTACCGTTTATTATTCTACCCGAAAATAATCTCAAAGTATTAATAGACACTGGCAGTATGAAATCTTTTGTAAAACCAGAAATTGCAAACAAATTTAAAAAAAATTCTATATTTAAAGACCCTTTCAAAATTCTCACAGCACATGGCACTTCCATAGAACAATTTAGTACTTTGATACCTATTTCAAAATTATTTAATTTGAACCAAGAAAACAACTCTTGCTTAAAATATCACCTATTTAATTTTCATGATAAATTCGATTTGTTATTAGGCATAGATAATTTGAAATTGCTAAAAACTACTATTGACATAAATAATGATTTAATAATAACTCCAAATTCAAAAATAAAACTCAACTATTTTCAATCTGACAATGGCAAAATAAATTCAAATAACATTCCTGTTCTAAGCAAAATTATCTTAGAGCCCCATTCTCAGAAAGTGGTTAAAGTTAAAGTCAATATTAAATCAGGAAACGTCATCATTCCCGAAACAAAAACAGTCAACCTAATAATTCCGGAATGTGTCACAAACGCTCAAAATAACGAAGCAATATGCACAATAATTAATCCAACGGACTTAGAAATCACACTGAATATAACAAAACCATTTAACGTTGAATCATTAGACAATAACTACGAATCATATTCCAGTCCTAACTCTAATTTAAATTCATTTCAAGTAGAAAAAATAAAATTCGACACTGCCAAAATTAGAACAGATCATATGAACGCGGAAGAAAAAATTGCTGTAACTAAATTAATAAAAGAATACTCAGATATTTTCCACTTAGATAATTTAAAATTAACTTTCACTAATGAAATTAAGCATAACATTAAAACAAAAGATGAAATACCTATTTACACAAAAACATATCGGTACCCCGAAATTCATAAGCAGGAAGTAAACAAACAAATTAGTAAAATGTTGGAACAAGATATTATAAGACCTTCAAATTCTCCTTGGTCATCACCAATCTGGATAGTTCCTAAGAAATTAGATGCCTCCGGTAAACGGAAATGGAGAATCGTAGTAGACTACCGTAAACTCAACGAAAAAACTATCGGTGACAAATATCCACTACCCAACATAACAGACTTACTAGACAAATTAGGACGCTGTCATTATTTTACCACTCTTGACTTAGCATCCGGGTTTCATCAGATTGAAATGTCAACTGACGATATTTCAAAAACAGCATTCAATACGGAAAATGGACACTACGAATTCCTACGAATGCCATTTGGATTGAAAAATGCCCCGGCAACCTTTCAACGTGTCATGGACAATATTTTAAGAGGACTTAATAACAACAAATGTCTCGTATACTTAGACGACATAATCATATTCAGTACAAGCCTACAAGAACATTTAGAAAACTTACGACTAGTATTTGACAGGCTAAGAAAAGCTAACTTCAAAATTCAATTAGACAAATCCGAGTTTTTAAAGAAAGAGGTCGCGTACCTCGGACATATTGTAACCCCCGACGGTGTTAGACCAAACCCAGACAAGATAACCGCTATCCAAAATTACCCTATCCCGAGAAATACAAAACAAATAAAAGGATTTCTAGGCCTCTTAGGATATTACAGAAAATTTATTAAAAACTTTGCAAAAATCACAAAACCATTAACTAAATGCTTAAAGAAAGACGCAGAAATAAAAATTGACGATCCCGAGTATGTAGAATGTTTTGAATTATGTAAAAATCTATTAATCAATGAACCCTTGCTTCAATACCCTGACTTTTCAAAACCTTTTAACTTAACATGTGACGCAAGCAACGTAGCCATAGGTTCAGTACTGTCACAAGGACCTATCGGTAGCGATAAACCAGTAGCTTACGCTAGCAGAACCTTGAACACTGCCGAAACAAATTATTCGACAATTGAAAAAGAATTACTAGCTATTATTTGGGCAACACAGTATTTCCGACCATACCTATACGGACGAAAATTTACCATACTAACAGACCATAGACCTCTCCAATGGTTATTCTCACTAAACCCAAAACAATGCAGTCAAAAACTTGTCAGATGGCGCTTAAAATTAGAAGAATTTGATTACGACATAATTTATAAAAAAGGAAAAGCCAATACAAATGCAGATGCACTTAGTCGTATTCCATACGATATTCAAAATTCAGATTCATTAATTGAAAATAATCAGTTAGCAGAATACCAAAATTACTTAAACTATAAGCAAACACATCCTAAATTGACCAACATAAAAGAAATACAAGATGATTTATTTAATGCACCCCCCGACAGCAGTTTAGCACATGGTGTGAGTAAAGACCTTGCAATGTTTGGAGGAATCGCAAAAAGATTTAAAGCCACATTTCATAATGTCAACAATCTTCAAAAACAAAATCCAAAATTATACAATTTAGTTTATCTAAAAGATAATTCCAGATTCATTATCTATCTTATAACAAAGAACAAGTACTACGACAAACCATCTTATCAGGATATATTTTACACCTTACTTAACCTTAAGAGTTTTTGTTTAAAAAATAATATTACAAATTTGAGTATTCCCAGAATTGCATGTGGCAAAGACAGAAAAAACTGGATTGACATAAAAGCGATGATTCAATACATTTTTAAAGATACGAACGTAACGATAACTGTATACACAGGACCGAACTCAGAATTACTATCACAAGCAGAACTCAGTATTAACAAAACCTATTAGAACATGGCATATTGTGTGAACTATCTATTTATTATTATTATATTATATTATAGTATTATTATTAACAATTATTAACAATTAATGGCACGACTCACGATCCTAACATAGCAAATCGAACTAGATGTTGGTTGATTAAAGACCTATTTAATCGACTAATAAAATAAAATCGTATAATGAAATATTAAACATATCTCAAGATATCGAAAATTCTGTGACTTATAACAATAAATAATTATTTTATACTATTCCCAAGAAATTAAAATCCTATTATTTACATTAATTATCCACAAAACTAAAAACAGAGTTCGTAACAATCAGAAAACAATGAAATTGGACCTCTACATGACATTTGTGCTCCAAGTAAATAGTATCAGTGTTCCAAAATGTTCATTACAACCCTGCGTACAAACTTCATATTCCCGTAGAAGATAAAGTGTCATCAAAGAACACAAGTGAAAGTGTTACGTGGTCATATCAGTGAAAATAATTTCAAAAAGGAAAATCCCAGTGAAAATGTTTTCCAAAAATCAAAAAACTAACTTATTAAGATAAGTCTATAATTGTAAAACCAACAATTTATTGAAACAACCAGATTTCAAATAATACTAATTAAACAATCCCTAACAATACCAATTATAATTATTATAAGTTAAGTAATCATAACAAAACAATTTAAATTTTTAATTAATCATAAAGTTACAAAAATAAACAAACCTAGCATGAACACTAATACTTTATATTGGATTTTTAACTATAATTATTTGTATAGCATTTAAACGAATTAGGAATCTATACACTCAACGTAGAACTTCAACCCTACCGCCACAACATGATGATGTCCGCCTACCTGAAGGGGCTCCATTCTGAGAAAGGAGGAGTTATATTATTGAAAAAATGCAACATAGATAAAATTATGCTGTGTCGCATGTTTCTCCCCGTGAGAAACATGCTCTGCTGTAACTAGATTCCTAAATCTCGTAGATAATAAGTTTTCTTGTAAATTAGAATAGATAGAATAAGTTAGTCAGTAGTTAAGCTTTGTAGAAGCAACATATCTTGTAGTTGACAAATAAAATTCTTTTTTAAAAAGTAATTTTATAAAGATCGATCGTTAATTTATATATATATATATATTGCGAATATAGTATTCAGTATTCTGTTACTTGACTGATTTTGCTTTTGTTATAATACAAATTGTGTTTCTTCGCCATCAAGATGAATTTCTACGATTTTGAACAATACATTTTCCTGCATCCTAAGAGGTACGTCGGTTATTATTTTACTTTTGCATTATTTTTTTAATTTGATTGTGTTTTTTGTATTGAAGTCGGTATACGCCTATGATGCCAACATCAGCATCAGCTCAAGAGGCGAAAAAGCCACGAGTAGAAGAAGAGGACTTCCTAGTGGAACTAGAAAAACTCCTG
Organism: Agonum fuliginosum; assembly: GCA_947534325.1. NCBI lineage: Eukaryota > Metazoa > Arthropoda > Insecta > Coleoptera > Carabidae > Agonum > Agonum fuliginosum. The sequence goes on from OX384041.1 coordinate 20,473,440, forward strand.
GTGGCTTCGCAAGACCAGCCCATGGCATCGCCGCCGGTGACAGCCCTGGAGCTGCTTCTAGAAGTACCCAAGGTACAGCAGACGGGGAAAAGGAAGAGGACGTCATCGTCTACTACGATCGACGTTAATAACCCTAAGAACATGAGGCAGGAGAACGAGGAGGATGCTATAGAGATTATCTCTATTTCTTCGGACGCTGAGTCAGAGCTAGAGCTTCCCGTAAAAAGGAAGAGGGAGTCTTCGCCTCCTGGCTCATCATCTTCGTCGTCGTCAACCGTAGATGGTCTCCAAGAGCCAGGGTTCGAGCTCGAGCAGGAGGTCGGCCAGGCGAAGAAGAGGAGGCGAGAGGTATTACAGGAGGACGTGGAGGAGGTTATCTCTGTGGGCTCTTCGGACAGCGAGGAATGCGGGCAGAGATGGCCTCAAGAAACCGAGGCACAGATCCCTCTTGGAGATGGAGGCGATTTTCATGAACAGGAGGATCTGATTGTAGACCAGAACCTAGAATCACTTCTAGATTCACAGGTTGCTTCGGCTTTCACGATGCCAAACAACAGCGATTCGCGCGACAACAGGAATCGGCTGTTGGACTGCACCATGTTCCCGCTGGATACCTCTCGTCAGAGATTCGTGGCCATAGGCGTGGATCCCCAAAGCATCAATTTCAAGGTAAGTATTAGGCTATACGATAATGTTAAGAATTGTAATTTTATTTCTATAGATAATTTTGAAACTTTTTGTACTTTTATCAATGAATTTGAATTTAAAAATAATAGCATAGAAAAAAATATTACTTATAATTTAAACCCTATTTACATTAAAATTTTAGATAATCAACAAATTATATGTATGTTAGGTAGAAATAAGGTAGTTTTAAGTAGTTTTAATATGAAAACAATTAAGGATAGCGTAGGAATAGAAATATTAAATTTAATAAAATATTATAATCGTAAGTATAACAATATAAATAAGGATTATAGGAAAGTATTACAAAACGCATACATATACAAAAAAGAAAATAATTTATCATTAGAAATAAGTATTTTTAATTATATTATATTAGTAAATAAGAATTTTAATAAGAAATTTTATATATACATATTATTATTTTAAGTTAGGGAAAGATTTTCGTTTTGTATGTAATTTTATTGAAAAAAAATAATAAGTTTATAGTTTAAAAGCATATATAACTATTTTTCAATATGACTCACATCACCCCCAGTTATCCTATTGAGTAATTCCATAACAGCTTATACAAACATACAGATAAACACACAAAAACAAGATGAAGACGAATATATATATATAGCATAAGAAAATAATTTGTTACCATTGTGTTTAGTGAGTTTTCGATACTAACACTTGTTGTTGTAATAAGCAAAACGAAAAATGGAACAAAAAAATTTAGAAACAATTCTTGAATTGTGTGAAAGTATTTTAAATTCCACACAAGAAGAAGAAGAAGAAGAAGACTGTACTCAATCAAATTATGATAATTTTTTCCTAATTTGTAATAATTTGATTGAAGAGGCAGTGGGAAGTAATGAAGAAGTTCAAGTCGGTGGAAGTGTTAGACGTTACGAAGTGCTCGAAGATAGAGAATATTTTGTTCGAAGATTCGGAATCACAGGAAGACGTTTGAAATTCCAACTCCAAGATACACCTACGGATGAAAACCCCATTGAATGGTTCCACGAAAGCATGCAGCAGGTATACTAATGTAATGTTTTATTACAACGCAAACATTATACTAAATGTATTTTTGATTTAATAATTGTTATAGTTCGGAAGTTAAGGAAGGTGAAGTTTAGTGGCAGTGGAGTGATCCCAGTTAATTAAAAGAACAAAACAGTTATTTAACACTTTAGTTGTCTCAAGGTCGGAGCCTGACAGTAGGTAGCGAGTGAGACAGGTGACAGGCTGTGCCGCAGCACTGAGTGAAATACGCGCGAGTGCTAATTAACAATTGTCAGTGGCGTAGATAAGTTATGAATAAAAGGCTGAGGGAGACAGAAGATAAAGAAGAACAAAAAGCATTCAACAAAAGCAAAAAAGTTATTCGCTCACCAGAACAAAGGAAGAGAGAAGAGGAAAGCAAGAACACAGAGGAGGACGTAAACGCAGACTATATGAACGAACTAAAAGAAATGATGAAAACAATGATGAGAAGCATGGAGGATAATAAAATAGAGCTAAAAAAAGAGATAAATGACAATATGACGGAAATAAAACAAGAGATAAATGATTTGAAAGATGAAATGAAAAGGAAAGAAGAAGAGTGGAAGAAAGAAAAAGAAGTACTTCTTGACAGAATAGAGAAACTTGAAAAGAAATCTGAAGCAGAAGAAAAACATAAAAAGAGAAACAATATAATAATAAACGGACTAAAATGTATGAATAAATCGGAAGAAGAAATTATAAAACAACTATTCGAGGAAAAACTGCAAGTAAAGGCAGAGTTTAATAAGGTAATAACACTGATGAAGGGCACAGACAATGAACTACTACTTGTAGAAATGAAAAGTTGGGAAGAGAAACAAAAAGTAATGTCTACAAAAAGCAAATTGAGAAACACAGACATCTACATTAACAACGATCTAACTCGAGAAGAAGTAAGAATTCAATGGGAAATAAGAAGCATCGCAAGAGAAAAGAAGATCGAAGGTAAAAGGGTGAAAATAGGTTACCAAAAAATTAGAATAGGAGATAAAGACTACATCTGGGATAAACAAGAAAATGGAGTCATTCTAAAAGAAGAGGTTCCAAAAAACGATTAGACAATCACAAAATAGAAATATTGGAGACGACAAGGCAAAGGAAACGGAAAAACGTAGCGGAAAACAAAGAAATATTTAAATTAGCAACATGGAACATTAGAAGTATAAATGGAAAAGAACTTGTATATGAATTTAATAACGCAAAACTGGATATGTTAGCCATAACAGAAACAAAGAAAAAAGGAATAGGAGAAAAATTGACCAAAGATGGGCATTTACTGATATATAGCGGAGTATCACAAGACAAAAGAGCAGCAGCAGGAGTAGCATGCCTAATCCATGAGAAATTTGCAAACCAAATAGATAAATGGGAAGCCTGCTCGGAAAGAATACTAAAAATTAGAATGAAAGAAAGAATAACAATGAAAAAACATTTATAGTTGTTTACGGACCAAACGAAGATGAGTCTGCAGAAAATAAAGATAAATTTTGAGAACAACTACACATAGAAACTGAAAACAGTCGAGGAGATATTATCGTATTAGGAGACCTCAACGCACGAGTAGGGAAAAAACAAGAAGGGTCAGCAGATGTTATAGGAAAATTTGGAGAAGATAGGATAAACAATAACGGACTGAGGTTGATTGATTACTGCTCTCTAAATGATATGATAGTAGCAAACACATTCTACGAACACAAACAAATACATATGTATTCAAGACAAGAACCAGAAGGAAAAGACAAATCACTTATAGATTACATTCTTGTAGAAAGAAAAAATAGAAAAATCATAAATGATATTAGAGCAAGAAGAGGACCGGAAATTTTCAGTGATCATTTCCTAATTGAAGCGAAAATAAAGAAACAATTCTTCAGGGAAGATATGACAAGAAAATATGGAAAACTGAAAGAAATTAAACACGAATCAATCAGAACATATAGACTTAAAGACGTAAAAATAGCAAAAAAATACGAAGAAGAAGTAACAAAACAAGCACAAATGCTTGTTGTAAGTAATGAGATTGGCATAGAAAATAAATGGCAATTACTCAAAATGCTCCTAACAAATGCAGCAAAAGATGTGTGTGGAACAACAAAAGTAAGAAATAATAAAAAACAAACAGCATGGTGGACTCAAGAAATAAAAGAAGGAACAAAAAAGAAAAAGAAAGCATGGCTTAAATACTTGAACAACAAAACGCAAGCAAACTACAATGAATACAAGAAAGAACGTAGGATAGTAAAAGACAAAGTGAAAACTGAGAAAGAGAGAAGCTGGAAACAATTTGGTGAACAAATGGAAAAAAATAGCAAAGAAAATCAAAAGCTATTTTATAAAACGATTAAATCATTACGGAAATCAGAACCAGCCCAAAGCTTCACAATTAAAAATAAGGCAGGGAACCCTCTTACGGAAGAAAACGAAGTAATGAAGCGATGGAGGGAATATTTTCAAGAACTACTAAACGTAACAGCAGAAAAGGCAGATACGGAAATAGAAACGATAGAAGAAACAAAGAAAGACGAAGACGAGATAATGGAAATAACTATGGAAGAAATGCTAGAAGCTCTAAATATGATAAAAAATGGAAAAGCGGCAGGCCATGATAGAATAACCGGAGAAATGCTTAAATATATGGGAAGAGAAGGAACTGTACTACTATTTGATATATTTAATGGAGCCTGGAAGCAAGAAAAATTACCGAAAGATTGGGAAATAGCTGTCATTACACCAGTACATAAGAAAGGAGATGTTAAAGATTGCAACAACTACAGAGGAATTTCACTACTAAGCACTGCACTGAAAGTATATGAAAGAATATTGGAAAGAAGATTGAGACAAATAATAGAACCTACGCTTGAGGAAGCTCAGAGTGGATTTAGAAAGGGAAGAAATATACAAGACCATATATTTACGATTAAACAAATAATACAAAAGACCACAGTAAGCAACAACAAAGCATTTATGGCATTTATTGATTTAGAGAAGGCGTTCGACAGAGTACAGAGACAGAAGATATGGGACAGCTTAGCTGAAAGAAAAGTGAACAAAAGATTAATTAATGCAATCAAAGTCTTATACAAGAAAAATCTAAATAATGTTATCAGCAAGAACAGAACATCGGAAGTATTTGAAACTACAGGAGGACTACGACAAGGTGGAGTTATGAGTCCAGTTCTCTTCACAATATTCATGGATGACGTCATCAAGAAATGTAAGCCAGAAATAAAGAAACTAGGAATAGGATATAGATGCCTACAACGGATAGAAATTGGAGAATGTGCATTTGCTGATGACGTAGTACTTTTAGCAAGTAGCGAAACGAATCTCCAACACAACATAAATGTTTGGAACAAAACACTAAAAGAATTTGATATGAAAGTAAACGTGAATAAAACAAAAGTAATGGCTATATCAAATGAGTACGAAACTATGAACATAAAAATAGAACATGACAGAATTGAACAAGTGTCGAAATTTGAATATCTAGGATTGTTAATTAACAGTACCGGAGTCCAAGATGAAGATATAAACAGAAGAATAGACAAGACAGCAAAAATATTCTACATGCTGAAAAACAGTCTCATAGGCAAAAAAGAAATATCGCAGAAAACAAAAATTACAGTGTTTAACACAATATATCGTGCGATATTAACCTATGGCTGCGAAACTTGGGTTATGTCCAGAAGAATGAAGAGTAAACTCCAAGCTTTGGAAATGAAATACCTGAGAAGTGTTAAAGATGTGACAATGATAGACAAAATAAGAAACGAAGATATTAGGAAAGAATTAGAAACAAAACCGATACTACAGTTTATAGAGGAAAGACAACTCAGCTGGTGGGGACACCTGATAAGGATGAACGACAACAGACCCGTAAAGAAGATATGGACAGCCAAAATAAGAGAGAGAAGAGGACGAGGTAGACCAAGAGAAGACTGGGATGGAATTGTAAGAAAACTACTATTGAAAAAAGAAATGACAATACAAGAAGCAAAAATATGCGCAAGAGACAGATTACAGTGGAAAAAGTTTGTGTGCGAATAAAGACAAGAAAACCCTACACTTAACGGTAAAAGGGTTACCATCGACTATATATAATATTTTTGATTTCTAAGGTAATAGACGAGGCGCTTGACGGCATGGAACCAGGTGATTAAGTGGGGTTTACGTTCAACACGCCGAGGATGAGCGATCCAGCATGGGCCAGTTTTCGACGTGTCGATCAGGTCCATATTGAGGTTCTATGGGACATACTGGATTTAATTATGCAGAGTAATGCGGAAATTTTTTCCGATGGCCAATTCACGCTGGAGCTAACCCATGTATCGATGCCTCGAGGAACAGGCAAAATGCTGAAAGGCCATGGTATGACTTATGCTGAGTTATGTCGTAGAAAATACGGTATTGTTGAGATCAACAATACCAATAATCTTTGTCTTCCTCGTGCACTGGTAGTAGCGGATTCATTCGTCAAAAAAGATCCTCAATTCAAACAGGTATGTAAAGACGTAAATGGAATTCAACGTACGAGAACACAGGATTTGTTAATTAAATCGCGTGTTAAAATAAATGGAAATGGAGCAGGTATTCCTGAATTGACGGAATTTCAAAATTATTATAATCAATACAACATATGCGTGTATGAATATAATACTCGTGGGGATGTGATATTTGAAGGTGCAAAAGATCAGAATCTACCAAGATTAAATCTTTTGCATTATCGAAATCATTATTCTGTTATAAAGAGTTTAACTGCTGCCTTTTCATGTAAATATTTTTCTGAACAGTGTCATATTCCGTATAACAGTTTATTAGGACATACTTGTAAAAATAGTTGTATGTTTTGCAAAGTTTCTCCTGCATGTTCTTATACGGTGCAATTACTAACATGTGGCGACTGTAACAGAAAATTTCGAGGACAAAACTGTTATGACAACCATAAAAATTTTGTATGTAAGATTTTAAAGTCGTGTAAAAAATGTTTTAAAACATTTAATATTACAAAGAATAAAAATCATGTATGCGGGGAAATTTATTGTAAATTTTGTGATGCTTACAAAAATAGGGGACATGAATGTTACATACAAACAGACAAAGGAAAAATCAAAGACAAAAATTTATTTATCTATTACGATTTTGAGACTCGACAAGAAAAAATTTTAGATGGACATAGACAACATGAAGTAAATTTATGCGTATGCCAGCAATCTTGTTCTGTTTGTTGCGATGTGGACGATGTAAATATTTTGTGCAATGCATGTGGTATTCGTCAACACGTATTTAGAGATGATCCGGTAACAAATTTTATTTCATATGTTTCTACCCCGCGAATTTCATTTAATACGGTAACATGCATTGCACATAATGCTAAATCTTTTGATGCACAATTTATTTTAAAATGTTTAGTTGAAGTTTTCAACTGTACACCAAAATTAATATTAAACGGAAATAAGATTCTATTAATTGAAGTTGGTAAAAATGTCAGATTTATCGATTTCATTAATTATATGTCTATGTCTTTGTCTGCATTACCCAAAACTATGGGATTATCATCTTCAATTAAAAAAGGTTTTTTTCCCCATCTATTCAATACTTTGGAAAATACAAATTATGTAGGACCTATACCTCATTCGAAATATTATGGTGTGAACACTATGAATACTTCTGTTCGACAAAATTTCTTGGAATGGCACTCAAATCAAATTAATAATAACATTGTTTTTGATATGAGTAAAGAAATAGTAGAATATTGCCTGTCCGATGTTGATATTTTGCGTCGTGCTTGTACAATTTTTCGAAAAACTTTTATAAACGATTGTAAAGTTTGTCCATTTTCGGAATCAGTTACAATTGCTTCAGCATGTAATAAGGTATTTCGACGTTTATTTTTGAAACCTAATACTATAGGTATTATACCATTGAAGGGTTATAGACTAAAAGATAATCAATCAAAAATTGCCTTACAATGGTTGATATCACAAGAAAATGAGCGAGGAATTCTTATTCAACATGCTGGACGTGGTTCAGAAGCAGTGTTAGGTAATAATTTAAAAGTTGATGGTTTTTATCAGCGCGATAAACGAGTATTTGAATTTTTTGGTTGTTTTTGGCATGGGTGTAGATCTTGTTATAAAACAAATCGTGATGAAGAAATCTTCAACACTTCAAAAGAAACAATGGAGTTTCGGTATCAAAGTACAATGCATAAATTAGAGAAAATTCAAAATTTGGGATATAATGTTATAAGTATTTGGGAATGCGAGTTTCAAAATTATTTAAAAAATCATAAAAATTTAGAAAAAGAATTAAAAAGCCATCAACTTTTAAATAATCTACCGTTACAAGCTCGTGACGCATTATATGGAGGTCGTACGGGCAATACGAATTTATATAAAAGAGTGAGTAACGAGGACAAAATTAAATATGTAGACGTGTGTAGTTTATATCCATATGTTTGCAAATACGGAAAATATCCGATAGGACATCCAAAAATTTTGATCGGTACAGATTGTAATTCATTGTGTCCTAACAATAATATCGATCAGGTGGAAGGATTAATAAAATGTACAGTTTTAGCTCCGAATAATTTGTATCATCCAGTATTGCCTAGAAAAGCTCATGGTAATCTCATGTTTGTTTTATGTCGAACATGCTGCGATGAATTAGAACAAATTGACTGTACTCATACTGACAGTGAGAGACAGTTTACTGGAACATGGGTTGTTGATGAAGTCCGTTTAGCTGTTGCACGAGGGTATAAAGTAATTGAAATTATTGAAATTTGGCAATATAACATAACTCAGTATAATGTTCAAACGAAGTCGGGTGGTTTATTCGGAGAATTTATAAACAATTTTCTTAAAATAAAACAAGAAGCTTCAGGGTATCCTGAACACTGTTCCACGGATAAACTGAAAGATACGTACATTCAGGAGTATTTAGCAAATGAAGGCGTAATGTTGGATCCACAGGAAATTGAAAAAAAATTCCGGTAAAAGATCGGTGGCAAAACTGATGCTAAACTCTTTCTGGGGTAAGATAATAACTTGCTGTTTTATTTTTAATTTACAAATATATTTACATGTATGTATGTACAGGTAAATTTGCGCAAGCAGAAAACCGTCCACGTACAACAACTGTGTCTTCACCTGTGAAACTTTACGAACTCTTAGCAAATCCTGCGGTTATAGTTCATAAATTAATTCCAGCAGGTGATGAGCTGTTGTATGTTAATTGGCAGTATCAAAATGAAGCAGTAGAACAATTACCAACCGTCAATGTGACAATAGCAGCTTACACAACAGCCCAAGCCCGTATTCGTTTGTATGAATATCTGTATCCTTTAGACAAGAGAGTACTATATTACGATACAGATTCAATTATTTATTATCATTCTCCGGGTCAATATGAACCGTCGACGGGTAATTTTTTGGGCGATTTGACAGACGAATTAGAATGTTTCGGGAGGGGGACCTATATAACTGAATTCGTCTGTGGTGGTCCGAAAAACTATGCGTACAAAACATATTGCCCAGAGAATGAAACAATAAATGAAGTCTGTAAAGTTAAAGGATTTACTCTTAATTATAAAAATAGTAAAAAAATTAATTTTAATTGTTTAAAAGATTTAGTATTAGAAAATAGTAATAGAAACCCTGTAATTAGTTCATATAATATTAGATGTACAGAAGATCATAGTGTTATAACAAAACAAGAAACAACAAAATTTCGAATTAATTTTATGAAACGTAGATTAGGTGAAAATTTTAATTTTTATCCGTATGGTTTTAAAAAGATAAGACTAGAATAGATAATATTTTATTTTATTTAGTATAGTAATAAGGAAAAATTGTATATATATATATATATATATATATATATATATATATATATATATATATATATATATATATATATTCATTTAAATAAAACTATTGTGTCTAATAAAAAAATAGTATTTTATTGTTCAACTCCGAAAAAAATACAATAAGTAATATAAAACTAATTCAATTTTTTTTTATATATAATAATAATTAAACATATATCTTATTAATCTATCATTTTCACATTTATTATAATTAAATAATTTAATAAAATCGTTATGATTATAATTATTTATTCTAAATAACAAATACACTATGCAATATTGACCACATACAGATGATGTATAATCTTGACAGACAAATGAATTATATGTTCATGTTTTTGTGTTTCGTCTCAAAAAATCTTCATGCGTCTTTACAATTGGTTTTCTTCCGAAGCTATCAAAATATATTCCTCGTCCTTCGCGATCGATGAAAATTGCAACCCAGTGAAAGTCGGGTTTGGTATCAGGATCTGTATTAACAATTACTGTACACGGATAATTTACATGGTACGGTAATCTATTTGCGGCATAAACTCCAACATGGCCCACATTTTGAAAATGTTTTTGAAAAATAGCTTCTAGCTGAGCTGCATTCATTTTCTTTATTAATATTATTATTCTCCAAAAACCAGTGTTTCAAAAGATTAACGTTTCTCACAGCACATATCATTCCTTCATGAGATGAGGGAATTTTGCACGCCGTGACGTCACTATTATCAGATAATATTAATAACGTTGGACATCCTAGTTCTGATAATTCGATCAAGTTATTTCTACATAGAATTTCTTCGAGTAACTTTTTTTTCTCAGTTCCCTTTACATAAACTGTATCCGAAGTTTTAACAATATTTTTTAATATATTAGATATTTGATTATATTCCACAAATCCGTAACTCCAATCAAAACCGTGGTAATTATGTTTTAACCAATGAGCTTGGGTTTGATACTTGGCATCCAGTTCTCTTATATTGAATGGTGATTTAAACAAATAATGTTGGAAATATAAACCGTTTATAGAAATAGCTGCTAGTTCTTTTATAATAAACTCTCCAGAATTTCCGTAGAATCCTTGTACATCAACTATATAACTTGTCATGATGAATGTTTAAAATGAACTAAAGTAATTTTAAAAATTATATTTATCATCTTATATACTAAAAGGCTTGAGATCATTTTCAGCAGCTTAGCAACCGTTTTTAGACTCGCCTACTGCCTAAACGGGTGAACCGATTTTTATAAACTTTTTTTTATTTTATAGAGGTTCATGTGAAGTAGTGCCTTTTGGGTATATGAATATTGTAGATGGCGTGGTAGTCCCAGGGGAGTTGAAAAACAGTGATTTTTTTGACTCCTTGGATACGGGTATTATACTTTATTCGATTGTTTTTTTCATTTGACATATAGGTAGAGGATGAATTTGACTATATTTCTATACATGTTTCAACCCAATATTGGGTATATTAAGAAAGTTATTAAGAAAAAACTGCAAAATGCACGGAACTCAAATGGGAGCATGCCATGGAATTTTTGTTTTCTTTTTGATAAAAATGATTTTTTTGTCTACTGTCAGATTTGACGTTTCCAATTTGAAATTTTATTTGGATTTATCTTTTATATTTGATAAGGTAGAAGTATTTTGAAAATTTTATTGAGTATTTAAAGATGGAGCACGCATTATGTTTACATGCTTTTGTATAAATTTGTAATATATTTTTTGAAAATTTTTATTCAATTTAATAATGCTCTGTGAAGTTGAATCATATTGTTATTGATTACTGTAGTATTTATAGTAATATATTTTGACCCAAGTGTAAATGTTCAATTAAAAATTAGGTATCTATATCCAATATCCGTGGATAATACTGTTTTTCAGTATTTTACGTTAAGTTTTAAATGTCAAATTAATAAACAAATTTAACAAACGTGTTAAAAATGGTGTCCGATAATCGGGATTTTTATCTATTGTACTTGAGTTTGGGTTGAGTTTGAGTTTGTCCTGCCCAAGCCGCCCTACTGGGATCTTTATCCTAGATACGCACACTAACTAACAACTGGACAAGCACGGGACACGACGCGGACTAGAGATGATCTAGATTGTTATTGCACTTGTATCAAGTATCAAATCTGTTTTTACAAAAATATGTATGGTATTATAATTAGCACCAAGGGGTACAAAATATGGCTTCTATGATCGGCATATGTTTTTCAATAAAAACTTAACATAAATCATGATTGGTATCAAACTTTTCGTGTAATGTTGCCCAAAATTATTGCTGTTTAATAAGTAAAAATTGCAGTCGGTGAGCGGCATTTGTTTTTCTGAATATTTTTTAAATTATATCGCGATTGATATCAAATTAAATGTCTTAATAAGGACAAAGAATCTACAGTATGCATTAAAATGACTTTTGGCAATTTGGCTTTTGTTTTTAGTCGGACAAAAAGCATTTTTTTTAGTTTTCACAAATAGTATATTACTTTACTAGTGGGAGAAGTAAAATACTTCTGTCACAAGTGTCTGATTGGCCACGAGCAAAGCAAGTGGCCAATCAGGACACGAGTTACAGGAGCATTTTACATCTCCCACTTGTGAAGTACGCTATTTTTCCTCACATTGAGGAAAATTTTGTTATTTTCTTTTTAAAACACTACTATGACTACCTACTTGGTATATTCCAATAATCATATCAAAAGACGTCAGAAAATTTAGTACTTATATTAAAGTGAAAATTATAAACATTTTATATTAGCATTTTCCGGTTTTATAGTTTCCTCGGAATTTATCACAAATTCATCGAGTTTTATATATTTTTTTTAAACTAAAGGGCTAGATGATAACTACTTTATAAAATTGTTAAAAATGGGGATCGAACATCGACATTTTTTTCGAAAATATTATAGTGTCATATCGAATTTCATATCTCAAATTAAATGACTAGATAAAGGCTAATTAATAAAATAATTTAAATTGGTGGCTGACGATCTGCATTTGTTTTCATCGAATTCGAAGTTTACCAGGATAGGTACAATGTAAATATGAAATTTTCTTATTCAAATAGTAAGTCTAAATGCAAAAGTTTACTTATGTGAGGCACATTCAGGATCCGTGGAGCTTGAGCCCCGCGAAGCGGGGTGATCCCCTCTATCCCGCGACAGCGGGTCCTGACGCTATTCTATTCTAAAAATTTTATGCCTTCACTAAAATTTATATTGAAGAAGGAAGATGAATAATTTGAAGTTGTAATTAAATAATTATAATTTCATCATACAATTTTTCTCTAAGTATAAATGTTAAAATCGTTATAATTGAGGCACGAAGTGCCAAATTGTCCCACATTCAGGGTCCGCGGAGCTTGCGCGCAGCGGTCGAGTCTGAATGTTAAAATCGTTATAATTGAGGCACGAAGTGCCAAATTGTCTTACATTCAGGATCCGCGGAGCTTAAGCCCGCGAAGCGGGCGAATCCCCCTTGTCGCGCGCAGCAGTAGAGTCTGAATGTTAAAATCGTTATAATTGAGGCACGAAGTGTTAAATTGTCCCACATTCAGGGTCCGCGGAGCTTGCGCGCAGCGGTAGAGTCTGAATGTTAAAATCGTTATAATTAAGGCACGAAGTGCCAAATTGTCTTACATTCAGGATCCGCGGAGCTTAAGCCCGCGAAGCGGGCGAATCCCCCTTGTCGCGCGCAGCAGTAGAGTCTGAATGTTAAAATCGTTATAATTGAGGCACGAAGTGCCGAATTGTCCCACATTCAGAGTCCGCGGATCTTAAGCCCGCGAAGCGGGCGAATTTCCTTTGTCGCGCGCAGCGGTAGAGTCTGAATGTTAAAATCGTTATAATTGAGACACGAAGTGCCAAATTGTCCCACATTCAGGGTCCGCGGAGCTTGCGCGCAACGGTAGAGTCTGAATGTTAAAATCGTTATAATTAAGGCACGAAGTGCCAAATTGTCTAACATTCAGGATCCGCGGAGCTTAAGCCCGCTAAGCGGGCGAATCTCCCTTGTCGCGCGCAGCAGTAGAGTCTGAATGTTAAAATCGTTATAATTGAGGCACGAAGTGCCGAATTGTCCCACATTCAGAGTCCGCGGATCTTAAGCCCGCGAAGCGGGCGAATTTCCTTTGTCGCGCGCAGCGGTAGAGTCTGAATGTTAAAATCGTTATAATATAGGCACGAAGTGCCGAATTGTCCCACATTCAGGGTCCGCGGTGCTTGAGCCCACGAAGCGGGCGAATCCCTTTTGTCGCGCGGCAGCGCGACCTAGCCGAAGGCCCGCGTAGCGGGGCCTGACGCTACTATATACTAAAAGGCATAGTGTGGTGGAAGATTCATCACCTTAGCAACTATACGTTTTTTTGCTCTAAAATTTGTATGGTTTGTACGATTTTAATGAAACTTTTTTTATACGATAAAGGGTTATTTTAACTAGTGCTTTTTCTATATTTTATTATTGTAGGGAACACAGTTTGCGTGAGAAATAATAAAAACTCACTGTTTTTTCACTCCTTAGCAACGGGCATTATACTTTATTCGATTGTTTTTTTCATTTGACATATAGGTAGAGGATGAATTCGACTATATTTCTATGCATGTTTCAACCCCATATTGGGTATATTAAGAAAGAAAAAACCGAAAAATGCACGGAACGCAAATGGGAGTATGCCATGGAATTTTTGTTTTCTTTTTGATAAAAATATTTTTTAGTCTAGTGTCAGATTTGACGTTTCCATTTTGATATTTTACTAGAATTTATCTTTCATATTTGATAAGGTACAAATATTTTGAAAATTTTATTGAGTATTTAAAGATGGAGCATGTATTATATTTACATGTTTTTGTATAAATATGTAATTTTTTTTTAAATCTTTCTATTCAATTTTACAATGCACTGTGAAGTTGCATCATGTTATTTATTACTCTCCAATTTATAGTATATTTTGACCCAAATGTAAATGTTCAATTAAAATTATATCAAATTTCCGTGGATAATACTATGTATAATTCCCAGTATTTTAAATTTAACAAACGTGTTAAAAATGTAGTTCGATAATCGGGATTTTTTAATTGTACTTGAGTTTGGGTTAAGTTTGAATTTGGCCTGCTCAAGCAGCCCTACTGGGAATTGTATCCTGGATACGCCAGTCCTACGCCAGGCGCACCCGGACAGAGGATTAGGGGACAGCACACTAACAACCGAACAATCACGAGACACGGCGCGGATCTAGATTGTAATTGCACTTGTATAAAAAAATCTGTTTTACACATAAGTATGTATGGTATTAACTAGCACCGAGGAGTACAAAAATGCTTCAATGATCGGCATTTGTTTTAGATTTAACAACTATGTGAGCACTAACTTTATAAAATTGTTGAAAATGGCGGCCAACGATGGTCAATTGTTTTTATCAAAAGATTATGTAAGTAATCATAATCATATCGCGTTTGATATCAAATTCAAGGGCTGGATCAGGGCTATATAATTAATAAAATTATTTAAAATTAAGGGCTAAATATAGGCTACTTCATTAATAAAATAATTTAAAATGATCAGAGGTGAGCACTACTTTTCAAAATTGTTGAAAACGCCAGAAAAAGATTTTCGTTTGCTTTTACCAAAAATTATTGAAGCAAATCGAATTTGATATCAAATCAAAGGACTAAATAGAGGCTACTTAATTAATAAAATTACTTAAAATGGTGACCGGCGATTGCCATTTGTTTTGATCAAAATCAATATAAAATTATATCGAGTTTGATGTCAAATGAAAGAGTTAGATAAGGGTTAATCAATTAATAAAATTATTTAAAATGGTGACGGTAACGACTGCCATTTGTTTTTATAAAAAATGTCAGAATCCTATTGAGTATGATATAAAATTAGAAGTCTTGATGAGGGCTGATATAAGATTGTTCAAAATGGAGACCGACATAAAATTGTTAAAAATCATATTGATTTTTATTTGAAAGTAAAATTCTTGATGATGAGGACTGATGTACCTACTCAATAATTGATGAAAATGATAATGCGTGATTAGCTTCAGTTTTTTTTTTTCATATTGAGTTTGATATCAAATTCAAGGGCTGGATAAGGGCTATATAATTAATAAAATTGTTGATCGACGATTGTCATTTATTTTTATCAATAACAATATAGAATTATATCAGTTTGATATCAAATTAAAGGGCTGGACATGGGCTACCTAATTAATAAAATAATAAAAATCGTTCAGGTGAGCACTAGGTACTTTATAAAATTGATGAAAATGGCGATTGTCATTTGTTTTTATCAAAAAATTATTAAATTAAATCGAACTTGATTTAAAATTAGAGGGTTTAAATTAAAGGGTTAAAGAAAGGCTACCTACCTTATTAATAAAATTATTTAAAATAGTGGCAGACGATTGACATTTGTTTTTATTTAAAAAAAACAATATCGAGTTTGATGTTAAATTACAGAGCTAGATGAGGGCTAATTAATAAAATTATTTAAAATGGTGGTTGACGATTGTCTTTTGTTTTTTTAAAAATATGTTATAATCATACTTAATGAGTATGATATGAAATTAAATGTCTTGATAAGAGTTGCTACAAGATTGTTCAAAATGTTTATTATTTTAAAATTATAAAAATCATATTGATTTTAATATCAAAGTAAAAGGTCTTGATGACGAGGAGTGATATACACAATAAGAGATAAATATGATTGTGGGTGATTAACTTCGCGTCTTTTGTTTTTAGTTGGATAACCAGGATATTTCTTTTATTACACATATTATGTTATTTCATTCTAAAATTTTAATGGCTTAACTGAAAAAGGAAGATTAATAATTTGAAGTTGTAATTAAATAATTATAATTTCATCATACAATTTTTTCGGTAGAGTCTAAATGTTAAAATCGTTATAATTGAGGCACGAAGTGCCGAATCATCCCACATTCAGGGTCCACGGAGTTTGAGCCCGCGAAGCGAGCAAATCCCCCTTGTCGCGCGGTAGCGCGACCTAGCCGAAGGCCCGCGTAGCGGGGCCTGACGCTAGTTTTATACTAATAAGATACAAAGTAAATACAAATAAAGTTAGGTTATAATTACTAACTACCATAATCAACAATTACATTTCTATTTTTATCTACTTCTAATATATTATCGAACTCGGCATAGATTACACAATTTACAGTATGCGCAAGAGGAGTTTCAAAACCAACTTCTATTCTTAGAGAACCATGTCGAGTTAGATTCCAATGCATCATCGAATTTGCAGATAAATCTGGAGTTAAATCAAATGCTGATAAACAATAACCATTGGGATAGTCTTCTCTGCTGATTTCGTTTCCAGTATTTGCAAAATGTATACCTGTTCCTGAGAATAATGTATTATACATTTGTACATATTCTGATTTATTCGTAAAAGATGGTTGTAATGGTCTCGTTGGCAATTGTTGTCCATTTACAAATAAAGATAAATAATTAATTTTATAATTATCAAAATTGAAAGGATTTGATTTATAATCTCCGTTAAATGCTTTATTAGATACAAAGCCGATAACACATCGTTTATGAAGTTGACCTAAGAAGATATTATCCAGTGATTTTCCTTGTACACCTGTCGGAATTGTGATAGCTTTTACTTCAGCCCTTGTAATTGGATATTTTGCTGTATTTATTTCTAATGCTTTGTTATGGGCAAGTAAAATACTTGGATTTAGTTTTATTCGACGTACAAATAGTGTGGCTTCACTTATATGAAGTTTATATGCAGAATCTGTTGTAGAAGACATTAAATGGAAATTATCACGTGCGCGAACTAGTCTTACTCTCATTTCAACACCGTTTATTAAAAATTTTTCTTGATTAAATATATCAACATGTAGATGTCCAGTTAAATCAACACTTATACTTTTTTCGGTAAACTTTTGACGTTTATTATATCCTGTATTAGCATTAGCATCGGTGTTATTAAATTTTCCTGAGGCATCAGCATACCATAAAGATGAAGTAAGATGAGACTTTTTTGCATCAATTCCGTAATTAAGTAATGTTTTAATATAAGCTCTGTACGCATATGTATTATTTGGTGGAGATATTAATTTCTGATTTAAATGAACATCAACCTGACTGAACATCGAATGAAGCCAATTATTAATAGGTCCAACATTATCAGTTTCAATTAAATCTGTATTATCACTTTTAACAATTTTTGCATTTATATACAACATGGTTTGGGATAAATCCAAATATTCTTCCCCATGCCCTGGTATTACAAATTCAATGGGGCCATCCTCGGTAAGCGATGATAAAGGATTGTAATTAATCCATTGTCCGTTTTCAATACTTGTCTGTGTTGGAGGTAAAGCAAATAAATCTAATTCTGTTTTAACACATTCGCATGATTGAGCATGTAAAAATGCCATTTTAAGAAAATATGTCTGATTGCTTAGAGCGTTTAGTTTTCTTCTTTACTCTTCGATGTAAAGTATTGGACTGAGATCGAATATTATTCAATCGTTTCCTTTTATAACCAGAACCATTTATTATGGTATCAATTTTATCTTCTGCTTTTCGTTTTAAATTTACTCCCGCCTCGGACATACGTTTTTGAAAAGACTCTTTCACAGGTTGATTTTGACTGAGATCACCCAAAAATTGTATACCCGTATTTAATGCTTGTTTACCAATTGCTCCGACACCTTTTTTAATTAGAGGCATAATAGTTCGAAATAATCCACTAAAAAAACTTCCCAGACCATGACCTCTTTGAAACTGATTCCCTTTGAATACTGTTCCTACTCCACTTCCAGCCTGTTGATTGTAATATTCTTGATACGGACAGTTTTTCATTATGCAACTCGTTTAAAATGAAGTTTCACGCATAAAATTCCAAACTGAAATGGCGCTGCATAGCCATCGTTGCATCTTATATCAATTTCTATATTCGTAAATTCTCGTCTCAGAACCGGAACAAAGTGTGGTTGTGGATAAGCCATCATTTTATTTGATCCAAAAACGTATTTATCTGTGTTTATATGAAGTATTCTTAATAACGGTGTAACAACATCACCTACTAGTTGCGGTTCAATTATATCACAATAAATATATAACTGTGGAGGTATGCCTAGCATTAAATTCGGTAGATTAATTGAAGTATTATTAAAGTACAAGTCAGAAAATGGTGGATATCCTAGCTGCAATGACAATCTCGGAGATAATTTCATAGAGCATACTTCGGCATGTTTAAATCTGGCAATAGTACGACTTTTTGTCTTATCATAAGAGAATGCTACATATTTATTAATTTCAACCGATGCATTTAATTCATGTAGTATACCATCAACATTTTCATAATTTTTGGAAGGAATTTTTTCTTGAATAAAATCAACTCTTACTCTTTTATATTTAACATCAATTAATTTAGTTAAAATGTTTACTCTGTTTTCTCTATCGTTAACATTATAGAAAGAGATTTAAGAAATAGTTTATTAAGCCAAAATTAATAGTTGGAAAAGTTTATTGGAACAAGGCTTTAATTAGGAAAAGTCTTTTTTATAAAAAGACGTACAATGCAAAGACCTGGATTTGGTCAAAATGCAAGGAAAATAAAAATCTTTGAACAACAACAATGGTATTGTTGAAACAAAGGTTAGCCATTACAGTCAACCAGTAACTACAGACATGTTTCGTGCTTATTGGCACTCATCAGTGTAGTGTAACTCCAAAGATCCAAAAGGACCGATGGTACCGGTGACTGTGAATGGCAAGACGAATAACCTCGGTCACACTGGTAAAAGTAACTGAGAACTAACTTAGCTCTCAGAAACAACCACCAAATGACGAGCAAAAACCCCAAGTCCTGGGTAAATAGATTTAAGAAATAGTTTATTAAGCCAAAATTAATAGTTGGAAAAGTTTATTGGAACAAGGCTTTAATAATTAGGAAAAGTCTTTTTTATAAAAAGACGTACAATGCAAAGACCTGGATTTGGTCAAAATGCAAGGAAAATAAAAATCTTTGAACAACAACAATGGTATTGTTGAAACAAAGGTTAGCCATTACAGTCAACCAGTAACTACAGACATGTTTCGTGCTTATTGGCACTCATCAGTGTAGTGTAACTCCAAAGGTCCAAAAGGACCGATGGTACCGGTGACTGTGAATGGCAAGACGAATAACCTCGGTCACACTGGTAAAAGTAACTGAGAACTAACTTAGCTCTCAGAAACAACCACCAAATGACGAGCAAAAACCCCAAGTCCTGGGTAAATAGATTTAAGAAATAGTTTATTAAGCCAAAATTAATAGTTGGAAAAGTTTATTGGAACAAGGCTTTAATTAGGAAAAGTCTTTTTTATAAAAAGACGTACAATGCAAAGACCTGGATTTGGTCAAAATGCAAGGAAAATAAAAATCTTTGAACAACAACAATGGTATTGTTGAAACAAAGGTTAGCCATTACAGTCAACCAGTAACTACAGACATGTTTCGTGCTTATTGGCACTCATCAGTGTAGTGTAACTCCAAAGGTCCAAAAGGACCGATGGTACCGGTGACTGTGAATGGCAAGACGAATAACCTCGGTCACACTGGTAAAAGTAACTGAGAACTAACTTAGCTCTCAGAAACAACCACCAAATGACGAGCAAAAACCCCAAGTCCTGGGTAAATAGATTTAAGAAATAGTTTATTAAGCCAAAATTAATAGTTGGAAAAGTTTATTGTACGTCTTTTTATAAAAAAGACTTTTCCTAATTAAAGCCTTGTTCCAATAAACTTTTCCAACTATTAATTTTGGCTTAATAAACTATTTCTTAAATCTATTTACCCAGGACTTGGGGTTTTTGCTCGTCATTTGGTGGTTGTTTCTGAGAGCTAAGTTAGTTCTCAGTTACTTTTACCAGTGTGACCGAGGTTATTCGTCTTGCCATTCACAGTCACCGGTACCATCGGTCCTTTTGGACCTTTGGAGTTACACTACACTGATGAGTGCCAATAAGCACGAAACATGTCTGTAGTTACTGGTTGACTGTAATGGCTAACCTTTGTTTCAACAATACCATTGTTGTTGTTCAAAGATTTTTATTTTCCTTGCATTTTGACCAAATCCAGGTCTTTGCATTGTACGTCTTTTTATAAAAAAGACTTTTGCTAATTAAAGCCTTGTTCCAATAAACTTTTCCAACTATTAATTTTGGCTTAATAAACTATTTCTTAAATCTATTTACCCAGGACTTGGGGTTTTTGCTCGTCATTTGGTGGTTGTTTCTGAGAGCTAAGTTAGTTCTCAGTTACTTTTACCAGTGTGACCGAGGTTATTCGTCTTGCCATTCACAGTCACCGGTACCATCGGTCCTTTTGGACCTTTGGAGTTACACTACACTGATGAGTGCCAATAAGCACGAAACATGTCTGTAGTTACTGGTTGACTGTAATGGCTAACCTTTGTTTCAACAATACCATTGTTGTTGTTCAAAGATTTTTATTTTCCTTGCATTTTGACCAAATCCAGGTCTTTGCATTGTACGTCTTTTTATAAAAAAGACTTTTCCTAATTAAAGCCTTGTTCCAATAAACTTTTCCAACTATTATAGAAAGAGCATGGATAGATAATTTCTGATAATGCAACCTGCCATATTCCATTTAGTTTTACGTTTTGAGGTAATTGTGTTGTAAATTTTGTAGTTTTGTTATCCGGAAAATATGTCTCAGAACTGTTACTTGGTAAAGTAATGAAAAATTCCTTCATGTTCATGCTTCATGCATTATTTAATAACTGAATTTGATCTGCAGATATCCACGAATTAAATTCGTCACTATAACCTTGCCACTTGACAAGTAACTTCTTTCTACTTCCTTTACCTTGTTCTGCTACAATTTTATCTATTTTATATGTCTTATCAGGTGTAACACTTACGCGTTGCAATTCGTGTTCGTAAAATGTACCATCAATTATTTCATTATTTAAATCTTTTATTCTATAAACAGGGGGTTTTCGTTTTATTATAGCATGTATTTTAAATAACTCTTGACTCCAGTTAGCTTCATAGCCTTTTTCAAATACATGTTTATATTTTGATATCCGAACTATATCATTTATTGTTTATTTTGTCTGCTTATTATTATTTTCTTTTATTCCATACTGATTTCTCCATACTTGTAATACATTTTTTTCATTTACGTCAAATGGGGCAATTTTTGTAATTCGATGTTTAGTTTTATTATAAGCAGTGACGAGTTTTTGTAATACATCAATATATTTATATGTATTTTTGAAAGTAAAGTATCGGTACATTCTGGTTTTTAACGTTCTATTGAATCTTTCTACAAAACAGGCTTTCACATCGGCATTTTGTGTTACATAAAATTTAATATCATTTTGTTGTAAAAATGATCTTACAGATTTAGCTATAAACTCTGAACCCTTATCTGTTTGTAAATAAATAGGTTTTCGTTCCTTAAATATAACTTCAAATGCTGCAATCACTGATATTGGTTTCTTATCTTTTAATGGTACAGCCCAAGCAAATCTGCTAAAGACATCAATCACTGTTAAAATGTATTTATAATTATCATTGAACTGACTTAACGATCGCATATCATTCAAATCCGCTTGGAATAGATCATTTATAGTTGAAACTCTATATCTATTTCGAGGAAAACGTTTTCGTACAGGTTTATGTAATGTATATGTGTCTAGTGAACTAAGCCATTCACGTACATAATTATGAACGTATTGATCTTTTACCGCATTTATTAAACTATTAACTCCAGAAAATCCGGCTGGATGTGAAGGATCAAAATAAATCTGAGCCAGTTTCTTATTCATAATATTATTATAAACTAAATCGTTTCCAAGGAACTTTTTGTTTTTTAGATAATCTAACTTCTTCTTCTTCTTCTTCACTTTTGTAATTTGATTGCCTTTTATTTTTCCTAGACTTTTGAACGTGATTTTGAGAAATGAAAAATTTTCGTCTTCGAGGGTTATTTATTAACTCTATAGGAATATTAATTGTTTTTAATGTTTTCACAAAATTTTCCCAGCCTGTCGGATTACTGTATTTTCTATGTCTTATAACGTCGGCTACTAAATCAGATATATTTGAATTCGGAATTTGTTTATTGTTTATAGATACCACTCCTTTCTCATTCCAATTTATACTATTATCTGATTCCAACATCTGTAACAATGTTCGGGCTTTTTCTTGATGTGATTTAGGTAAAACTGCAATAATTTTATCAGTTTCGTTTGTGTTCTCAGAGTTCTCATTAAATAATGGTAATTCTTTATTTTGAGATTCAATTGAAATTTTAATAGGTTCTCTAGTCTTTTGCTGGAAATACAAGTATCTTTGTAAAATTTCCTGGTACTTAGACCATTTTTCAGAGTCTGGTAATTGTGAACTTAAAAAATTTTTCATATCATTATCCAGTTGACTAGAAATATTTTCCCCATTGCCTATATTACTACGTATACGGTTTAAATTTTCCGGAGATATTAATACCATTTTTTTAGCATGTTCCATTTTTTTTTATTTCTTAAATAAAGCGCCTAGAACACCGCTTAACAGGGGTGCTAATAATAAAGGTAAGAACGCACCACCAGATTGAACTAAAACACGTTTCTTCTTTTTCCAGCTTTCGCCTGGTTTAGTAAGACTCCTTAATATTTTTTTATGTCGGCCAAGTGCGGCGTGTTGTTTACGATTGAGAGGAATATTACCCCTTAAAATATTATATACACATTCACAGATACATTTAACGGATTTACAGCCAACTATTTTTAATAATGCTTGTCTATATTTCGGTGTTAATTTTTGTAAAGCTCTTAATAATTCAGCGTGTTCTGTTACGGTAGCACTCATTTTTATGATATGACTTCTGGTATATTTTTACTACTGTATTTATACGTTTTTTTCGGTAAGTAAAGATATGTCAACCCATTTTGATAAGTACGAAAACGCAACCAATCAGGTGTACTTTGTTTTAAATCAAAAATTATATATCCGTGTGGTTCAGAAGTTGCGTCAGAATAAGATTCCTGTACAAACTTCATATTTTCTGGACAAATCTGACGTGCCAAATGAACAATTTGAGCTTTATCTCTAGGGTTTTTGAAATAAATTATGTAATTTGCATTAAGCGAAATATCTCTCTGTCCTTTTCCTTGGTGAAACAGATTTTGAGTAAGAAAAAACACAGATAAATTTTTGTGATGGGACCATTTTGTAAATATATCTACTATACGTCCATCTGCCTCTCTCATTAAATCATCAATAATAATCAATTGTGGATCTTTCCCATCTATATTTTCCACATCTGGCAAACCCTCAATAAAATTTACACCGTGAATTTCATTATATAAATTCTGCCAAGTACCATAATGCCAAGATATATTTCTAAATGGAGTATCACTCATATCGTTTATGTTTGAAATAAAATTATTAACATAAAATGACTTGCCTGAACCCGAAGGCCCAGCAACTATTGCAGAAAATGGATGTTTAAATTTCGTACACATGTTAACTTTTCAACGTATGATATGAGACTGATATTTTTTAAATGATATATTATATTTTTAACTGATATAAAAAAGACAAACATGGTTTAATACATTTTATTTACATTCTTGTATAATTACAAATAGAAATAGGAATAAATAAACATATAACCGTCATAAAATTACCATCTTGGCAAGATAAAATGGAAATAATGACTCACAAAAATAAACTGAAAAACACAGACATATATATATATAGAGGATGACTACACTAAAGATGAACGAGAGATACAAAATAAAAGTAGAATAATAGCAAGAGAAGAAAAGCAGAAGGGACAGAAAGTCAAAATAGGTTATAAAAAGATTATCAAGGAAGATGAAGTATGGGATTGGGATGACAGAGAAAACAAACTTGTCAAAAGAGAACCCAAAGTAAGGAATCCAAAAAACTGCTAACAGAATCCTTGAAACCATACGAGATAAATTCGACAAAAGAAAAAGGATATGAACAAAGATAACAATAAGAAGAATAAAACGATAACAAAAATGGCAACATGGAACGTAAGAGGGACATTCACCACGGGTGCACTAAAACAAATAGCACTGGAGATGGAAAAATATGGGATTGCAATCGTAGCACTCCAAGAAACAAAACAAAAAGGTAACGAAATAACAGAGATAGAAGATTACATATTCTTCAATAGCAGTGGACAAGATAGAAGGTTAGGAACAGGATTCCTCGTCAAGAAATATCTAAAAGGTGCAGTGCTTGATTTTAAACAAATCTCAGAAAGAATGTGCTACCTTCGAATAAGAATGAAATACAAAAACTAAGTATTATTAACATTCACGCACCCACGGAAGAGAAAGATGTTGAGGACAAAGTAAAGTTCTATGAAGAGTTAGAAAAACAATACCAAGAACTACCAAAGGGCGATATAAAGATGGTAATGGGTGACGCAAACGCAAAGATAGGTAAAGAACAACAATATCAGCCTACAATAGGTAGAGAAAGCAAACATGAGCTTACAAACCAAAATGGAGAGAAACTGATAGAGTTCGCAACCCAAAATTTACTGGTAGTGAAAAGTACTTTTTTTACACAAAAAGAAATATACAAAGGAACCTGGACAGCACCAAATGGAATTACGAGCAACCAGATAGATCATATTCTGATTGAGCGAAAACACTCTCAGATAATTACAAATATCAGAAGCTACAGAAGAGCCGAAGCAAACACGGACCACTGTTTAGTAAGAATGACTATAAAAGACGAAATACCAAACACAAACAGATTAAAAGCAACAATGCAAGGCTATAATATAGAAAAGCTAAAAACAGAATTAACTGCACAAAAATATATAGCAAAAATAGAACAGACGTTAGCAGAAAACAACATAGAAACCACAATAGAAGACGATTGGTTAATGTTACAAAACAAGATAAAGGGAGTAGCGAAAGAAGTGTTGGGACCAAAAACAATAGCCAACACAAACAACAGATGGTTCGACGACGAATGCAAAAAAGCGATAGAAGAGGGAAGACAGGCAAGAATAAATTATATTAAATATAGAACAGAAACTAACAAATTAAAATATCAACAACAGAGAAGAAATTATAAAAAGATATGTAGAACAAAGAAACGGCAGAAACTAATAGAACACATGTCAACATTAGAAGAAAGCTACAACAAAAACGAAGTAAGAAATTTCTATCAAAATATCCAAAAAGGTAAAGAAGGGTACAAACAAAAAATGCTGTACTGCCGCGATAAAGAAGGCAACTTGATAGGAGACGACGAAGCTAGAACAAAAAGATGGGCAAACTACTTCGAAACACTCTTAAACACAAATGAGCTAGACCAAAATATAAATTTAGACATGCTCAATGATACAGAAGAAGACAGAATACCTGAACCAGAAGAAAGAGAAATTGATGAAATAATAAACAATATGAAAAACAACAAAAGTCCTGGAGACAATGATATCCCAGCTGAACTAATAAAGTACGGTGGAGACAGAATTAGACAGGAAATATACAAAATAATAAAAAAATGCTGGAGAGAAGAAGACATCCCACAAAAATGGAAAGAAGCTGTTCTCTGCCCGATATACAAGAAAGGCGACAACTCTTTATGTGAAAACTACCGAGGTATAGCTCTACTAGACGTTGTTTACAAAATAATGGCAACATGGATTAATAAAAAGCTCCAAGAAGAAATGGAGAACAGACTAGGCGAGTACCAAGCAGGATTCAGAAAAAATCGTTCTACCATCGACCAAATTTTCACTCTTAAAGAACTTCAAGCTGTACATTATGAGAAAGGACTTGATCTCCACATCCTGTTCATAGACTTTAAACAAGCATATGACTCTGTAAACAGGAAAGAACTACTCTTGGCCATGAACGAATTAGAATTACCCAAAAAGATCATAAGGCTAATAGAGACCACAATACAAGGAACAGCAAGTAAAGTTAGGGTGAACAAGCTAAAATCAGAATTATTTGAAGTAAAAACAGGACTGAGACAAGGAGATCCGCTATCTTCCACTTTATTCAATCTAGCACTGGAAGTAATAATGAGGAGAGGGGGATTAAATAGGTCAGGACTAATTTACGACAGAAGACATCAATGCCTGGCATTTGCGGACGACATAACAATCATTTCAAAGTCAAAACAAGAACTAAAAACAGCAACAACAAGATTAATCGAAAAAGCTGGGAGATTGGGACTAAAAATAAACAAAGAAAAAACCAAATACATGAATATGAGTAGTAAGAAAAACAACCCTAACAATTCTCTAAAAATAACTACAACAGAAGGAGAGGAATATAATTTCGAACAAGTAGATAATATCACATACCTGGGAGTCAAAATCACAAGGAGATGCGAAATGAGAGAAGAAATCAAGGCAAGACTCAGTAAAGGCAACAAAGCTGTGGGAACTCTGAACAAAATATTAGCAAGCAAAGAGGTATCCAGAAATTCAAAAAAGCAGATATACAAAACAACGCTAACAAAACAAGAAGAACAAGAACTTCAGATATGGGAAAGGAAAATATTAAGAAGAATTTACGGAGGCATTAAAGAAGACGAACTATGGAGAAGAAGAACTAACAAAGAAATAGAAGAGATATTCGCAGAACCTAACATTACTACACAGGTAAAGATGCAAAGAATAAGATGGCTGGGTCATGTAACAAGGCTAATGGAAAGAAGAACACCAAGACTTATCATAGACCGGAGACAAGAAGGGAAAAAGAAAAAAGGAAGACCAAAAAAGAGATGGCTAGACGAAGTTACAGCAGATCTCAAAACGATAGGAATCAAGAACTGGAGAAACAGAGCAAGCAACAGAACAGATTGGAAAAATGTAGTCAAACAAGCCCAGGGCCTTTAAGGCCTGTCGAGCTGAATTATAATATAATTACATAAAAATCATATTATTATTTTAACAAATTGTACTATCGTAGTTTGTTTCCCTGGACTGTAATATTCTTGCCATGTATACTTTATATTCCAATCCGCAACGGTCTTTTGTATTTCATTTACTTGATCATCTGTTAGCTGATCAAATCGTGCTGGCAAATAGACGATGAAATCTTCACACTCTGCAATTATCTTCCTTCCATACCTTGTCTTCACGGCTTTCATATTAACTAACTTATACTCTTTATTCAATTCCATTTCGATTATGTTTTTTTGAGGTTTGACGGTCTTCAGAGAGCCAATATCGTTTAATAAGTTGAATGCCATTGTCTAAACACAAAATAAAAATTATAATATTACAATAAATTCACATTGTTGTTGTTGTTGTTGCAACAAAATTTTACATGCAATAATTATAATAAATAAAATATTATTCTTACCCTGAGAGTTTAATGTCACTAGTTTGAATTTCACTTCTGGATTACAGAATAAAATTGTATGCCTGGTTTACCATATATATACTAATCTAGTTTCTATTTTTAAATTAATGATAGATAGATATTTTTTCTCATATGACCTTAACTGAAATTTTCCAAAGATGTCCAGTATGAGAACATTGACCTTGCAATACAATTGTGTTTCTGAAAAACAACCTTATCTTCTTTATTTTGAACTTAATGCATATATTTGAAAATTCCAAAACTGTGATACAAATATTTTTAAACTTTTCTATTTTTGAAAACATTGCAGATGACTAAACACTTTTATCACTATTTACAGAGTATCTTAACCCCCTAAAGAGAGCTTTGACCTCGTAAACATTTTTCTGTTTTGAAAACAACCTTGTTTTTATTTTTGAAGTAAATGCAGATAACATATTTTTAATTGAATACAAATACTGACCTAGGCCTTTAATCTTACAAATATTTTCTATTTTTGAAAACATTGCAGATGACTAAACACTTAATTACACTAAACTATAATTAAAACCTTATACTGATAAACCATAGATAAACGAGCTTTAACCCCCGTTATCTTATTAAACAATAACAACGTCTTATCTTAAAACTGGCGCCAGTCTTATCGCGACTGGGGGCTCACGTTCTAGTACCCCCACTACTATTATAATCATACAACAATACTATTTAGAACATAACCATACAAACGTTATCACCACGAAGTCACAATTCTAACTAACTACCGTCCTCTCATCCCCGTCCCTTCGGCTAGCAGGTAGCGACCGGTCCCCAACACATTCCTGTAGCATGACGTCAGCGTCTAGGACAGTGGTAGCCAAACGGTATCTCGGGAGAGCGCGGCGCGCTACACTGCCCCATCCTGACTTCAAACTTCCTCCTGGAAGTGAATTTTCAGTAGGGCTTTTTCTCTGGCTCTTCGTGAGGGCAACTCCCGCCGACTGGTTGTCAGAATAGGAGAAGATACTACTCTAAGTCCTCCCTCTGGAGGAGTTTCTAAGTCTGGGTTGTTCAATGGACCAGGTGTAGCATTATCCGTTATACTGGCGTCGGGTTGATTTAGGGGAATCTCCTCACTGGCAGTATCATCGGCATCGGGTTGAACAGTTTCCTCTTGATTGAGAGGAATCTCCAATAATGATCCTCTACCACGATTTCTCTTTTTGTGGGTCCCGGTGGTGTAGAATGAATGCTATCCCTTAGCCTTGATGAACCAGCTGGTGTAGAATGAACACTATCCCTCAGCCTTGGTGAACCTACTGGTGTCGATGAGGAATCCTCAAACAAAAGGATGAAATCATTGGAGCTTCTGTTTGTTGATGGTGTACTCCATGGGGAAGCATTAGTTGACGGTGATTGATTTTTCGTTCGAAAATAATACCTCTGCCGCATTGGTCTCCTTGTAGCTGGTTCTGGCTTACGGTAAATCTTTATTTCTAGGTCGGTCTCTTCAAAAACTTCGTAAATTAAATCCTTCACTTGATCTTCTCTTAACCCATCCAGTCCACACGCAATCAACGGAATAGCCAACTTACTGATATTTTTCTCTGCTAGTTTTCGTCTCAGAGAAATCAGAGCTCTGCGAAGATTAGCATATGTGGGTTTATGATGACTTTTCTCTTTTGTAATAAGGTAAAATACTGGACGGTTCTCACGCCACAATACTACAGCATCTCCTTTTTTTGGTTCTTGTTCCCTTAATTCTGTCAGCCCTCCAAATTTTATCTTAAATTGCACCGCAATGCCTGCCCCCATACGCAGATCTCGAGCAACACAGTGTGCTAAAGCGTATTCAGGCGGAGCGTCAAACAAGTCCCCATTTACTTCTGTCAAGCTGAATTTTGTAGTAGTGGTGCGCCGGTCAACTTCTGGCTTGTCTTCTCTTTTTCGAGGTCGTCCTGGGCGCCGACTGGCACGTTCTTCTTGTCTGGCCTGTTCAGGACCAGGCAGATTATGGCACGGCCTCATGCGATCTGCGTGCAGTACCAGGCGCTTGTGGCGGAAAGCACAATGCTGAACGCGGAATGCATTCAACCCCATATCTTTCAGTACATGATAGGGTCCTGTCCACGGTCGGTGTAACTTGGGGCTTTCACCAAGTCTTGGTGTCGGTTGATGAACCCATACCAAGTCACCAACTTGGAATGTATGTCTTCGAGCATCTTTATCGTAGCACTCCTTACTTCGTTGGTGCGAGGCTTCAAGTTGGTCTCGTACTTCAGCGTGTACGCAGTCCAAGGATGTACGAAGCTCCTGAAGATATTTCTCTTCAGTCTGATACGAAGTTCCAGGTGGAAGGCCATACTGAACATCTGCCGGTAGTCGTGCCTCTCGACCAAACAGCAGTGAAAATGGAGTGTGTTTGGTACTGTCATGTTGACTCGTTCTGTAGGCCATCATAACATATAGAAGCCCTTCATCCCATGTTTGTTGCTTCTCGCCTGCATAATGGGATAACATGTCCAGTCATGTTCTGTTGAACCGTTCTACCATCCCGTCGGACTGGGGATGGAACGGTGTCGTCCGAGTTTTCACGATATTAAATAATCGACACATTTCCTGAAACACTAGGGCTTCAAACTCTTTGCCCTGATCGGAATGCAAAGTTTCAGGGGCACCATATATGCACACATATTCATTTACAAATACGCGAGCGACTGTTTTAGCTGATTTATCCGGCAACGGAAAGGCTTCCGTCCATTTCGTAAAATAGTCACCAATCACTGCGACGTATTTATTTCCGTTCCTTGTGGTAGGTAATGTAAGCAAGTCTATCGCGACTCTTTCGAACGGGCGTGTTGATATTTGAGTTTGTAATGGTACTTTTGGTCGCGGAGTAACGGCTTTTCGTCTATTACATGACTCGCAATTACGGCACCACTGTTCTACGTCGTTACGCATACTACTCCAATAAAACCGGTCTTTTAGTTTCGCGAGTGTTTTAGTCACACCCAAATGGGCACCTGAAGCTGCGTTGTCATGATACATGCGTAACACCTCACACACCATATTCCGCGGTACGATCACTCGATATCTACACAAGTTGTTATCACGCACAACAAAGCACAAACCATATCCGTCTATCCAATCCGGTTTCATGTCTATCAGTTGTTTCACCTCCTTCGATAAGTCAGTGGTATTCGTAATTTCTTCGCGCACGAATCGAATTACTGGTTCACATAGGGTATCACTTAATTGCGCTTGCACTAACGGTTTAAAGTTCTCACAGTCCAAAGTTTCTGGTGTCGTTTCTTCAGTAACAGAGTTTAGAACATTAAGTATGCCGGTGTTATTCCTATCCGGTTGACCAGGTGAACTCCCATCGAACTCTTCCAATCCACATTGATTACACGGTCGTCTGGACAAACCGTCAGCATTCGAATGGCTCTTTCCGGGTCGATGACAAACTTCCATATCATATTCTGTTAGAATTTCCAGCCATCGAGCCACCTGGCCTTCCGGTTATTTCAAGATGGTAAAAAAGATGCCCACTTATTATTTAAATATGCTATATCTCCCTTATAGTTACCTGTATCACAACCATAGTTTAGAAGGTTGTACACACAACTACCCTTAATATTATTTTGCATAGTAAGTAATTTTTATCAGGGGATGAAATGTCTTTATTTACGTTAAATTAATTTATCTCAAGAAAAAAGCAACAATTCCTATCATAAACACCCCTATATATCAATTATGGTTACCTGTATCACAACCATATTGTAGAGGGTTGTTCACACAACTACCCTTATGAATATTTTGCATAGTAAGAAATTTTTATCATGGGATGAAATGTCCTTATTTACGTAAAATTAAAATGACTCAAGAAAAAAGAAACAATTCATATCATTAACACCCCTATATCTCAATTATGGTTACCTGTATCACAACCATATTGCAGAGGGTTGTTCACACAACTACCCTTATGAATATTTTGCATAGTAAGAAATTTTTATCAGGGGATGAAATGTATTTATTTACGTTAAATTAATTTATCTCAAGAAAAAAGAAACAGTTCATATCATTAACACCCCTATATCTCAATTATGGTTACCTGTATCACAACCATATTGTAGAGGGTTGTTCACACAACTACCCTTATGAATATTTTGCATAGTAAGAAATTTTTATCAGGGGATGAAATGTCCTTATTTACGTAAAATTAAAATGACTCAAGAAAAAAGAAACAATTCATATCATTAACACCCCTATATCTCAATTATGGTTACCTGTATCACAACCATATTGTAAAGGGTTGTTCACACAACTACCCTTATGAATATTTTGCATATTGCATAGTAAGAAATTTTTATCAGGGGATGAAATGTCCTTATTTACGTAAAATTAAAATGACTCAAGAAAAAAGAAACAATTCATATCATTAACACCCCTATATCTCAATTATGGTTACCTGTATCACAACCATATTGTAAGGGGTTGTTCAGACAACTACCCTTATAAATATTTTGCATATTAAGAAATTTTTATCAGGGGATGAAATGTATTTATTTACGTTAAATTAATTTATCTCAAGAAAAAAGAAACAATTCCTCTCATAAACACCCCTATATCTCAATAATGGTTACCTGTATCACAACCATATTGTAGAGGGTTATTCAGACAACTACCTTTATAAATATTTTGCATATTAAGAAATTTTTATCAGGGGATGAAATGTCTTTATTTACGTTAAATTAATTTATCTCAAGAAAAAAGAAACAATTCCTATCATAAACACCCCTATATCTCAATTATGGTCACCTGTATTACAACCATATTGGAGAGGGTTGTTCACACAACTACCCTTATGAATATTTTGCATAGTAAGAAATATTTATTAGGGGATGAAATGTCCTTATTTACGTAAAATTAATTTGACGCAAGAAAAAATAAACAATTCCTAACATTAACACCCCTATATCTCAATTATGGTTACCTGTATCACAACCATATTGTAGGGGGTTGTTCAGACAACTACCCTTATAAATATTTTGGATATTAAGAATTTTTTATCAGGGGATGAAATGTATTTATTTACGTTAAATTAATTTATCTCAAGGAAAAAGCAACAATTCCTATCATAAACACCCCTATATCTCAATTATGGTTACCTGTATCACAACCATATTGTAGAGGGTTGTTCAGACAACTACCTTTATAAATATTTTGCATATTAAGAAATTTTTATCAGGGGATGAAATGTATTTATTTACGTTAAATTAATTTATCTCAAGAAAAAAGCAACAATTCCTATCATAAACACCCCTATATCTCAATTATGGTTACCTGTATCACAACCATATTGTAGAGGGTTGTTCACATAACTACCCTTATGGATATTTTGCATAGTTATTAATTTTTATCAGGGGATGAAATGTCTTTATTTACGTTAAATTAATTTATCTCAAGAAAAAAGAAACATTTCCTATCATAAACACCCCTATATCTCAATAATGGTTACCTATATCACAACCATATTGCAGAGGGTTGTTCACATAACTACCCTTAATGATATTTTGCATAGCAATTAATTTTTATCAGGGGATGAAATGTATTTATTTACGTTAAATTAATTTATCTCAAGAAAAAAGCAACAATTCCTATCATAAACACCCCTATATCTCAATTATGGTTACCTGTATCACAACCATATTGTAAAGGGTTGTTCACACAACTAAAATTATGAATATTTTGCATAGTAAGAAATTTTTATCAGGGGATGAAATGTCCTTATTTACGTAAAATTAAAATGACTCAAGAAAAAAGAAACAATTCATATCATTAACACCCCTATATCTCAATTATGGTTACCTGTATCACAACCATATTGTAAGGGGTTGTTCAGACAACTACCCTTATAAATATTTTGCATATTAAGAAATTTTTATCAGGGGATGAAATGTATTTATTTACGTTAAATTAATTTATCTCAAGAAAAAAGAAACAATTCCTCTCATAAACACCCCTATATCTTAATTATGGTTACCTGTATCACAACCATATTGTAGAGGGTTGTTCACATAACTACCCTTAATGATATTTTGCATAGCAATTAATTTTTATCAGGGGATGAAATGTCTTTATTTAAGTAAAAATAATTTGACTCAAGAAAAAAACAAAAATTCTTATCACAAACATCCCCATATCTCCCTTATAGATACCTGTATCACAAACATATTTTACACGGTTGTTTACACAACTACCCTTATTAATATTTTACATACTAACTAATTTTTTTTAGGGGATGAAATGTCTTTATTTATGTAAAATTAATTTGTCTCAACAGAAAAGCAACAATTCTTGTCATAAACACCCCTATATCTCAATTATGGTTACCTGTATCACAACCATGTTGTAGAGGGTTGTTCAGACAACTACCCTTATGAATATTTTGCATATTAAGAAATTTTTAGCAGGGGATGAAATGTTTTTATTTACGTAAAATTAATTTATCTCAAGAAAAAAGCAACAATTCCTATTATAAACAACCCCATATCTCAATTATAGTTATCTGTATCACAACCATATTTCAGAGGGTTGTTCACGCAACTACCCTTATAGATATTTTGCATAGTAAGTAATTTTTATCAGGGGATGAAATGTATTTATTTGCGTTAAATTAATTTATCTCAAGAAAAAAGCAACTATTCCTATTATAAACAGCCCCATACCTCCCTTATAGTTATCTGTATCACAACTATGTTTTAGGGGGTTGTTCACACAACTACCCTTATGGATATTTTGCATAGTAATTAATTTTTATCAGGGGATGAAATGTCTTTATTTACGTTAAATTAATTTATCTCAAGAAAAATGCAACAATTCCTATCATAAACACCCCTTAATCTCAATTATGGTTACCTGTATCACAACCATATTGTAGAGGGTTGTTCACATAACTACCCTTAATGATATTTTGCATAGTAATTAATTTTTATCAGGGGATGAAATGTCTTTATTTGCGTTAAATTAATTTATCTCAAGAAAAAAAGCAACAATTCCTATTATAAACAGCCCCATATATCTCCCTTATAGTTATCTGTATCACAACCATATTGTAGAGGGTTGTTCACACAACTGCCCTTATGAATATTTTGCATAGTAAGAAATTTTTATCAGGGGATGAAATGTCCTTATTTACGTAAAATTAAAATGACTCAAGAAAAAAGAAACAATTCATATCATTAACACCCCTATATCTCAATTATGGTTACCTGTATCACAACCATATTGTAGAGGGTTGTTCACATAACTACTCTTAATGATATTTTGCATAGTAATTAATTTTTATCAGGGGATGAAATCTCTTTATTTACGTTAAATTAAAAAAAGCAACAAATCCTACCATAAGCACCCCTATTTCTCAATTATAGTTACCTGTATCACAACTATGTTTTAGAGGGTTGTTCACACAACTACCCTTATGAATATTTTGCATAGTAAGAATTTTTTATCAGGGGATGAAATGTCCTTATTTACGTAAAATTAATTTGACTCAAGAAAAAAGAAACAATTCCTATCATTAAACACTCCTATATCTCAATTATAGTTACCTGTATCACAACTATATTTTTGAGGGTTGTTCACACAACTACCCTTATAGATATTTTGCTTGGTAAATAATTTTTATCAGGGGATGAAATGTCTTTATTTACGTAAAATTAATTTGTCTCACGAAAAAAACAACAATTCTTATTAATAACATCCCCATATTTTCCTTATAGGTCGCTGTTTCGCAACGATATTTAATAAAATTGTTAATATAACTAGCTACTATATTTTCAAGTTCTATTTATTAATGTATTCAGTGCATGTGATTTTCCAATTTAATTAAAATTAATTTAATATTTAGAAAAATAATTATACAATTCAAGTACGCAATATCTCCCTTACAGTTTACTGTATGACAATCATTTGTATGACCAAACATTTAAAATAAGAAATCGAAGACGTTTTCTGTGTCTAAAACAGCTTCCTTCCAGCGGGTCATTAATTTATGACTCACACCGAGAATTCGCTGTGACGACACGAGGGCAACCCCCCTGGTGCACGACCAATTAAGTAAAAAATGGTAACGTACCTCACAGTTCATCTCAGAACACAACAGACAGAGCAATGTCACAGACAGCTGTTTCGACCACTTAGGTCTCGTCAGTGTGACTCAGCTCAGTTTCTGGTGTCAGACCGTACATCCAACGGGTAGGTTATCACCTACGCGTTGGTATGTGAACAGGAGAGACACTGAGAAACTACTAGCGCCATCTGTGGAGGACTGAGATGAACTGTGAGATGCGTAGAAAAATCATGCTTGGAATACAAGCTTGCGTAGTTAATCGAAGACGTTTTCTGTGTCTAAAACAGCTTCCTTCCAGCGGGTCATTAATTTATGACTCACACCGAGAATTCGCTGTGACGACACGAGGGCAACC
Organism: Agonum fuliginosum; assembly: GCA_947534325.1. NCBI lineage: Eukaryota > Metazoa > Arthropoda > Insecta > Coleoptera > Carabidae > Agonum > Agonum fuliginosum. Next base: position 20,509,853 of record OX384041.1, read on the forward strand.
CCCCTGGTGCACGACCAATTAAGTAAAAAATGGTAACGTACCTCACAGTTCATCTCAGAACACAACAGACAGAGCAATGTCACAGACAGCTGTTTCGACCACTTAGGTCTCGTCAGTGTGACTCAGCTCAGCTCAGCTCAGCTGAGACCGTACATCCAACGCGTAGGTGATAACCTACCCGTTGGATGTACGGTCTGACACCAGAAACTGAGCTGAGTCACACTGACGAGACCTAAGTGGTCGAAACAGCTGTCTGTGACATTGCTCTGTCTGTTGTGTTCTGAGATGAACTGTGAGGTACGTTACCATTTTTTACTTAATTGGTCGTGCACCAGGGGGGTTGCCCTCGTGTCGTCACAGCGAATTCTCGGTGTGAGTCATAAATTAATGACCCGCTGGAAGGAAGCTATTTTAGACACAGAAAACGTCTTCGATTAACTACGCAAGCTTGTATTCCAAGCATGATTTTTCTACGCATCTCACAGTTCATCTCAGTCCTCCACAGATGGCGCTAGTAGTTTCTCAGTGTCTCTCCTGTTCACATACCAACGCGTAGGTGATAACCTACCCGTTGGATGTACGGTCTGACACCAGAAACTGAGCTGAGTCACACTGACGAGACCTAAGTGGTCGAAACAGCTGTCTGTGACATTGCTCTGTCTGTTGTGTTCTGAGATGAACTGTGAGGTACGTTACCATTTTTTACTTAATTGGTCGTGCACCAGGGGGGTTGCCCTCGTGTCGTCACAGCGAATTCTCGGTGTGAGTCATAAATTAATGACCCGCTGGAAGGAAGCTGTTTTAGACACAGAAAACGTCTTCGATTAACTACGCAAGCTTGTATTCCAAGCATGATTTTTCTACGCATCTCACAGTTCATCTCAGTCCTCCACAGATGGCGCTAGTAGTTTCTCAGTGTCTCTCCTGTTCACATACCAACGCGTAGGTGATAACCTACCCGTTGGATGTACGGTCTGACACCAGAAACTGAGCTGAGTCACACTGACGAGACCTAAGTGGTCGAAACAGCTGTCTGTGACATTGCTCTGTCTGTTGTGTTCTGAGATGAACTGTGAGGTACGTTACCATTTTTTATTTAAAATAAGGTTGTGATACAGGATACTAAAAGGGAGATATAGGGTATTTGAATTAAAAATGTATATCTATTTTCCCAACGTTAAATAAATTTCAACATCGCATTCCCTGTATAAATTGTTTAACATAACAAAATATGGTTGTAATACAGCGAACAGAAATGGGTGTGCTTATGAAAAGAATTTCTGTTTTTCTCTTGAGAAAAATGAATTTTGCACAAATAAATGCATTTCATCCCCTGACAAAAATTACTTACCTACTACGCAAAATACTAATATGGGTAGTTGTATTAGCAACCCTGTTTTACTGTTTATTATTAAAATTTCAACAGTTTATGTTTTTCCCAACATTCAATTTGTTTTCATTAAATTTCAACATCACATCCCCTGAATAAATTGATCAAATAATTGTTTAAATATAGTGGGTAGTTATATAAAATACGCTGTAAAATATGGTTATGATACAGTGAACTTTAAGGGTGATATGAGGGTGTGAATAATATAAATTACTGTTTTTCTCTGGAGACATATTAGTTTTACGTAAATAAATACATTTCATCCCCTGAAAAAAAATTAATTATTAAGCAAAATATAAATAAGGGTAGTTGTGTAAACAACTCTCTAAAATATGGTTGTGATGCAGGTAACTATAAACGAAATATGGGGGGTTTTTATGATAGGAATTGTTGCTATTTCTTGAGACAAATTAATGTTACGTAAAAAATAACATCTCATCCCCTGACAAAAAATAATTACTATGCAAAATATCATTAAGGGTAGTTATGTGAACAACCCTCTACAATATGGTTGTGATACAGGTAACCATAATTGAGATATAGGGGTGTTTATGATAGGAATTGTTGCTTTTTTCTTGAGATAAATTAATTTAACGTAAATAAATACATTTCATCCCCTGATAAAAATTTCTTAATATGCAAAATATTTATAAAGGTAGTTGCATGAACAACCCTCTGAAATATGGTTGTGATACAGATAACTATAAGGGAGATATATGGGGCTGTTTATAATAGGAATTGTATAGATAAATTAATTTTACGTAAATAAAAACATTTCATCCCCTGATAAAAATTTCTTAATATGCAAAATATGCATAAGGGTAGTTGTCTGAACAACCCTCTACAATATGGTTGTGATACAGGTAACCATAATTGAGATATAGGGGTGCTTATGGTAGGATTTGTTGCTTTTTTCTTGAGATAAATTAATTTAACGTAAATAAAGAGATTTCATCCCCTGATAAAAATTAATTACTATGCAAAATATCCATAAGGGTAGTTGTGTGAACAACCCCCTAAAACATAGTTGTGATTCAGATAACTATAAGGGAGGTATGGGGCTGTTTATAATAGGAATGGTTGCTTTTTTCTTGAGATAAATTAATTTAACGCAAATAAAGACATTTCATCCCCTGATAAAAATTACTTACTATGCAAAATATCTATAAGGGTAGTTGCGTGAACAACCCTCTGAAATATGGTTGTGATACAGATAACTAAAAGGGAGATATATGGGGTTGTTTATAATAGGAATTGTTGCTTTTTTTCTTGAGATAAATTAATTTTACGCAAATAAAGACATTTCATCCCGTGATGAAAATTACTTACTATAAAAAATATCTTTAAGGGTAGTTGCGTGAACAACCCGCTAAAATATGGTTGTGATACAGATAACTGGGGGTTGTTTATAATAGGCATTGTTGCTTTTTTCTTGAGATAAATTAATTTTACGTAAATAAAAACATTTCATCCCCTGATAAAAATTTCTTAATATGCAAAATATTCATAAGGGTAGTTGTCTGAACAACCCTCTACAATATGGTTGTGATACAGGTAACCATAATTGAGATATAGGGGTGTTTATGATAGGAATTGTTGCTTTTTTCTTGAGATAAATTAATTTAACGTAAATAAATACATTTCATCCCCTGATAAAAATTTCTTAATATGCAAAATATTTATAAAGGTAGTTGTCTGAACAACCCTCTACAATATGGTTGTGATACAGGTAACCATAATTGAGATATAGGGGTGTTTATGATAGGAATTGTTGCTTTTTCCTTGAGATAAATTAATTTAACGTAAATAAATACATTTCATCCCCTGATAAAAATTTCTTACTATGCAAAATATTCATAAGGGTAGTTGTGTGAACAACCCTCTACAATATGGTTGTGATACAGGTAACCATAATTGAGATATATTGGTGTTTATGATAGGAATTGTTGCTTTTTCCTTGAGATAAATTAATTTAACGTAAATAAATACATTTCATCCCCTGATAAAAATTTCTTACTATGCAAAATATTCATAAGGGTAGTTGTGTGAACAACCCTCTACAATTTGGTTGTGATACAGGTAACCATAATTGAGATATAGGGGTGTTTATGATAGGAATTGTTGCTTTTTTCTTGAAATAATTAATTTAACGTAAATAAATACATTTCATCCCCTAATAAAAATTTCTTACTATGCAAAATATTCATAAGGGTAGTTGTGTGAACAACCCTCTGCAATATGGTTGTGATACAGGTAACCATAATTGAGATATAGGGGTGTTAATGATATGAATTGTTTCTTTTTTCTTGAGATAAATTAATTTAACGTAAATAAAGACATTTTATCCCCTGATACAAATTACTTACTATGCAAAATAATATTAAGGGTAGTTGTGTGTACAACCTTCTAAACTATGGTTGTGATATAGGTAACTATAAGGGAGATATAGCATATTTAAATAATAAGTGGGCATCTATTTTACCATCTTGAAATTAAATAAAATTCTCGCATAGTTATATTGACTTAATTTAACATAAAAATTGAATTATATTTATTTAAGGTTGATGTATTAGGAACCCCTGCGAATTAAATTGTATTAAAAAAATATATAAAATACATATAACAGCTGATTTTTTAAAAGTGGTTATTCTTTTGCAGTCTAAAGTACATTTTCAAGCCTGCCTCGTATTTTTATTGCTAGGGTTGTCCAAATTCGAATCGGCTGCTACGAATCGGCTGCTAGCTTCACTCTCATCTGATGAAACGCCTGTAGTATGATGCTAATCCCAGGAAGGAACGTAATTCCGTAAGGTTTCTAGGCGTAGGCCAATCGCGTACCACTTGTATTTTTCCAGGATCCGTTGCTACGCCATCGCGACTTATGACATGGCCCAGAAACTCTACCTTTTCTTGAAAAAGCCTGCACTTCTTCGGGTTTATCTTCAATCCGGCCTGTCTAAGGCGAGTTATGACCGCTTGTAACCACTGCAAGTGTTCTTCAAAATTTCGACCCCACACAATAACATCGTCGAGATAGACTAATGCACTTTCCCAATTTAGGCCGTCGAGAACAACGTCCATCAATCTCTGGAACGTGGCGGGCCCGTTACACACTCCAAACGGGAGAACGTTAAATTCATATAGACCCGTTCCTAACGAGAATGCAGTCTTAGGGCGATCTTCTGGTACGACCTCAACCTGCCAGTACCCGGACTGCAAGTTCAAAGCGGTGAACAGTGTAGCATCAGCCAGCGAGTCGAGTATCGTGTCAATTCTTGGAAAGGTGTAACTATCTTTAATAGTTACGTCGTTTACTTTCCGAAATCCACGCAAAAACGGATGGACCCATCTTTTTTTCGGACAAGAACAACAGGTGAACACCAAGGTGATGTTGACGGACTTATAACGCCTGCCTCAAGCATTCTCTGACACTCACGCTTTGCCTCCTCTCGACGTGCTGCTGGTAGTCGTCGTGATGCTTGACGAATAGGCTTTGCAGATCCAGTGTCCATGCGATGTTGAAGGACGCCCGTGCGTCCTGTATCACTTTTACCACGCGACACAGTGTTGTCAAATTGGTCAATACAAAGTTTAGCTCGTCGCAGCTCATGACAAATGACAAATAATAAGAGGCTTCACTCCAGTCAAATTCGTCTGAGGTAACAGCATCGCTTGTCACATTTACTACCGCGCACTCGTATGCAGTTCCCACACGTGCATTTTTCCGCAATATTATCGGTTCAGACGTTGGATTACGTAATAATACAGTCCCGTATTCATCAGAGACTATAGCTCGTCCCAACATACAATTAAACTTTTCCCAACAATGGGGCGATGGTTCCACTACACGAGGCAAGTTCAAATAATGGCCGATCAATTGCACTTGGCTTAAGGATTTCAGTACGCGCGGGAATTACTGTTGTTTCACACAACACTGCAGCAATTGGAGTACTAGTATATTCCTGTATCCGTCTTCCTTGTAGTTCAATATACCCACCGGCAGGGTCACATATACACTTCTGCTGTCGCAGAAAATTACAACCCAGTACACAATCGTCTGTTAACTCTTCGCACACACTAACTTGTACATGCATCTGCAAATCGGCTAACTGAACAACAATTTTACAAGTCCCCAGTACCGGTAAAACATCCCGGTTCGCCTGTACCACTTGTCCCTTCGCGGCGTACAACTGTTCACTACCTAATCGTTCCCACAATGATTTACGCATAAAGCACTGGGATGCACCTGTGTCCACGAGAAATATCACCGAACAGTCATTAATACGTCCCTGTACGCGTAAAACCTTCGAATCACTTAAATCAGCCTGAACATTAACATGTTCCGCTGTAGAATTGGGCGCCACCCCGGAACTAGGCGCCGCCCATTTTAGTTTCCCGTTCTAGTGTTATTTCGGTGAGGACAATCTCCACGCAAGTGACCATACGCGTCGCACTCGTAACAAAGCTTTCTCGTTGCTCCTTCGGTTTGCACACGTCGCGCTGGGGTAGGTGAACTTGTGTTACCTTGACCGCTACGCCACCAGTTGCCTCTGGAAGATGGTGAACGCCAACGTCTGGTGGTTTCTTGTAACCGCTCGTAGCCATGTTGGCGAGTATCTCTCGGAGGTGTTGGTGAACGCCAGTTTATACCAGCAGCCCCTCTTGGTCGCTCCTCTCTGCGTTGATCTTCGAGTCGACGTGTGTTAATAGTTAATTCGCTGACAGCTTCAGCGAGCTCGTGCACTAATTTTTTAAGACACTCAAGCTCTGTAGCTGGTGCATTATTCACTGAACAAATTGTTGCGATATTTCCAGTTTTATTTTGATTTTCACGGATGTCAGATAACTTTTGCTTGATACTCAAAGCAGTTTGAGCATCTGTCAGTGCCGCATTTAATGTTTGTGTGTGTAATTACACTGTGCTCCGCGAAAGCAATACTGCCTAGAAATTTTAATCCGGCCGCGAACATTGCTAACGTTTCACCCGCTTCTTGTTTACGAGCCCGAAACCGCGTCACTAATTTCACTTGTAAATATCGGCCGCAACGCACCACATACCACTGCCCAATCGGCCCGCTGCTCATTACTCAAACTACGATATACTTGATTCGCCGATCCTTCCAAGTAAAATGGTAAAGCTGTAAGCTTCTTTACATTGTCCTAGTCCTTTATTTGCGCAAAAGCATTAAATACTTCCAACCATTCGTGCCAGTTCCCGCCACTAAACTTTGGACATTGCACATCACTCATTTTTAACTGATTTTATTTACTAATCCCACCGCTGCAACCAATGTAGCGTAGGCCGTAATTAAAACGCACCGTTAATTATTAACAAACTATATTTATATTATAATCATACAACAATACTATTTAGAACATAACCATACAAACGTTATCACCACGAAGTCACAATTCTAACTAACTACCGTCCTCTCATCCCTGTCCCTTCGGCTAGCAGGTAGCGACCGGTCCCCAACACATTCCTGTAGCATGACGTCAGCGTCTAGGACAGTGGTAGCCAAACAGTATCTCGGGAGAGCGCGGCGCGCTACATTATGTAGATTAGGTTTTATTTTGTTACGTTAGTTACAAAAAATAAATTAATTTGTCACATGAAACGTCAAAAATGTTTAGCAAAATGAGTCGTTTTGGTAAGAAAAATATTCTTCCTAAATACCATTCGAGATAATAATTTTTTGAGAGAATTTTTGTCTATTCCACGGCAACTTATTGCAATTTCACTCCACAAAACATCATCTGACAATTCCCCTCAACTTCGTTTCGGGAAATTGATAGTTGATGTTTTGTGTCGTGAAATTGTTAGAAATAAGTTGCCGTGGAAACGACAAAACAATTCTCAAAAAATTATCATCTCTTATGGTATTACCCCTGATAACAAAATATAGTAACATTTTAAAACTTGACAAAATCTCCCTATATCTCGCATGCTATTTATTTTACAGAGTAGTTTCTATGAAACAAATATTAGTACATAACCTTATAAACAAGTATAGGTAATGACAAAAATTATAATTTTTAAGATGCTAGTTTTTTTTAATGCCAATTTATTAAAATACACCATTTCAATAGGTTATATTGTACGGCTTAAATCATGCCTAGCAAACATATACAAGTTCTAGTTATGTTATTGTAAAAAGGCAACATAGATAAAATTGTGCTGTGTCCCATGTTTCTCCTCGTGAGAAACATGCTCTATTGTAATTAGATTCCTAAATCTCATGGATAATAAGTTTTCTTGTAAATTAGAATAGATAGAATAAGTTAGTCAGTAGTTAAAATTTTGAATAGACTTTCTTTGTTGTGGCCAGTAGTATAGTTGCTTGATTTCTTCTTTCTTATATTTATTTTTAGTTTTTTGCTGCTTTTGTTTATTTTTAATAAATATTTGATCTAAGATTTTGGATAATTCATCACGCGATTCGTTTTGTTTATCATTTATTTTGCTCAATATTTTCATTAACTTTTTGATATAATAGTTGCATTTTGTTCTTATGGTCAGTGATGTAATTATTTACAAGCTGTTGGCTTATTTCGATGTTGAATGGGGAATTGGAGTCAATGTGTCCGGAAATAATTTCAGTAGGCTTTAATTTGGTTGTAGAATGGATAGTGTTATTGTATGCTACTTTTATTTCGATAGGTTCCAGTTTATACGTCCTGATTATTGAAAAGTCAAATGTGCTCGGTTAGCGTCGAATGGAAACGTTCTACAATACCATTTGATTCCGGGTGTTGCGAACTAATGAAGTGGATTTTAATTTTGTGGGTTTCTAGTTGTTCTTGCAATACTGAGTTTTTAAATCCCAATCCATTATCCGATATTATTTGGTCTAGGATGGGGTGATGTGAAAAGAATTTAACCAGTTTATTTACTACTTCTATACCTTGACCTGAATTTAATTTATATGCTTGAGCATACTTTGAAAAGGAGTCTACCATAGTTAAGAATTTTGATTTTTCTAACGTGATACTATCTATATGTACAATTTGGAAAGGTTTCACTGCAGTTGGAGTTATGTTGACTTTTAGTTTTAAAGGGTTTCTGTCATATTTTGTTACTTGACATATCTCGAATTGGTTTATGAAATTTTGAATAGACTTTCTTTATTGTGGCCAGTAGTATAGTTGTTTTATACGAGTTTCCGTTACATCGATTCCTCTATGGTTGGATTTACTTTCGAGGTAATTTTGAATGAGTTGTATGATTTCATCTTCATTTGTGACATCTAAAAGTTTTTTTGTGCATCTTATCATCTGTATCTCTGGATTTTAAAAGTATTTTTGTAATGTGGTATTAACTTTTTCATAAATAGGGGTTTCGAAGTAAATATAATATTTAACACGAGGGACTATGAATTCTTTGATGAAGTTAAGCATTTCGTTCTCGTAATTTTGTTTTGAAAATTGTACTAATATTCTTTGTTTGTTTTTGTGAAATTTTATTATTTTGGGATTTGAAGGATTATATTCTACTTCTGATATTATTATTTGGTTTTTACCATAGTTAACGGGGCACTCGACTATTGGAATTCCTACTATAGGGTTCTCGATATTAGAATGCATAGTTGCGTCAGATGCGTTATCATTAATAATTTGGTTATCATTATTAGTTTCGACTATTAAAAATTAAAGACTGGGAATCTTCAAGATCTTAGTATTAGAATTTTGTAATTGTTTATTAAAATCCTGAACGATTTTATACAATGCGGCCATGTTATCTGGTTCATTAATATTTAGGTTAGGGTGTTTTAACTTAGGGTTTGGGTAATTTCGGTATTCAACTAACTGTTTATTTTTAAGGAATGTTTTTGAATTTTGGATATCATTGCAAGATTGGAGACGCGTTTAGCAAATTATGATAAAGATAGTGTAGGTATATATTTTATTTAAATTGAAAAAAAGAAATGAATATTTAAAAGATTACTATAATATGGTAACTAGTAATGCGGCAAACCAATTAGATGAACATAGTGCTACTATGAAAGAATATGGTGCAGACTCGAATGCTACTTTTTTAAGAGTTTATGAAGCAGATTACCCAACATACACAAAATTTGTAGCCGATTTAACCAAAGTTTATATAGAAAAATATGGTAATTTAGTACAATCAATTTATTTTTACAAATGTGCTCATGGGTTGAAAGGCAAAACAAAGCAAATGTTTAAAATCATTAGAGATAGTACAATGTCAGATGTCGGGATAGCATCATTACTAGTACATATAGGATTGAAAATTAATGTACCACAAGACAAAATTATACTATTAGATTTCAGTACTTTAACAAAAGCGTTAGGCTAGGGCTGTCAAAATCCGAAAAAAATTGAATCCGGATATATGTCTATCCGGTATCCGAAAAATCCGGTAACCGGATATATCCTAAATCCGGATTTATCCGGTATCCGAAATCCGGATTTATCCGGTATCCGAAATCCGGATTTATCCGGTATCCGAAATCCGGCTTTATCCGGATACCGGATTTATCCGGATACCGAACGGATTCCGGTTTATCCGGATTGAAAACTTTCGGATTTCGGATAATTTAAAATCCGGATAACCGGAATCCGTTGACGCCCTAATGATGACAATGAACAGGCCGACGTCGCTCATGGTCATTGTACTCACTGGCGGATTTATTATAGTGTTGGTTAGTTGTAAAAGAAATAATATTAAATCTTTAGAAACGTAAAACTTATTGGGTTTTCTGTTTACGTTAGTTCAATTATTATGTTTCTATACTTCTTTGATATCTGCCGCCAAATTCCTTTGTATACGGCGTGCGATAGCATGATAAAAATGTCTAAATCTTTAAATTGAAGACCACGGGCGCGCATTGGGTTATTTTCATCCATGCGAAAGCTGTTACTGTTATTAAATTATTTTTGAAAATCATGACCGCCGCCGGGAATTGAACCCGGGACCTTTACCTTGCCGGGGAAACACTCTACCATCTGAGCTTCCCCGGCAAGGTAAAGGTCCCGGGTTCAATTCCCGGCGGCGGTCATGATTTTCAAAAATAATTTAATAATTATTCACCATTTCTCTAATTCCCTTGTACTGTTACTGTTAGTTTTGTTTTAAGTTTTAATTTTAAATTAATATAGCCGCGTGGAGCAATTCAAGAAAAAACAACAACTTCGCCGACATCCTTGAGCCGGCTCTGCTTTTATCTCCAAAATTCATTCTAAATCAGTATCTACCCAAAGTCCATAAAACTCACGCAAACCTCCAAATTGTTTTGAGTTGAAGATATTTTATTTTTTTATTTTTGTACTTTCAACCGATTAAACGATTTGTGTATATCGATATTATCCAATCTACATTTTATAATTCGGTTGTATCCGGATATCGGATTCATCCAGATACAGAATTCGGTTTCATCCGGATATCGGATTTATCCGGATACCGGATTTTGGATTTATCCGGATACCGAACGGATTCCGGTTTATCCGGATTGAAAAATTTCGGATTCCGGATAATTTAAAATCCGGATATCCGGAATCCGTTGACAGCCCTACGTTAGGCACTTCGGAGTGGACAAAGAGTACTAAATTTGTTTAAAAAATTTAAAGTATGTACAATGTTATGAGACCATACAACAACGTATAACAGACCACGGTTTTAAATCTTTTTTTTTTTATTTAAACGTTTTTGGGTACATCGACTGCTCAGGTCATCAGTACCCGGTACAGTATGAATATTTGTTACATTATATGTATTTTAAAATGTCTATGTTTTGACAGTATTTTATAGTGTTGTTTAGATTTGTTATGTTGTCACCTAGGGCGTCTTGTAGTGTTGTAGCCATGTTGCTCTGTATTCTTTGGTTCGCGTATTTGGTTCAGTCTATTAGAAGGTGTTCGACTGTTATTTGTGTGTTGCATATGTTGCATATTTCAGGTTCTGTTTTTTCCAAGATGTATTTGTGTGTTATGTTTGTGTGCCCAGTGCGCAGTCGGGTTATTTTAATTTGGTCGTTTCTATTGGGTAGATTTATATTTCTATTTGTGTCCTGTTTTATTGTCCTGAGTTTGTTGTTTGTGGTACTGATCCATGTATTGTTCCAATGGTTTTTTACTTGATGTTTAATTTTTTGTTGGAAATCCTTGTTGTGGTAGGTATATTTGTTACGTCTAGTTGTAGGGCTTGTTTCGCTGCTTCATCTGCTGCCTCATTTCCCTCGATTCCGGTGTGGGATGGTACCCAAATAAGTGATATCACGGTTAAAGAATAATTAGGTTTACCGACTGGCTATGTTTTTCATTGACAACCCCGGTCAGAAGTTGTAACAAGTTTATAGGTGTTTCTAGGTGTCTCTGCTGGTCAGGAGCTGCCCGATTCGATGCTCAAATATTTGCGTGGGAACTTTCTGTCACTTAATACAATTTTTGATATTAAATAATTTGTGCTTTATGTAGTATTATAAAAATATATGTGAAATATAAAGTACATTTAAGGTTAAAAAAATGAATCAGGTAAATATTGCTGTGAAATAACTCAAAGCGTTCAAGAAAAACTATCAATTTAATTATAGGTTATTTTTATTTTAGTAAAAATGAGTATAAATCGGCATTGTTTTATACCAAATTGTACTTCGAGATATAAAACAAATAAAGAGAAAGTCTCATATTTAAAGCTCCAAATTATCCCGAAATGTTACAGCGCTGAATACGAGCCATACCGCGCAAAGATCGTCTAGCACGTCCAGCAGAGACTCAGTACTTATGTGCGAAACATTCTCAGGAAGATGATACCCATACAACATAAATAAGTCGTTAAGACGTCTTTATAATGCCCATGTGTTTAAAACGTCTGATCCAAATGTAATCACAAAGACGTCACATACGTGTCTTATGTCCTCCATTCTGGATGTTTAAAAGATGTTATTATCTTCCATGCAAATGACGTCTATTTAATATCTTTTCGACAATCAAATGTTGTCCTTTTTAATAAAATTATGACCAATATAAGAGGTATCAGTTTTCATAATTGGCGTATAGTTATATTTTTAATTATCTTGTGTTTTAGAAAAATCAGTCCACAAAGAAGGACTTCAATTACAATAATGATCTAGATTATATTACTTTAGTTTCTTCATATGTGGACGGGTTTTTTGTCGAAGGCTTTGAAGATAATGTTTTGGCACGCTGAAAATTTCTACACTAGCAAAAGCAGCTCCGATTAATTTCGAAAAAACGTGATTCACTTTTGTGTAAACACTGTGATCTGCAAAGTCTTGCAAGAAGATTTCATACCAATCCATATTTAAAGAAATAATTAGAGATCATTGTAGCCAGCATGTGTGGACGATTTTATCTAAAGTATAGGATAATAAACATTATCACTATACGTTAATTCTGAAAAGGATAATAATAATGATACATCTCGTGTAAAACCAACTTTGTCACAATCAGAAGAATCTACATTACCACATTAATGAAAATAGGTACCACATCTTCATAACACCATTATCAATTAACAAATTCATAAAAGTACGCAAACATGATTCCGTAAGTGCGTATTTTGATAGTTTATTAACAAATATCATGTAAATAATGCAAACCAACTACAAATTTAAATAATAAAACATGTTAACCTAACTTTTTTTCTTTCAAATAGCAATAATGTCAAATCTATTTGCTATTGAAACAACTTTTCTGCTTCACACTGTAAAATATACTTATAAAATTATTTCTAAACTCATTTGCTCTGATTATTTAATATCTATATACCGAAAAACAGCTAAATTATCCGTTCCCGCCAAAACTTCCAAGTCATTTTGAACTAATAAGATAAATAACACAGTATTTTGTGCCCAAATATTTACATAGAATAACATATACCAATCTTAGATACTAAACTGATATGTGTTTTTCGCAATATATCCTATATTTTTAAAAATAATAGTTATTTAATGTGAGATGAGCACGTCTTGACTTTGACAGTTATCAGACTAGCTGAATTTTAATGACGTCACATGACCGTGCTTATGGCATCCGACGATACTACTAGAGACACCTAGCGGTCATTACACATTCTGACCGCTAGAAAAGATCATGTCGGCAAACCTAATTATTCTTTAACCCTGGTGATATGTTGTTGCTTTGTTTAATTTTGTGTATTTTATTTTGTATTTTTTGGATAATAGGTTGTAACGAAGTTATACCTGTAGTACAGGTAGGAGAATCACACAGCTCCGTGGCTCAGAGGTAGCACGCTTGAGTGCTGAGCCAAGGGTCCGCAGTTCAATTCTCAGCCGGTTCAGTTGATATTTTTATTTTATTTTATTTACAAGTTTCAATTTCTAACGGTCATTTTTGGTAATTAATTGATCTCTTCATTAAGCCAATTAATATTTGGATATAAATTGAGGCTCCCGGCAGAGCACAGTTCAGAGTCAGTATTCGGCTCTAAGTGTCCACACCGTGGTTACCTGGTCGACACCTAGTGCGAAGGCTGAATCGCTAGCGAACTACCGCTGCAGAAGGTGAGTCTGTTTAATTAGTAGTGAAGTGGTCGTGGTTCCCCCCTGGCCGCTCTCTGCTCCTGTCGCGCATCTCACCGTTCCTGGGTGTGAGAGTCAGTTGTCGTGGTCTACCTGACAACCGATAATCATTACCGTTACCGATTTACCGTTTCCTGGTGCTAGCTAACAAACCGTGGCTACCTGGTAGTTAGCAACCACCTCCAGCCGACTGATAGTTGTCGTGGTCTACCTGACAACCGATAATCATTACCGTTACCGATTTACCGTTTCCTGGTGCTAGCTAACAACCGTGGCTATCTGGTAGTTAGCAACCACCTCCAGCCGACTGATAGTTGCCGTGGTTTACCTGGCGGCTAACCGTTTACCGTTTTACCGCTTTACCGATTCAGACCTGTTTCCTATCTCAATTCAAACCGCTTGACAGCCTCAGTGTTTTACCGGTTCGTGCTTTATTGGTCATAGCGGGTTTCTGGGTGGACTTAGAGGCCATTGTGGCATACCAAACCGCCCGTAGGCCCTTCCAGAGTTACCTCCTGATAACCGGTAAAAAAATTACCGATTCGGATCTGAGGCCAGATTCGGGTCCTTCAGACCCTAGGGAACACTTTGCACCCTACCGCAAGTTTCTCCGACTACCGGTTCGAGTCTGGTCGGCTTAATTTTACCGGACCGCTTTCAGACGGTAGCTGTGGTCTTCCTGGCAACCGCCAACCTCGATTTGACAATTTTACCGATTACCGGTAAAATTACCGGTTCGCGGGAAAACCGCTATTCAGCTTAGTTTTCATCGTAGAGATCGTCCGACACCACCAGCGTCGTCGTACAGCTATAGCTTCAACCCTGGCATCACACATAATTATCATTATCAGCGTTTTATTCAATAAACTGCGTTTACGCTCATTGTGGCTTTTATTTTTATCAACGCCCTGACCCTAACCACTGCAGCAACCCCGGGTCCTCTTTTCAGAGTAGCTACGCCGACGGAACGACAAAAGGCGCCCGAGCAACTCAACAGTAAGTAGCTCAACGGAAGGAGGGACACGTTTTGAGATTACAACCCGGCACAAGGCCCGGTTGACGTCACAAATTTCTGGCGCCCGAGCAGGGACCTGTTGAAAAGCACCTTGGTTGGCACGGAAGAAAAAATAGAGCCAGAAGAAAAACAAACGGAGGATACACCCGCGACAAAGGTGAAAGTGTCATGGGTATATGATCTACGGAAGGACGACCTACAAACCCGGTTACGGGAATTCGGCCAAGACGCCACCGGAACGATTCAAGAACTCCGCAAACGAATGGTAGCTCTTGTGCGGTCGATAGCGACCGTCGAATCCGACTCCGAGGCCACAAGTGACGACGAAAATGAAGAAAGTGGGACCAACCAGGCACAAAGCAAGAACAACCATCTACAGACACCGGTCCACATCTGCGAAACGGTCCGCAAATGGAACGTCTATTTTGATGGGAAATCTGATCCGGTTTCTTTCCTTGAAAGAGTGGCCGAGCTCAAAGACAGTTATCGCATTCAAGACGCGAACTTGTTACCGGCACTACCAGAACTGTTCAGAGGCACATCGTTGCAATGGGTCCGCAACAACCGCGACGCGTGGGAAACCTGGCACTTCCTGAACGAGTTCAGGGCGTATTACGTGGGCTCTGACTACGCTCTTCGGATGGAAGAAGAAATCAACCACCGGAAACAGAAGACAGGAGAGAGGGGGCGCGACTACTTCACAGATATACAAACCCTCATCCGTCGCTACGGACAGCTGACACCGGAACAGGAATTGTTCCGTATTTACGGTAACCTATTGCCGGAATACAGGCAGTATATACGTCGTCGTGATGTCACTACCATCCGAAGCCTTGGTAAGCCAGATGGAAGAGTTTGAGCGCCTACGGAACGAGTTAAAACCGCCGCAGCCAGCGTCTCGTTTGACAGCCATTACGACTCCTGAACCACCAGTACCACAGAACGCAGTCTCAAATAAATCAGGATCTCGTGTACAGTGTTGGAGATACGGCCAGCACGGACATTTCCGCACCGACTGCCGCAACAAGCCGAAGTTGTTCTGCTGGAATTGCAACAAGGAAGGAGTGCTGACGCGAGACTGCGGATGCCAGAAACCGAAGGCGGGAAATGGCCAGTGAACTGCCATGCGACGGGGCCAGAACAGTTCACAACCCGACAGCCCCATCCAGAACGAATTCAAGGGAGCCAGCTACCCTCCCTGCCCGTCATCGAGCGGAACCGCCTACCAGACAACCGCCTATTCCTTGACGTGTTCATCCAGGGCCAAAACATACGCGCATTAGTCGATACCGGCGCCATGTTTTCCTATATGAGCACCGAAACAGTCAAACAAGTGACAAGCAAACAATACATGATCAGACCAGCCAAGCATCAGCTAGTGCAACTTGCCGACGGGACAACGGTACGAACACGAGGGGAAATCACACTCGGATGCGTCATAGGGGGCGTCTGGAAATCACTCACGTTCCAGAGTCTTCCCCACTTAACCAACGACATAATCCTGGGAATGGACGCACTCCAAGCCTTCGACATGCAAATCGACATTTCCCGCAAGGAAGTTACTGTCCATCCAGCGTCAAGGGCCGCGCCAATGGGCGCCATACAACAATGCACTGAAAAGGACACGCTCCAAAACTTCCTTGCTGGAGAACTTCCAAAGTTCAAGAAACTGGAGGGAGTGACGCCGAACGTGAAGCATCACATCAAGTTGACCGATACCACACCAATAAAGCAACGGTACTTTCCTCGAAATCCGAAGATGCGACAAATTATTGACGAGGAAGTAGATCAAATGCTGAAGGATGGGATCATAGAGGAATCACAAAGCCCGTGGAGTTCCCCTGCAGTCATAGTTCGGAAGAAGGATGGGCGGCCGAGATTTTGTATTGATTTTCGAGCATTAAATAGGGTAACAGAAAAAGATGCGTACCCATTGCCCTATATCTCAGCTATACTGGACAAACTCCGGCCGGCCAAATACTTCTCAACAATAGATCTTAAAAACGGCTACTGGCAAGTTGCACTGACGGAAGATAGCAAACCACTCACAGCTTTTACTGTACCCGGGAAAGGGTTATTTCAATTTAAAGTTATGCCCTTCGGGCTCCATTCAGCTCCAGCCACCTTCCAGAGATTACTCGATACCGTGATTGGCTCAAAGCTGGAACCGCATGCCTTCGCGTACCTGGATGACATCGTGGTTATCAGTGAGACGCTGGAAGACCAGATTTTTAGCAGGCTCAAAGAGGCTAATTTGCGAATAAACCCAGAGAAATGCCAATTTGGATGGAGATCCATTAAATATTTAGGACACGTAGTCACTGAAAAGGGCATACAGACTGATTCAGAGAAGGTGGAGGCGATTACGAAAATGCCACCCCCAACCAACGTCCGAGAACTACGAAGACTTCTCGGCGCCGCCTCCTGGTATCGCAGGTTTATCCAGCAGTATTCCACAACTGTCGCGCCTCTGACCACGCTGCTAAGTAAAAAGACACCCTGGAAATGGGGACCGGAACAAGAAAAGGCATATCACCAGCTGCAGGTAGCCCTAACGTCGGCGCCCGTCCTAGCATGTCCCAATTTTGATGAGCCGTTCATCTTGCAAACGGACGCCTCCGACACTGGTGTGGGAGCAGCCTTGATACAGGGTAGTCTGGACGAACCCCGCGCCATCGCCTATATTAGCCAGAAGTTATCACCAGCCGAGAAAAATTATTCAACTATGGAAAAAGAATGTTTGGCGATCGTGTGGGCCATCAAGAAACTGCGAGGATACCTGGAAGGATATCACTTCACCGTAGTAACCGACCATCAAGCACTGAGGTACCTGAACACGCTGAAGGAGCCTAACGGCCGACTAGCACGTTGGATCATCTACTTGCAGCAATACGACTTTGACACCGTCTACCGCAAGGGTAGTCTGAACCACTTAGCAGACATGTTGAGCCGGAAACCGCTGCCCGCACTCAACACCGTCACTCCAGCCCGCCCATGGTACAACCGTATGATGGAAGAAGTCAGGATGAACCCCAAGGATCACCCAGATTACCAGATAATCGACGGCAAGCTGCACCGACGATTCTGGGACCCAACCGATCTGTCAGATACAGAGCTACACCGCGAATGGAAGCTATGTATTCCCACAGAGCAAAGGCGCGAAGTTTCAAAAGAAAACCACGATCGCCCAGTAGCCGGCCACATGGGAATCGCCAAGACGCTTGCTCGACTAGCACTCCGGTATTACTGGCCTGGTATGTTCCGGGAAGCCACCACGTACGTCCGTCGGTGCATCAGCTGCCAACAATTTAAGGCAGATAGACGTGGTCCAGCAGGTCAGGTCAGGTCAGGTCAGGTCCTCCCAAGGTGAGTCAACCCTGGGAAACAGTGGCAGCAGATATCATGGGGCCCATGCCACACCCTACCAAGGGATACGAGTATGTGATCGTATTCCAAGATCGTCTGACAAAATGGGTAGAGTGTCGCCCACTCCGCCATGCTAACACCGCAGCGGTCGCACTAGCATTCCGAGAACTCATTCTCTGCCGTTTCGGATGCCCAAAAACCCTCATAACGGATAACGGGACGGAATTCAGCAACCAAACGATGCGGAAATTACTCCGCGAGTATAACATCCGACAACAACTGACACCACCCTACACCGCCCAGGCCAATCCAGTAGAAAGGGTAAATCAGGTACTCAAGCCAATGTTGGCCCAATTCTGTCAGGAAAATCAGATAAACTGGCACGCACTGCTCCCAGAATTTACCCTGGCCATTAACAGCAGCCGGCACAGTTCCACAGGGTATTCGGCATCCTATTTAAACTTCGGACGAGAACTACGGCTGCCCACTGGCCTCGACGCAGACCGACAGGATGAACAGGAAACAACGCAAAAACTCTCCGACGAACATTTGCAACGGTTGAAAGCCCTCAAGGATGCCCAAGAGTTGGCCCGTATCAACATCGCACGCGCTGCTACAAAACAAGGACACCACTACAACCTCAGACGACGCGCGATCTGTTTCTTTCCGGGGGATAAAGTAATGCGCAGAGAGCATCCTCTCTCTTCCGCGTTTAAAGGGGTTGTTGCAAAGTTATGCCCGAAATATTCCGGCCCGTGGACTGTTAAAAAACGTGTTTCACCCCAGGTGTATAATTTACGTGATGACCAGGGCAAGCGATTGAACCGAATCCATGTAAAAGACCTGAAACCTGCTTTTATAGATAATGGAGAAAACAATGAAGAAGATGATGGAGAAGAAGACGACACCGGACAGGTCTTGCGACCAACCCGACCCTCCTCAGCCACCTGTTCAACAGTACGAGGTCAGCTGCGCGGAGAACTGGGACGGGGTACACGAAGAAGGCTACACCCCGAACCCTCAGAACCGCCTCGTCCTGCTGCCCGTGACACCCAAGCTGCCACCCAAACAGAAAAGGGCATTTTATGCGGCCGAACGTCGGCGGTGGGCCGCACTGAAGAGACAACAATAAGTCCGATCTACTGCCCCCAGGTGCGCGAGGCCACGGACCGTGGTGCTTCACCCCAACGTCCGTGACCTGCGGGGCATTGCACCACAGGACGGAGAAGCCACGCAACATCGACATCCACACCTGTCTCCTGTCTTTTCTTTTCCGTCCTGCAATGGCAGCCTCGGCCATAAACCAACCGCAAACAGCCGCGGTTAACTGAAAAAAAAACCCCTGTTACAGAATGGAGACCGTCTCACCCCTGAGGAAAAAGGAAAAGCGGCTTCTCAACCGCTTTCTCCCCTGGAAGTTGCCTGTAGGGGAACCAAAAACGCCGCCTAATTGGGGTGCACCAGCGACGGCCAATGAGAAGCCCCACCAAATTCTCGCCACCACCAGCAGGCGGGAAGTCGCCAGGCCCGCAGCCCAAGGCCCTGATCGCCGCACGGCGGCCAACTGCACCGCGACTGCTGCGCACAAGGGGCAGAATCTCGAGAAGGGGGCGGAGAATCCGACCGGTGGAGTCGCCGCTGCGACATGCCCATCGGCCCACAGTACGGCAGCTAGGGAGAATGCCCCAGCCCAACCCGGACGAGATCATCGTCATCCCCGACAGCCCCAGCCCCGGGGGCAGCCAGACACCAGTCGCCAGTCAGCCGGTTTCCAAACCAAAGATCACTATCCTGGGAAACCGGCTGATAAGACCGGCAACGGTCGCCGCCTCCCCCACTCCATCGGCCAGCGCGGAGCTGCGAGAGGCCCTGCTCCGGAGATACGGTCCGAACCCGGCAGAGGCAAGTCCAAGCCACTACATTTGCTTGGACACGTCGCCTCTGCCGAAAACGCCGGACAAACCGGGGACGCCGCGGACCCCGACAAGCCCCAAAAGCGAATTGATGGCCATTCTGTTCGGGCTGTCGCCGTCCCCGCCCAAACCCACAACGCAGGACCTGCCAAGCTTCCTGACCCCGCTGCCGGCTCGGCAACTGCAGACAAGTCCGAAACCGAACCTGTCGGGCCGAGCAGCGGAGCACTGCGATGGGGTCCAGCCGCTGTCGCCAGCCACACCGGAACGGGAGGAAGGACAGCCACCCCGGACAGAGGCACCGCCACCCGCAGCAGAGCCGCCGACGCCGACGCCCCACGGTTCCACAGCGCCGTAACCGGATCCTGGTGCCGCGCCCAGGAGGAGGGGTCATGTGGAAGACGGTCATGGACCCCACCGCACCCCGACTTCCGAGGCGCCGCAGGAAGAAGAAGTCGAAGGGTCCGGAAAAAGACTGTTTTTAAGTGTCAGTGCGTGTATGGGTTAGTTTAGTGTAAAGTGTTAAGATAGGATTAAAACCGTAGCTTAAGTTAGTATTCTTAGCTTGTAACTTAGTCAATTTTTTTGTTTTATTTTGGGTCATTTCTTTTCTTAGTACTGTAAGTTTTTTTTAGTCTATAAGATAATGTTTTATTTTCATTGTATTTGATATAGGATTTGTATGGAAAAAAAAGAGGTTTTCAGTTCTTTCTTTTTTTTTTGGAAAGTCAGGAGAGGGTGTAACGAAGTTATAGCTGTAGTACAGGTAGGAGAATCACACAGCTCCGTGGCTCAGAGGTAGCACGCTTGAGTGCTGAGCCAAGGGTCCGCAGTTCAATTCTTAGCCGGTTCAGTTGATATTTTTATTTTATTTTATTTACAAGTTTCAATTTCTAACGGTCATTTTTGGTAATTAATTGATCTCTTCATTAAGCCAATTAATATTTGGATATAAATTGAGGCTCCCGGCAGAGCACAGTTCAGAGTCAGTATTCGGCTCTAAGTGTCCACACCGTGGTTACCTGGTCGACACCTAGTGCGAAGGCTGAATCGCTAGCGAACTACCGCTGCAGAAGGTGAGTCTGTTTAATTAGTAGTGAAGTGGTCGTGGTTCCCCCCTGGCCGCTCTCTGCTCCTGTCGCGCATCTCACCGTTCCTGGGTGTGAGAGTCAGTTGTCGTGGTCTACCTGACAACCGATAATCATTACCGTTACCGATTTACCGTTTCCTGGTGCTAGCTAACAAACCGTGGCTACCTGGTAGTTAGCAACCACCTCCAGCCGACTGATAGTTGTCGTGGTCTACCTGACAACCGATAATCATTACCGTTACCGATTTACCGTTTCCTGGTGCTAGCTAACAACCGTGGCTATCTGGTAGTTAGCAACCACCTCCAGCCGACTGATAGTTGCCGTGGTTTACCTGGCGGCTAACCGTTTACCGTTTTACCGCTTTACCGATTCAGACCTGTTTCCTATCTCAATTCAAACCGCTTGACAGCCTCAGTGTTTTACCGGTTCGTGCTTTATTGGTCATAGCGGGTTTCTGGGTGGACTTAGAGGCCATTGTGGCATACCAAACCGCCCGTAGGCCCTTCCAGAGTTACCTCCTGATAACCGGTAAAAAAATTACCGATTCGGATCTGAGGCCAGATTCGGGTCCTTCAGACCCTAGGGAACACTTTGCACCCTACCGCAAGTTTCTCCGACTACCGGTTCGAGTCTGGTCGGCTTAATTTTACCGGACCGCTTTCAGACGGTAGCTGTGGTCTTCCTGGCAACCGCCAACCTCGATTTGACAATTTTACCGATTACCGGTAAAATTACCGGTTCGCGGGAAAACCGCTATTCAGCTTAGTTTTCATCGTAGAGATCGTCCGACACCACCAGCGTCGTCGTACAGCTATAGCTTCAACCCTGGCATCACACATAATTATCATTATCAGCGTTTTATTCAATAAACTGCGTTTACGCTCATTGTGGCTTTTATTTTTATCAACGCCCTGACCCTAACCACTGCAGCAACCCCGGGTCCTCTTTTCAGAGTAGCTACGCCGACGGAACGACAAAAGGCGCCCGAGCAACTCAACAGTAAGTAGCTCAACGGAAGGAGGGACACGTTTTGAGATTACAACCCGGCACAAGGCCCGGTTGGCGTCACAAGGTTCCTTGTTATACATTTTATTAATGTTTTGTATGACGCTCAGTGAGTCTGTGACAAGTATGTAATTCTGGTTATTATGTTGTTGTTTTTCTATATCGGTGACTGCTGTTAGTATGCTATAAGCTTAGGCTGTGTATATTGAGGTGTCGTTTGATAGGTGGAATTTTATTTCTTTGCTGTTTGTGATCACTGCTCCTGCAGTGCCTTCTTCTGTTTTGGACCCATCTGTTAATATGGTCTGATGTTTTTGATATTGGTTGCATATTAATTTATATTCTTGTTTTATAAGTTCTGGTGGTGTATCCTTTTTGTTGAATTTTGTGAGTTCGAGGCTGTAGTTGGCTTGTTTTTTCTTCCATGGCGGTATTGTGTCGTCATACTGTTTTTCGAGTGCGGGTAAAGTCAGGTTGAGTGTAGTTAGGATATTGTTGATTTTTTGCTGAAGATGGGTGTGGGTTGGTACTATTTGTTGTGGAGCGTTGGGTTTGAATATGTGATTGTAGGCTGGGTTATCGGGGTGTTTTGCAAGTTTTGTTATGTAGGAAAGTGTGAGTTGGTATCGACGGTGTTCGAGTGTGCTAATTCTAGACTCAGCTAGCATACTTATGGCTGGAGTAGTTCGAAATGCGCCTATTGAGAGTCTAATGGCTGTATTCTGGATTGGTTCTAAGATTTTTAAGTGACTTTGTTTAGCTGTTTGGTATATAATGGCACCGTAGTTTATTTTTGATCTTATGTAAGCTTGATATATTCTTAGTAAAATATCTTTTTGTGCTCCCCATTTATTATTGCATAAACATTTTATTAAGTTAATCCCTTTTTGTCATTCTTGTTTTACCTTTTCAATATAGTATTTCCATGTTAGTCGTGTATCTAATATCATACCTGGAAATTTGATTTTTGTTACGTTTTCTATTATTTTATTATTTAGTTTTATCCTTGGTCTTGCGTAGGGTCTGGTTAGTTTTGTGAAAACCATTAATTTAGTTTTTTGTTCTGAAAATTGTAATCCTGTGTTTTTCGACCATTCTGATAGCTTATTTGTGGCGTATTGTAGTTCTTGTTTCAGTTTTTTAATGTTCTTGTTGCAGTGGTAGATTGCTAGGTCGTCGGCAAATAGTGATGTTTTGATATGGTGAGGTATATTGTCTGTGATTTTGTTAATTGCTATCAGAAATAGGGTTACGCTAATAATTTCGCCTTGTAGCGTTCCATTTTCTTGATTTTTTGTTTCAGAATAGCATCCATTGTATCTCACTTTGAATTATCGGTCTTTTAGAGAATTGTTAATTTATGATATTCCCGTCTAGATTATATTCTTTCATTGTTTTGAGGACATAGTGTCGCCATACAATGTCGTAGGCTTTGGATATATCAAAGAAGATCGTGGTTGCATACTGTTTGTTCTTGAAGGCGTGGTGTATCTCTGATTGTAGAGCTATTAGTTGATCGTTTGTGGATCGTCCTTGCCTGAATCCGCTTTGGCAGTTATTTAGTATTTTGTTGTGCTCTAGAAACCAAATGAGTCTTTTGTTGATAATTTTTTGTAGCACTTTGCTGAGGCAGTTGGAGAGTGCAATAGGTCTGTAACTTTCTGCATTTGTTTTATTCTTTTTTGGTTTTACTAACGGTACAACGGTTACTTCTCTCCAGGCTTTTGGGTATTTGTTTGTGGTTCATGCATTGTTGTAGATTTCTAGCAGGTAGTGCATTGTTTCTTCAGGTAGATTTTTTATCATATCATATGATATTCCGTCTGGACCGGGGCTGGTTGATTGAGTTATTTTTTGTAAGGTTGTGTATAGTTCTTATTTGGAGATAGGGTCGTTGATTGGGTTGTTGTTATTGTGATCGATATTGATGTCTTCGTTTTCTACATTGTTTTTATGATTAAGGAATTCTGACGTGTATTGTATGTTACTCGTGTTTTTATAGAATTGTTCTGCGAGAGTGTTTGCGATTTCTTGAGGTGTTGTTAGTATGTGGTTGTTCTGTATTATTATATCGGTGAATTGTGTAGTTTTTTTGCCGTTAATGCTTCCTATTTTTCTCCATACTTCTGTTATGGGTGTGTCGGTGGTGATTATTGATGTATAGCTTTGCCAGGATTGTTGCTTGCTGCGGAGAATGGTTCTTCTACTTCGTGCTTTTGCTTTTTTGAGTAATATCAGATTTTCTAGTGTAGGGTGCTTTTTGTAAGTGTTGAGTGCTTTTTTGTTGTTATTTACAGCTTCTTGACATTGTTGGTTCCACCACGGTACCTGTTTTTTTTTCGTTTAGTTATGCCAATTTTTTTTTAAAGCTTTATTTGCTGCGTCATTTATGGTATTTGTTAGAAATTCGACTTGTGTGTCTATGTCCTCGGTTTGTGATGGATTTTTAATTTTTGCGGCTTTTATGAAGTCTTCCCAGTTTCCGTTTTTCGTGTTCCATTTGGTATAGGTTTGCGTTGGTTGTGTATCTTCTTGTGTGTTCTGGGCGTAGGAAATTTTTATTGGGAAATGATTTCCTACATAGGATAGGGGTATTACTGTCCATGTTAGGCGGGTAATGAGGGATGAGTCACAGAATGTTAGGTCGATGGCGGATATTTTACCGGAACTTGAGATGAAATGAGTGCCTGTTCCATCATTTAATAATACTAATTTATCGTTATTTATTATTTATTCGATATCTTTCCCCCGTCTGTCAGTAGTTGTGTTTTCTGTTCCCCATAAAGTGTTATGTGCATTAAAATCACCTTCTAGGATGAAGGGTGGTGGAAGTTGTTTTATTAGCAACTCTATTTCTTGTTCCGTAATTAGTTGATTGGGTGGTAAGTATATTGAGCAGATTTTTGTTTTTTATGGTAGATATGTGGATATAGCGACAGCTTCTAGATTGGTTTGTAGTTTTATTTCTGTTGCGTGATTTGTGTTGTTTACAAATATGGCAGTTCCTCCACTTGCATTGTTCATATTCTGTCTGTCTTTTCTATAGGCTGTAAATTGTTTAAGATTTGTTTTTTGGTGACTGTGTAGCCTTGTTTCTTGCAGGCATATGATACTTGGATGTGTTTCTGTGATTATTTTTTGTAATTCTGCTAGGTGTGCATTGAATCCGTTAGCGTTCCACTGTTCAATGTTCATGCTGTTTGCATAGATTCTTCTTTTGAATCTTGTTCTTCCTCCAGTTAGGCTATGATTTTATTTTGGATTCTTGTAAATCGGCTTTTGGAGAGTTTTCTGTTGAGTAGTGGATAAAGCTCATTCATCATGTTAAGTAGTTCTGCTGTATTGTTAGTGTAATTTCTGGATATTTGTAGGGGGCCTTGACTATTTGTGGCATTTTCAATAAAATCTCTAAATACTTCATATGTTAGTAGATATTTCTGTTCGTTCTTTGTGATTTCGGTTTTTATTGCTTGAAGGAGTTCTTCTGTGGTTAAATTGTAGCTGGGGCTTATTGATCTTGCTTTTTTGGTTTTTCTTATATCAGTTAGTTTACTATTCTGATAGTTTATTGTTGCAGTGTCCATGTTTAGTGGTTCGTCATTTGATCTTTTTGCGGTGTTAGAGTTGTTAGGTTTATTTTGTTCTTGTGGCTTGGGCTTTTCAGTTGATTTAGTTTCATTTGTTTTTGTGTCATTAATCTCTGTTTCGTTGACATTTGGTTTTTGTTGATCTGATTTGTTATGAAGTGGTTGAAGTGTTGTTTGTTCTGTTTGAGTGAAGGGGTAGAAGTTATTGCTATTGTTTGTTTGATTTATATTTTTTGTTGTTGGTGTTGGTTGTGGGAGAAATGAATTTGTGGTTTGTTTGTTTTTTGTTCTATTAGTTGAGTTGATGTTGTTTGAGTAGTTTGTGGTGGGATTTGAGTTGGTTTTGTTTGTTGGCTTGCGCTTAGTTGACACTGTGCTGTGGTGTGTCCCTGTTGTTTGCATTTGTAACATGTAGGGGTATCTCCGGATAGATATATTCTGTAGTCTGTGTTGTCATATGTGATAAGTAGTGATTCTGGTATAGTTGTGTCTTCAGCTATATATACCTGTCTGCGGAAACTTAATATGTGTGCACATTCGTCTCCAATCATGCCTATTCGTAGAAAAGTAATGGGGATACTAGTGTGATGTTTCTCTGTTTTAGTGTTTGTTCTATGATGTTATGAGGAATAGACGGGCATACATTTGAGATAATTATTCTTTTTGTTGGAGTTATTAATCTTCTTATTTCGAATGTTTTGCCGTCAACGTCGATGTGTTTGTGATTTTTGATTAGGTTTTCGACTATTTGTTTTGATGATAAGTATATACAGATGCGGTTATTGGAAATTCTAGAAGCAAATATAATATTTTTAGGTTGGACAATGTTTCCTATTGCAATAATATACGACCTTATTGGGATTTCTTTTATGCTACTTATAATAATAGCCTGTTCTTTTGACGGATGGTTGTTTACATTTTGTCTGGTAGTAATGGCGGCATAGTTGTCACCTGTCTGTTGGTTAGATTGGTGCGCTGTTGTCTTGCTTTGTTCTGCTGACATGTTGGCTAATTATTTTGTCGGCATCGTAGATTCAACTATTGTTTCATACGAGTTTCATAGATGTCATTACTGTTAGTACGTAACCGAATCTGTTAATTAGTGTTGTTTGTTTTGATTGTGATGGCTGGTGTAGTATTTTAGTTTTATATGGTGTTTTACTGACTGAGATTAATTGTGTTTTTGATGTGGGAATTTATGTATGTGGATTGGGGTGTTTATGGGGTTTTTGGATATAGGATATTTACCTTGACTTTACTAACGGTTGAGTACTTTGCTGAGCACGTCCGCACTGTTTAAGTCTGGGTGAACGAATGTTTAAATCTTTAATTTCAAATAAAGTTCTTACCAATAGCCATAACGGCACATTTCACCAATTTAAAGAGCATAGAGATTATAAAAATAATATAATTGCGAATTTAAATTCCTACATTCAGGGCCACGACCACAATCTGAATTTGCGTATTGAAATTGTACAAAAGTTTAAAAATTATAGAGAATTATATGAAGATTATCGTAAAATAGAATATTGGGATGTAACAACAGCAATAGGTACAGAGTGTGCTTTATTTGCGCTATTAAATAATTTGTATATTACAAAATCATTTATTTTAATACATGAATGGCATAATTATGAGTACGTAGATAACACAATAATGAATGGTGTAGCCGTAGCATTCATGATTCGTTTTATTCCTTTCTTAAGGCAAAATGGCTTGAAATTTTTACTAGAATACGCTGTTCCTCTGTCACATATTATTCGTCATGGTACGCCAAAGTTAGAGATTGTATCATTAAGGAATGTTATTACTGGGTCCGATTTCGTATTTGCAACGGCTTTGATAAAAACTTGTTTAGTAAACGCGTCTACAATAATTACTATTATGTACGTGTTACCTTTTATGCTTTTAATAAACGGACCTACGTAGTTTATATGGAGTGTATCGAACGGAATCACGACTTTTTCTATTGAATGCAAGAACCCAGGTCTCTTGCGTGAAGGGTTTTTATTATAAACATTGCAAACATTTCTATATGTAACGACACACGTATTTTCTTATACCCGGGAACCAGTAATGCCTTTTTATTAGTTCCACCGTTCTATCTACGCTAAAGTAACCGTAGTTATCATGATACATGGACACGACTTGTCGTTGTGCACCCTTTGGTACTAACAAACGTTCCCCTTCGTCTGTTCTGCGGTAAACGCGATTTGATTTAAGCTATATTCTAAATGTATTTGCTTTTCATCTTTATTTGATGGCTTTTTTTTGTCAACACTTCACGTATACTTTTCAATTTGCTATCTTGTAGCTGGGCAGCCAAAACCCAATCGGCGTCATTAATATTAATTTGTAATACGTTCATTTCATTGTACCCATTCTCAAGCAATACCGTGTTTCTACTTAAGACATCTACGTGTACCATATTTTTATCCGGTCTATACTCAATGGTAAAGGTATACTCTATCGCGATGAGCCACCATCGCGCTATTCGAGAGACGAGATTACGTTTCGCGAACGCGTTTCTTATAGCGTTACAATCGGTAACAATTTTAAGTTTTATTCCGATTGGATAAACCCGAATTTTTTGCAAAGAATTAATAACAGTTAATGTTTCTAGTTCGCAAGAATGATATTTCTGTTTATGTGGACTAGTTTGTCGGCTAAAATACGCTATTAGTTTTAGTTTACCGTTAAATTTTTGTAATAATATTCCGCCTAATCTACGTTTTATGCAACGGTATGTAACTCTGTTTCGAATGTCGGGTCTACATGATAACGCGGATTTTAACTGTCCGAATGACTGCTTTTGATCTTCGCCCCATTCAAATTGAACATCTTTTCGTAGCAGATTTGTAATTGGCTGTGCTATGCTTGCAAAATTAAAATGAATTTACGAAAATAACTTGCCGGACCGATAAACTGTCGCGTTTCGTGAACGTTTTTAGGAGTCGAAATCTTTTCGACTGCGAGAATTTTAGTCTTACCGGGTCGTATACCGGCGGCATTAATTTCGTGTCCTAAGTATTCGATATCGTCTTTTTAAAAAAATGGCATTTTTCTGGTCGTAACGTAAGACCTGCGTCGCGTAATAGTTTGCGAACGTTCTCAAGTCTTTCAAATTCTTGTTTATAATCAGAAGTCGTGAGCCCAAACAGCATTCTCAGGAATTAGAAATATTGCCCATCTGGCGGCAGATCCTAACTTTGCTATTCCGGTATCTATTGATATTTTATTGTCAGCTGATGTATTGGCCAACAGTTTAATAAATGGTCATGTTCATGGTAGAGTAGGCAGACCTACTGCCTTTAATACTATTTTTGGTTATGTAGTACTAGGGCAAATTCCTAGTTTTTTTTCAAAGACCTACAACTGGTACGTCTTTTCGTCTTCCATTGGATGAAAATAATAGTGAATTAGTTACTAAATGTTGGGAACTGGAAAATGTTCCAACAGACGTTAAAACTCCGCCTAGTGAAGATCTCAAACTTATATGCACTTACCGCCTCAAGCGCTAAGTTCGTTGATAAGTCATCAATTTTGGATCTTATCAGCAAGAAGAACTATACGTTCAGTTCTTAGTAAATGTGTCACTTGTGTTACAAGTGACCCGATACCTTGTCAATTAGTGATGGCAGGTTTATCCAAGACCAGACAGTGTGGTCAGGTTTGCCAGAGCAGGATCTGGCCTGGAGAAGGTCCAAAGACCTTTAGTCAAATTGTGTCCCTTACCAAGTAGGTAGTGGTTAGGGGAAAATGAGACATTTTGGTGGGCGGAAATGTTTAGAATAGAAGCCCCAAAACATTCTTGCGCGCACGCCGCTGTCCGCAGTGGAATGTGGCTGTATTGTTACGTCAGACCCCCCAGAGTGTTGTTGATGCGCGCTCTTCGAGCGCGCCAAAACAGTCAGTCGTTCAGAGCTCATTGTCGCTAACAGACGTGTTGCATTTGGCTTGCGTTTGTTTAGTATTTCGTTGGTAAAAGACTGTTAAATATATCAGATTTAACAGTCTGTTGTACACATCATTGTTATTTGATGTTTGGTTGTAGTTATCTGTTGGTTAAAACAGTAAGTAAAGTAGTCAGTGTTCGAGTTACTTCGCATCGCAATTTAGGCGTGCGTTTGTACAGTATTTCTTTGTTTATTTGGTTCAAAGACTGTTAAATATAATATTTAACAGTCTGTTGGTCACATCATCGTATTTTGATGTTTGGTTTTTGTTATCTGTTGGTTAACGTTTGCGAAACTGTTGGTTAGCAGATTGTTTATTGTTCAAATACGCATCAGTGTTACTTGATGTTTGGTTATTGAGTATTATTTGTGTTTTGGTTATATTATTGTTCAGTGCAAACTCCAGGGGCGTACTGAGTTATTATTATTTGAGTATTATTGGTAAAATATCATTGTTTTGGTAAACAGTATTATTTGTTTTATTGGTTTTCTCGTGTTAGGAATATATTAGCAATTAGGGTATGTTCTCGTTTAGCTAAGTTCATTGTTATTTGGGTGAATTAGTGCTAATATATATTATTGTTCTTTTCTTTCGGGATTAGTTCGCGTATTTGTGTTGTGGAATCACATTGATAGTTAGGGCTTGTTCTCGTTTAGCTGAAATCATTCGATATTGGTGATTTAGGGTCAATGTGATTCATTTAAGGTTTATTCCATAATAATTTGTATTTGGTTTATTTATTTTTGAATTGTTTTGGTATATATTGTTGAGAGTGTAGACTTTGAAGTGTGTACTTCAAAGTTGGTTATTTACATTGTTGTTTTGAGTAAATATATTGGTTTTTGATAACAAATAAGTCTTGTGTAAGCTTATTTTTGGTTAACATACAGAGTTTTGGTTTAATTTTCATGCACAATATTCAAAAGTAGATTCACGCCGTTTATATACAGTCCACTTACTCTTTTTATTTGTTTTGTGGTTCGAATCCACGTATTTTAGAGCAAGGATTTGAATCCATTTTAAGTCATCATTAAAAAACTGAGCTATTGAAAAACAATATCCATGGTGACGATTTGACAGCAATGTATTAGTGAGCGTTCTTTTTACAATGATCAATGAAACATAGGAAATCAATTTAACTGTATTATTCTTGAACAATATGATATATTTGGGCAGCTGCAATAGTTCCAAGGAACGCTTTCAACATAAACTTTTAATTGTTCAAAGAATAAATTAACAAATTCAAATTTATTCCCTATGTTTCATTTTAAAAAGAACGCTCTAGTACATTGCTATCAAATTCGTAACCATGGATATGATATTCCATGTTTCACGTTAAAATAAACTCACGGTATAAATTTATAATATAAAAATAAAAAAAAACATTGTAAATTTTTTGAAATTAGTTCATTTGGGCAGCAAGGAACAATTACATATGTCGCAGATAGCTAAATCTGTCGCTTTTTCTTTGTGTCTCGGGGGTTGATTCTGTAACTTGCGTGAGTACATTTGCGTTAGCGTTAGTATGACGTCACTGTTTCTAATCTGGTAACATTCGTGGGGAATTTAGTTCGTTAGGTTTTCACGATGTTTTGGTATTGGTGGTAACCGCGGTTACTTTTAAAATTTAAATTTCTTTGTGTATCGTTTGTTTTGTGCGTGTTTTCTTTTTGTTGTTTATAGTTTGTCATAATATTTTATAATTATGGAAGATCGTGGCCTCGATCGTGGCGATAAAAAACGCGACATAAATGCTACAGATAAACAAAAACAGCTAATAATAAACTTTATGGAAGATATTATTGATTTTGGGAAAAGTAAATTTATAGAAAGTGTGGATTAAATGCCACAGAAAAAGGGCCAGTGAGGGAAACTATAAAATGGCAGCGTGTGAGTATTTGATTTGTTTTATTTATTAACTTACAATTATTTGCAAATAAATATTTGTGATTTCATAACATTAATACATTTTATATGCCTCCGGTTGGCATCGCTAGTTTTACATATCTCAAAATCCGCCAGGAACTCTTTGTTGCCAGCCTAGGCCGGCAAACAACCGAAAGTTATAGGTTGGCATCTTGACATTACTACAGTTATCAAGCAGATGTCAATTTTATGCGTTGAATATTTTTTATACAAGAATTAATAAAATTTTGACAAATTTTAGACGTAAATCGTTAATAGAAACTGAAATAAATATATTTTAAGCTCAAATGAAAGTATTCAGTGCACAATTTTTTAGGTTATGTATAATAAAATACAGAAAATGTAATCGACAACTAAAATTTAATTTGAATTTTGCGCGCATTATGTCTGAAAGAAGAAGAATAAAACGAGGAAATAAGTGCGTCAGCTGATCTGCTGGTCATTTCATCAGTTCAAGCTGAGCTATCAAGCGTTTTTACCAGTTTTTACAAAATAAGCGTTACGGAACACTGAATCCTGTATTTTATTGTGAAAAACCTAGCTCACAGACTATCATCTTACATTAATAATTATAATACATCATTTTAATATACTTATAACTAACAAATTAAATAGAAATTTACTAAGTACAGATGGTTATTTAAAATTTAAGGTAAAGTTTTGACAATTTGTTATGTTAATAGTAGAGGGGATTTGTGCATCCTTTAATTTCAGTTGTACTTGATTGATTTGAGTTTGTGTTTGAGAACTCATGTCTACATCTGCAGACGCCGAGAGAAGATGAGAATCTGTCATTTCAGCAACACTTGATAAATGAAATGGTCTCTTATCGCCAACTAATTAATTTGCTATTGATATTTTAGCTTTTAAGGAATATTCTATATAACCTTCAGCAACTGTCGTACTCTTCCAACCGCCATGATGTTTAAGAGTAGTTATATCTGCACCATGACCTGCTAAAACAGTAGCACTACTTCTTCGAAAACAATGTCCTGTATATTGTTCAGGATTTTCTAAATTTAGATACATAGCAATTTTAGACGGCATACTACCAAAAGTATGAATTCCCACAGGTTGACGGGTACACTTATTTTTGGAATAAAATAAAAAAAGTTCGATCCTTTGTGGTCTTAAAGATATGTACTTCCTAATAATATTTATCCATACAGGTTCTGTTATTCAATTAGTACGAGTCTTTTTAGATTTGGTGTCAGGAATCGAAATAATTACTACATCACCACGATCTTGCACATCTTGTAATTTCATATGTGTCAACTCATACCTGCGACAGGCTGCACACATACCTATTATTAAAGCTACCTAGAAGACAATCCTTATAAAGACAAAATAAAGTAATCATTTGAAAAGCCTTACTTTTATCATGAGATAAGTCTCATCCGGAGCTTCATTAATAAATCTGTCTATGTCTTCTATTTCTAATGTTTTTGATTTTTTAGGGGTGCGTTCCAAAACCATACTCCAGAGTATAGAGTATGCTCAAAGTCGTTCCAAAAGGTTTGAGTATATCTCCAGTGGAAACTCTGGAGTGTTCCGAAACTGTTCGAGTTTACTAAAAGAGCATACTCTTCGTACCCTGTAAAATAGAAGGGTACAAACGTACTCTAGTGACTTTGGCGCCAAATAGTGCTAAAATTATTACTCTAACGTCTAACCTAAATTGTCTGTTCCATAATATCTTATTATTATTAATTTACAATGGACAACGAATTGGAATCAGCCACACAAATTGACGCAAACGATTATAAAGTAATTTGTATTCTAAAAGAAGATAATATGTTGATTTTGGAAAATAAAGGTATATTCATAAATTTATTTTTATGTAATTTTTTATGTTTGCTTTATATATGTAATTACAGAAAATAAAGAAATGGTACAAATTCCCATAACATCAGAGGTGTGCAATATATTCAATGTTGGTTTTTCAATCGTGACCCAACTATAGCTAATATACAGGATGTAACAGAAATAAGTGCTTTAATTTTAACCTGTAATGTCCCTCGACGAGAGAAATAATGTACCGTAATCAATTTTTTCCTAACTCTTCTAGTTTTTGAGTTAAAATTCTTCAAAGATTTGTCACAAATTTGATTACCCGCCTATGGAACACATCAACAATCAAATTAAAAAACAACAATTACCGACTGTCAAAACAAAAACACATGTTCACTATTAATTTAATTTATGCTGGGCTGTTCTTGTTATTCTGCTCAGTGATAGTGCTGGAACTGCCTGTTATTTGTTGCGCAGTTATTTTTGTTGTGCGCAATGCTGCAAGTTGCAATCAGCTGATTCGTGTGCGTGTCCACCTATGATTCCTGCCCAAACATTTAAAGAAAATCGCTGCTGGTAGTTGTTTTCCTTGATAGCGTGCGGGTTTTCGTTTGTCCAAATGTGTGTGTTGTGCATGTTGAAAATACCTTCTCTTGTAAATCCCGCCTCATCAGTTGACAATACAAGTGATAAAAAATGTTGCTTCTCTTGTATTTTACCAATAGCCCATTCGCAAAATTGACGTCTACGAGGTGGATCTATATGTAATAAATGTTGTATTTTTTGTACATGGTATGGATGTAGATGTTGTTCTTTTAAAATCCTCCAAACTGTCGTATGTGATACTCCGTGTTGTGATGATAGTCTCCGTGTTGTGATGATAGTCTCCGTGTACTGGTTCCAGGCTGAGCTTCAATGCCATCCAAAATAGCCTCTTCAACATGTTCAATGTGATGATGACGTTCCCTACCATGATCTTGAGCTGCAGAATTATACGATCCATAATCACGGAGATGTTGTACAACATTTACAAATGTGCGCACATGAGGCACACGACGATTTGGAAAACGTTCCATGTAAATTCGTTAGCTTGAGCACCGTTTCCCAGAGCTTCACCATAGGTCAACACAATGTCTGTATATTCGTTATTTGTAAACGCAGGCATTTTGATAGATTTTTATTTGTAATATCTGATTTATTACCAAAATATTACTTATGTCAAAACTTAATTGGAACAAGTGACACAACAATCAATTGACAATAACAATGATTTCATGTGTAATGCTACTGAAGTAAATAATTATGTGGAACGACTCGTCAATTTACGGGATTGAAAAAATGCTTTTTAAAAATGCGATTTCTAAAAATTTTTTACGGAACATTGTTCCTCACGACGAGTTACATTAAATTTAAAGCACTTATTTCTGTTACACCCTGTATTTTCAAAGGTGTTACTTGTAACAAGAAAATGCATTTTAAATTGTGACTCCTGTATAATGCGGAATAACGTTGTGCACGTAATTCTATTCGCACAGCTTTTTCATCTCGTTTAAAATTAATTAACAAAAAATCTGTCATCCTATAAATCATGATAATAAATAAAATTAATATTATTATACTATATTAGAAAACCTTACCAGGTCTACATTTATAAATTGGCGCGGATATTCATAAATCACCCTTCTATTATCCATGATGCAAGATCAATTTTGTATATCAAATAAATGTGGTTATAGGTTATATCACCATCAAATATTTCCTACTCTACGTCGTTCCGAAACCCCACAAAACCCTGGAGTAACCTACTCTTACTACAATACTTTACTCTGTGCTTCATGGTAAGGTTTTGGAACGCACCCCTGGTATATAGCCATCTTTCATTATTTTCAAAAACGCGATTAATTTTGTGTAAGTTGCTATGTTGATATCATGTTTAATATTAAGAGTTGACTTTAACATTGAATATATTGACCATAGCGTAGATGATTTTAGATTTTTTGACTTATATTCAAAATACGCAAGCAAGATGTATTCATTATATGTGCTTACGGTATTTTTTTTGCACCACTTTATAAAAAGTTCATACTCTTTCCAATATCTGTTAGTGGATTTTTGGGGCAATAAATTATTAATAACTTTTGTAACGGCTTCTACAATATGTGCTGGGGTATCCATTAAAACTTATAACCAATTACGACACTCAATCACTATCAATACTGTATACAAACTTTTAAATAAAACAATTGAATTGTTTACAAATAAATATTAAATTCTGTTACAAAGGATGTTACCAACATAAAAAAGCGAAAAAATTCCCTAATATTTGATATTAAACAAATTAATTAAATTCATTTTATATTTTTGTAATGAAATCGGCACATAAAATATTGTATATAATATACACGTCCAGAAACTGTTATGCTAGTGCTCGTAATTTGCAAGCCTCGCCTGTGGCTCGGCGTGTCAAAAATACTCGCTCTTGCGAAAGGTCAGTTTCTGGCCTTGTGATACAAATAACTATTCTAGTTTTGGTCAGACATGAAGACAAGAGTTTTAAAAAAATCTGCAGAAATTTAAAAAAGTCGTGGGGCAACAGGTGGTGGACCGCAGAATCCAAAATCATTAACGGATCTGGAGGAGAGAATTTTATTCTTTATATCGCCCGAAGCGGCTTATGGTGTAGATGATCCAAAAACAAATATACAAAATGTTAGATTAGAAAGTGACATTCCACTAAAACGCAAGAGGACTGAGGCTGAGGCAGCAGATGAAACTAGGGAGGAAGCAGAAATAATATCCGAGCTTAACATATCTGCACCCACTGTAAGTAAAAATATATACAATATAGTGGTATTAAACTAAAAACTATAATGCATTATTTAACAATTTTTAAATATGTAATAAGTTTTTGTCAAATATAGACGTACATTATTTGTAAAAGTATCTTTTTTAGACACCGACATCTGAAGTGAGATCAAGTTTTTCTGCAAGATCTTCGCTTTCGCCCCAGACGGTATTACAAACGCCTTCGTCTTCAAAAAAAAGTATGTATACTTTTAAAAAGTATATCCTGTTTGTTTTACTGGAATCATAAGAATGTCGTCTATCACGTTAATGTTTTTAATTTGTTTTTTCTACTTTAGAGAAAGTTATAACTAGCAGCCATGTGTCAATGCTACTTCAGCAGCAAACAGAATTAAATATGCAAATAGCTGATATACATTCGAAATTAGACACTATAAACTCGAGAATTGCGGTTGCTCTAGAAAAATGGAGCAGCTAAAATGTTAGATATTATAATATTTATGTATATTATTATTATTTATTATTATATTATTAATTAATTAAAGTTTTGTTCGAATGTAGGTATTTTATTTTGTAATATTATTTTTAATTATAGTTTTATGTACATACAGAAATAAAAAATATAATGGTTAATTGCGAAAATATTCATTTATGTATGCTGCACGATCCTGCTGACCTTGTTGTCTATATTGCAAACCGAATGCCGCAGGATTTTGCAGCTCTTCGTGTTCCAAATCTATGTCGTCCCACATACGCACAGGTTCTTCGATATTAAATTGTATGCATATATTGTGCAAGATAGCACAAACCATTATTATTCTACCTGCATTCGAAGGAAAGTAATGTAATGTCCGATCCTTCAGAAGACAGCGAAACCGACCTTTTAGAAGTTCAACACAACTTCTTGCCGTTTTAAATGCTACGTTGAAATGTTGTTCTGGTTGTGTTACTGGGTTTCTCACAGGAACTATCAACCACGGCAAACAAGGGTAGCCTGAATCACCTAGAAAACGTAGAATATTATAACGTATACAGGATGTCTCTAAAATGAGTGTACATGGCTTAACCACAGCTTCCTGGGCCCAAAATAAGAGGATTTAACCAAACTTACCTATATCCAAAAGTGTACCGTTAAGCCGGAATTCTGCTTCAAAGTTCTTGCAAAAATAACGAATTTTGCTTATAACTAAAAATTGCTTAGGCAGATTTAGATGAAATTTTGTATGACATGAAACATGGCTATAAGTCATCTTTTGAAATGATATTTGTTATTTTTAGTGCACTGCTAGTGCGTAAAACTGTAGTGCTAGTCCCTTAATTAGGCTGTAACTTTTTAATGGTCAGGCTGAGAACTTTCAAAAAAAATTTTTTAGAGACTTTAATTTCTTCGTTCAATTCTTAATATCTCTTACGGTTTAGACAGAAAAAAATCAAATCCATGTGCTTGCATCGTGTATTTCTCAAAAAGACAATTTTATCTAGTAGTCTAACAAACAATAATAAAAAAATAAGTTTAATATGTCATACAAAATTTCATCTAAATCTGCCTAAGCAATTTTTAGTTATAAGCAAAATTCGTTATTTTTGCAAGAACTTTGAAGCAGAATTCCGGCTTAACGGTACACTTTTGGATATAGGTAAGTTTGGTTAAATCGTCTAATTTTGGGCCCAGGAAGCTGTGGTTAAGCCATGTACACTCATTTTAGAGACAGCCTGTATATTTACGAGTATATGAATTGAATATTGGCAGTTGAAATTTTGAGTTAAATCATTTTTGACTCGATTTTGTAACTTTAATTTTTAACGAATAAGGCTAAATACGTAGCCGAAACATTGACTGTATTAATATATAACAAAATCTACAACATTTGTGACTGGTGTACCCATTATTCGACCTACGAACGTATATATTTATAATTACCTATCAGTCTGGAATTGTGATCCCCATTTTCAAAATTGGGTTGCATAATGAAACTGATGCGACTACTTCGCCAAAGTAAAGAATCATGGGAGCTACCTGGATACCTCGTTAAAATACTCAGTATTTTGTTGTGGGCATCGCAAATCTATAAATTTTTTTCAATAAAATTATAATAAGGAAAGAATTTTAAATATGCTTCTTACGATTTGAACATTTAAACTATGGTAACCTTTCCGGTTGATAAATGGTTTCACGATAGCCACATGAGTTCCATCAATCGCACCTATAATGTGTGTAATTCTATGTACATGCTGGAATCTGTAAGCAAACTATTATAAAAACAAACCATCTGATATTGTTACCTTTGTTTTCTCAATTCTCTACTTTCCACATTATTGGGAAATTTTATTATTCTTTGCATTAGATGTCCTATTAAGACATTGGAAATTTCTCTTATGCTCCGACTTACAACAGGCTGGATAATGCTGGACAAATAATTGTTTGCAATCGACCGTTGGTACCTACCAGTCGCAATTAAGTACGGCAAGAAACTTAAAATTATAAAAATGATTGAATATACATAATATACTCGTATATTTACACAAATACGAATTGGCACTTACTCTTATATGATTCGGAATTTTTTTATTTCGAAGCCCGACTTCTAAATGCGGTTGCATTTGCTCTAATAAAAATTGGCATGCTTCTTTGCTCAATCTAATTTTTTTTATATTTTGAACGTCCCTTAGCTGCCTACGTATAAGACGTGTGTTATATGGTCTTTTCATCAATTGCAATAAAAATGCCCGCTTAAGCCATTATTTATCCTTAAACAATTTTAATGATATATAGCTATATAGGTAGATTCCGGTAAGTTCATAAAAATCATAGATAAAAACATTTACACTAATTAAACAAAAATTACATTAGTTTCTAAAACTTAATTAATTAATAAATGTATATTTGTAATACACTTACTTATCTCAGCAATAACCCAATATTTTTAAAATCTCAAAATGACATAATAATAAATACAAATATAGTGTTAGTGTCGCCAATGAAAAAAAATGAGTGGTTGTCATGAAACTAAAACAAAAACACAGTTGATTGTTGTGAAAAAATATAAACAATTTTGTACTTTGACATTTATTTTATATTAATAAAACTGATATTAAATTCGTTTCAAGCCGGATCTAATTGTCTTATTTATTATAGGTAAATATAATATTATTTCCGCACAAGTAGTCCTTCGAACAATAGAGCAATACAGCAGTGGAAAACTGTCCATATTATTATAATGTCAAAAGCCAATTCCGAAAAGGCTACTTCCGAAGTTGCTACCAGACGTAGTGAACGTATAAATAAAGGAGTACCTGTACGACGATTCGGAGATTGGCAGTATGACGAAAATAGAGAAAGATTAGAAACTGTGAAGAAATCGAATAAATCAAAGTCAGTGAAGACTCATGATACTCGTGTGTCAAAAATGAGCGAATGTGCAGCAAATCGTAGAAGATTAGAAGCTAGACTCAAGGCTGAAAATGAGAAATTAGAAATCGCTGAGGCAGAACGCAAAAAGATTATAGAATTGGAACTTAAAGTAGAAAATGCGAAAATTGAAGAAGAATTTTATGAAGAAAATGAATCTTTAGATAGTGGCATTGAAGAAATAAATGAAACAGAACAGGTTACGCAAGCGACTCAAGATTGGGTAGAGAACATAAATACGAATACTAATTTAGAATTTGGTTGTTCTGCGGCATACAATAAGCCACAAACAAAAACAGAATGTCATGAGCAATCTAATGTTACTACCGCACTAGTAAATGCAGTTGCAGCAGTTCAACAAAAACAACCGCAAAATGACATTAATAGATTTATGGCAAGAAAAATTACTAATATTAATTTACCATATTTCATGGGTAATTCAGAAGATTGGCTAGCATTCATATCAGAGTTTAAAGAAAGTACTGAAATATGTGGACTGAACGCGCGAGAAAATATCGTTAGACTAAGAAATTGTTTAAAAAGAGAAGCACTGAATGTTGTGAAAGGACTTTTGATCAATCCCGATGGTGTCGATGAAGTTATTAAGATGTTGGAGTCTCGTTTTGAAAGACCTGATCAAATTATGTGAAGTTTGTTACAAGAAATAAGATCTGTACCATTCATGAGAGAAAACAATTTAGAACCATTAATAAAAATTGCTAGTTCTGTGAAACAATTAGTAGTAAATTTAGAATTGTTAAATCTGCATGATCAATTACCAAATATGCAAACCATTGAAGAAATAATTATGAAACTACCTTATACGAGGGGTTGTTTTTATATTCCCGGACTGGGCTGTTTAGAATTTTGATGCAATTTTAACATTATGCTGTTTTTTAATCACATATGCCTTGGTAACTTGTGTGGCAATTTACAAAACAATTGCAACATTATTAATTTTATTAGCTGTCAGTTTGTGTTGTCGCGCGTTGTATATCTATCGAAATGAATAAAATCGAATACCGGGCTGTTATAAAATTCCTTACAAAACAAGGAAAACCTCCAAAAATTATGCTTGAAGAAATATTGGCTGTATACACGGGGATGATTGCCCTTCTAAGTCAACTATTTGCGAGTGGTCAAAATTATTTAAACATGGTCGAGAATCACTGGATGATGATCCCCGTCCAGGGCGCCCTGTTGACGTGATCACTTCAGATATGGTTGAAAAAACCAAGTGTTTGGTACTGGAGGATGCAAGACTAAAGAAGTGACAATTAGCAGTTAGCAATTAGAGTATTATGCAAACATGTTGCATCGCCTTAGAGATGCTATTAAAGTGAAGAGACGCGGCAAACTGACGCAAGGTGTCTTGTTGCTCCACGACAATGCACCAGTGCACAAGTCCAGACTTTCAAAAGCTGCTGTAGCTGATTGTGGCTTCGAAGAAATTGAGCATTCGCTTTATAGTCCAGATCTAGCACCCAGTGACTATTTTTTGTTCCCAAATCTCAAAAAAACACTAAGGGGGACAAAATTTAGGGACAATGACGAACTTATAGCAGCTGTTGAGGGCCATTTTGCGGAAAAACCAAATGAATATTTTTATACTGGATTAAAGATGTTATTGAAACGGTGTTATACCTGTATTCAAAAGCAGGGGAACTATATTGAAAAATATATTTTTTTGTTGCTCTAGTCTTTTGTTTTCATGCCTAGTCCGGGAATATAAAAACGACCCCTCGTAGTTGGCAAATTGAATGGGCAAGGTATTGCGTCAAAGAATCAGATAGAAATTATAATTTAAAAGATGTATCAGATTGGTTAACAGAACAATCAATAATAATTAGTAAAACTTTAAGAACGACTGAAGTCAAGAAAAAAGAAAATTTTTCTTCAAAATAGAAACATGAAACTACAATGACAACAATAGCGTCAGAGAAGCGAACCTGTATTTATTGAAAGAAAACAAATAATACCTTGTATAAATGCAGATTTTTTGAAAAATTATCATTCGACGAAAAATGGAAATTTGTTAGAAATAATTATTTAGGTTTCACATGTTTACAATTAGGACATATGACCAGTAAGTGTTGGAAAACTAATAAAGAATGTGGAGTTAGCAATTGCAGCAAGTATCACAATAAAATACTACATCGTTCTGAAAACGAAGATGAAGTCAAAAACAAAATAGTATCTACAGAAGAAAATACAACTGTGAATCTCACTACTTCGCATAATCCCTTATCTACTGAAAATAGGAAAAAGATTTTATTGAAAGTTGCACCTATTGTATTAAAAGGTACGAAGGGAGAGTTACATACGTATGCGCTACTTGATGAAGCCTCA
Source organism: Agonum fuliginosum (assembly GCA_947534325.1). NCBI lineage: Eukaryota > Metazoa > Arthropoda > Insecta > Coleoptera > Carabidae > Agonum > Agonum fuliginosum. Next base: position 20,551,981 of record OX384041.1, read on the forward strand.
TCTGTCCGTCTCATTCACAAGGAAGTAGCAGATAAACTTGGATTAACTGGACCGTCATCCGTTTTAAGAATTCGATGGACTAATAACGAAAATACGCAAGAGTTAGTTTCCAATATTGTTCAATGTAAAATCAGAGGTGAACAATGCGGCAAAGATAACAATTTATTCAATTTAAGAACTGTAGAAAATTTAGACTTACCAACTCAAACTGTTAACATCAAACGATTTGGTGATCAATGGGCTCATTTGAAAAACAAGAAAATTGTATCGTATGAAGACGCAAAACCATTAGTACTCATTGGTCAAGATCATTGGGAACTAATTGTCAGCAGGCAAATAATTCAAGGCCCGAAGAATACACCAGCACTATCACTGACAAATTTAGGATGGATAGTACACGGAAGAATTGGTAGAAATAGCCAACAAGATGAAAGAGTATTGTTCATAAAACACACCGAGAATGAATTATTACATAAATTAATAAAAGAGTCATTTACTACAGAAAATTTTGGAGTACTACCACCAAACAAGCTAACGCAGTCGAAAGAAGATGAAAGAGCAATCGAAATTATGAAACAAACATCAAGAAAAATAGAAAATCGTTGGGAAATTGGTCTACCTTGGAAAGAAGAAAAAATTTGTTTTCCCGAAAGCAAATCGAACGCCTTTAACAGATTAAAATGTATGGAAAGAAAATTGGACCGAGATTCAAATTTTGCAGCAAGATATTGCGAAAAAATTAAAGATTATGAATTCAAGAATTATGCAAGAAAATTAACAACACAAGAAGCTGCTGTAGAACCTCCTCATACTTGGTATTTACCACATTTCGGCGTAATCAACCCAAACAAGCCAGAAAAATTGCGGTTTGTATTTGACGCTGCGGCTAAAAATAGAGGTATCTCATTAAATGACAAATTATTAAAAGGTCCTGATTTGATGACATCATTGATCAGTACACTGTTTAATTTTCGGCAAAAGGAAATAGCATTCGCTGGTGATATAAAAGAAATGTTTCATCAAGTGGTAATTAGAAAAGAAGATCAGGATGGACAAAGATTTTTGTGGCGTGGAATGGATAGGCAACGCGAACCCGATGTTTACGTCATGCAAGCCATGATATTTGGTGCCATATCATCTCCTATAGTGCACAATACGTAAAGAACATGAATGCTGAAGAATACGTGAAGGAGTGGCCGAGAGCATATGAAGGGATAGATATCATCACTACGTAGACGACTATTTAGATTCTACTTATACTGAAGATGAAAGCTATTGAATTAATCCAACAAGTACGTGAAATACATAGAAACGGCGGTTTCGAATTACGAAATTGGATAATTAATTCCGAAGCAGTATTACTAAGTATACCTGAACACCTACGCACAGAAGTAAAGCATCTTGAAGAAAATAAAACCTCAGAAATATCAATGGATAAAATATTGGGTATGTACTGGAACTCAAAAGAAGATGTTCTGCAATATTCAATTAATTTTCATCGCATAGATCAAGAATTAATTAATTGCAAGAGACTCCCAACTAAACGAGAAGTATTAAAAATATTAATGTCGCTGTATGATCCTTTGGGTTTAATTATTCATTATACAATACAAGGGAGAATACTTATTCAAGATGTGTGGAGAAGTAATTGCGAGTGGGATGACGTCATAGATGAAAACTTAGGGAAAAAGTGGTTTAAATGGTTGAATAAAATTCATGTAATAAAGAATTTAAAAGTTGACAGACCTTATTGTCGAAAAATGATACAAGCAAATAATATTGAGCTACATGTATTTTCCGATGCAATCAGCAAGCACTCTCTGTAGTAGCTTACATCAGAGTTGAAACAAATAGTGAAGTAACGGTGAGTCATGTAATGTCAAAAGCTCGTGTGACTCCACTTAAAGGTTTAACTATTCCAAGAGCCGAGTTACAAGGAGCAGTATTAGCTAGTCGGCTAGCTAAAATAATAAAACAAGAACATAGCATTATTTTCGAATCAGTCACGTTCTGGACGGATGCTCAAACCATTTTAAAATGGCTAAAATCTGAAGCAAGACATCCGACATTTATAGCTCATAGGATTGGAGAAATTCTAGAAAGTGCGGACAATGGAGATGGCTTCCCTCCAAAGAAAACGTAGCGGATGAAGCCACCCGAGATGATAATGAACCAGATTTAACTTCAACAAGTAGACGGTTACACGGACCAAGTTTTCTAAAGTTAAACGAAAGTCTCTGGCCTAAAAGGATGGAAGAAGATGAAGATGAAAATAAGAATTGTGGAGAAAAAGAAATTATGATGAATATTTCAGAAGAAAAAATTCCTGATATAGAAATAACGCGCTTTTCACGATACGAACGATTATGGTGCACTATGGCATGGGTAATACGCTGTGTAAAGAAGTTTAAAAAATTACCAGTAAATCAAATAACCTTATCTGCAGAAGAAATGAATGAAGCGGAAAAAAAGTTATTCAAGATTATACAGTTAGAAAGTTATCCAACAGAGTATAATGATTTGCTTCGAGGCAAGCCATTAAATATTAATTCAAGAATAATAGAAAATATAGAAGATGGCATAATTAAGATGCGAGGAAGAGCACATCTTTCTGAAGATTTACTAGCCAGTACGAAAAATCCAATAATTTTTGATTCAGCCCACCCGATAACATAACTATTGGTTGATTTTTATCATCGGAAGGCCGGACATATTAGACAAGAAACTGTATTGAACGAGCTACGTAGAAAAATTTGGATCCCAAGGGCAAGACGTTTAATTAGAAAAATTAAAATGAATTGCAATTATTGCAAAATAAAATATGCCAAATCACGGCCACCAGTAATGGGTGATCTACCCAAATGCAGAGTTACAAGTCACGTAAAACCATTTACGTTCACGGGAATGGATTATTTTGGACCTTTAGAGGTAACTGTTGGTAGAAAAAGACAAAAAAGATATGGAGTTTTATTCACATGCATGACTATCAGAGCAGTAAATAATAATAATATTCAGCACTGCAGGCCGTCAAGGCCCATGGCTTTGTTTAAGACTGCTTTCCACTGTACTCTGTCTCTGGCTGTTACTTTCCAGTCCTTCACTTTAAGAGTTTTTAAGTCTTTTTTCATTGCGTCGCACCATTTTCCTTTCGGTCGTCCTCTTCGTCGCTTATTTGGCTAACCGCGTTCGAAAACCTTTTTTGCCATACGCGTTTGCGGTAGTCTTTGTAAATGTCCTAGCCACCTTAGTCTCTGCACTCTCACCACTTGCACTATGCCTGCTTCCCCAAACAAGTTCGTCAGTTCATCGTTCGTTTTTTTTCACCCAATTGTCCCTCACTTTTTTACCTCCGTATATTGTTCTTAGAATTTTCCTTTCCCAGATCTCTAGCTTTTTTTGATTAGCTGAGTTTAATACCCACAACTCACACGCATATAGCAGTTTTGTATAGTCTTATTTTTAGATTGTCCGAAATATGTTTTGACTTCAACACTTTATATAGTCCTCCCGCACATCTTGAACCTTTTGTAATTCTTGCTAGGATTTCTTCATTTTCGCTGTCATTATTTGTTAGTATTACGCCCAAGTAAGTAAATGAGTCCACTTTCTTGAAATCATATTGCCTACCTTCGTCTGTTATAATTACTAAACTCTCAGTGGTTTGCCTTTTACTTACTACCATGTAATTTGTTTTGCTTTCATTTATCTTTAGCCCAACTTCTCCTGCAGTTTTTATTACACCTATTTTTTCCTTCATTTCGCTCTTTGTTCTTGTGAGTACCCCAATGACGTCTGCATATGCCAGAATCTGGTGTCTGTTTTGGTATATTGTCCCTTTTGTCTGAATTTTACTCAGTCTAATGACCCATTCCAACACTGAGCAGAAAAGTACTGGTGATAAGGGGTCTCCTTGTCTTAATCCTTGCTCTACTGCGAAACACTGTGATACCTTCCCATCCGTCACAACCTTACAGCTAGTGCTTGTCCGAGTCATTCTTAGTAGTCTGATTAATTTTCTAGGAATTTTAAAATAGTGCAATATTTTGTACATCTTTTCTCTTTTAATACTATCGTACGCTTGCGTGAAATCTATAAAGAGTAAGTGCAATTCCAAATTTTGTTCGTAGCTGTTCGCTATTATTTGTTTCAGGGTGAAAATTTATTCCGTTGTCGATCTATTGCATCTAAAACCTGCCTGGTACTCTCCTAGTATTTTCTCAGCCTCTGCTGATATTCTGTTCCTGAGACATGTGGACAATATTTTATAAGCAACATCCAAAAGTGCAATTCCTCTATAATTTTTAAATTCTGCTTTATTTCCTTTTTTGAAAAGTGGACATATCAGGGCTTCTTTCCATCTATCCGGCATTATTTCTGTATTCCATACTTCATATATTATTTTGTACAGTTCATGATGTAACTTTCCTCCTCCACACTTATATATCTCGGCGCTTAGTCCATTTTCTCCGGGACTTTTATTATTCTTAAGATCATCCAGAATTGTTTTTATTTCTTCTTCAGTAGGCGCTTCTGCTTCATCTCTGGGGTCTCCTATATAGGGTCTGCCTGTTCTTCTTCCACGGAATTTGTTTGTTGTACTTCTTCAGGGTTGAGTAGTTCATTGAAGTATCCTCTCAACTTGTCATCGCCTGTGACAAGCTGTACCTCTTTATTTTTCATGTAGATTGCTTTAAACTGAAAGCCCTGTTTTTGCTTCTTAACTTCTTGGTATAGATTTCTTATTTCTCTGCGTCTATAGTTTTCCTCCATATCTATTAATTCTTCTTCAAGCTTCTTACGTTTTTTATTATTGCATATCTTTTTAGCGTGTCTTTTTGCTGTTTGGTATCTTTCTTCATTTGCTTGATTTTTTGTTTGGTATAAAATTAATTTAATTCTATTTCTTTCTTCCAAGGCTTCCTTGCATTCTTCATCGAACCATTCTTTTTTCTCCGGGGTTTGGCTTTTCTTTAGAATTTTTTGCGACACAGCGCTTACCGCATTTTCCAATGAACTCCACCTTTCCTCAATTTCCTTTCCGTTTCTTATCTTTCCTAGTTCACTTTCAATTTCTTCTACGTACTCTTGTAACATTTCTTCTTTTCTAAGTTGCTGTAGACTGAATTTGATTGCTCTCCTACTATTTTCTGGTCTCTTTTGTGGAATCTCTTGCTTAACATTAATCTGCACCATGACATGGTCTGAGTTCGCTATTGCTCCTCTTCTACTTTTAACATTTTTAATTGCTCTTTTGTGCTTATCTTCTATTAGAATATGATCTATTTGATTGCATGTGTACCCATTTGGGGCTAACCATGTGCCTTTGTATATGTCTTTCCTCTGGAAAAATGTGCTCATAATTTTCATTTGCATTCGGGTAGCAAAATCTATTAACTTTAGTCCATTTTCATTTGATTTTTTGTGTTTACTATTACCTCCTGTGTCGTAATGTCGTATTTCGGAATTTTGCTTACTATATCTGCTACTTCTTCGTAGAACTCGTCTTTATCTTCATCTGATTTGTCGTTGGTTGGCGCATGAATATTGATAATAGTTATTTTCCTGTACATTCCTTTGATTCGTATTTTGCATATTCTCTCGGATATAGGCTCAAAATTCGTTATAGCTACTACTACTACCTACTACCATGTGCGCTCCGCTATAGGGGACAGGTATATCCCCTCTTCAGAGTGCGTGTGTGTAAGTGTAGTGTAACCCTATCTGTATGTGTTGAAAGTTAGTACTGCGTATTGTATTGTCAATGCCCTCCCTGAGAGATACCACCCGAGTGACACTTCAGCTGTGCAAGGAGCTTGCAGCCGCAGAAAGGTGTCGAAGGATTACTATTATTATAGTTATCCTGTGGGTGACCGGAGCGCGACGTGTGTATTGTTGTATAGTGTACTTAGGCAGGGGAAACCGGAGAACCCGGAGAAAACCTGCCGACTCGCCACTACACACTTGGCAGGCCTAGGACGCGAACCCCGGACCCCAGTGGTGTGAAGCTAGCGTTTTACCGCTGAGCTAGGGCGAGCCCCTCGTTATAGCTTGTTCAAGCCTTTTATGTAACATGAAACCTGTCTCAAATATACCTCTTTTGCAGCCACTATTAAATACCACATAATCGTCTACTTTGGATATAAAGTTTTCTTTTTGCTTTGTTTCTTGCAGTACTCCTATATCTATTTTATATTTCTTAAAAACCATTGCTAAATTTTTAAATGCTCCTATTGCTCTTGTGCCTTGTACATTCCATGTTGCCATTATTATGACTTTATTTGTAAATATTTGTTTATTCTTTTCTTTAACCTTTGACATTGCTCTAGTCTCTTTTAACTTTGTTTCCTTCTGCGTGAGTGAAGTTAGGCTTGCTCTCCTCCGTTTTTTGATCCGAGTGCCTGATCTGCTTTGACTACTCCTTTTTCCTTTTCATCCCATATATATGTTTCTCCATTTATTAACAACTTTTGATATTTTACTTTTACTACTTTGTTACTTTTCCGTTCTTCTCTAGCAATATTTCTCAATTCTCGTTGGATAAAACTTTCTTCCTTGGTCAAATCGTCAGATATGAATAGATTTGGTTTTATGTTTTCTAATTTATTTTAATTGCTCATTACCTTCTTTTTATTGTCCCAAGAATTCCATTCTACTATATGCAGTATTTTATTTCCTTTTGTCTTAATATCTCTTACGGTTTTAATTTGTGCTTCTGTTCCTAGATCTTCTTTGACCATTTTTTCAATTGCACTTTTGGAGCTATTTCCTGATATTTCTATTCCGCTTATCATAGTATTGTTTTTTCGTTTTTCTTTTTCTGACTGAGCAGTACATCTGGAAATTGCATCTGATCTGACGACAAGTTCAACAATCAATTCAATTCGTCGATTTATAGCTAGAAGGGGAACTCTAGATAAGTTTCGAATTTACCTTCTTGGGCTATAGACTTTAAAATAGTCACCGATTGTAACGCGCTAAAGCAAACCTTAAATAAAAGAGAAATTTGCACAAGAATAAATAGTTGGTGCTTGGCACTACAAGAGTTCAATTGTACTTTAGAACATCGTAAAGCAGAATCTATGACACATGTCGATGCTCTTAGTCGACATCCGATTTCTATAATTCAAACAGATCTTTTAGAAACTTTGATACGTGCACAAGCGTGTGATCCTGATACTAAAACGATAATTGAAAAATTTGAAGCGGAAGATGCAAAAACGTGTTCTGATATTATAAACGGTCTTGTATTCCGAAAGTTAAGTAAGAATTTATTGGTTGTTCCCCGGGCAATGCAACGAAATGTTGTTACTGAATATCACGATAACAATGCAAATGTTGGACGTGACAAAACGCTACAGTCAGTTCGTGAGTAGGGTCAATCGGGGTAATGGGAAACGGTTTTTGCAGAGTTGACTTTAATATTACGCTGTCTAAATATGTATTATTGCAGGAACATGACAGTCGGTACATAAGTACATTTGTGTCTGTTCTATAGCAATGCGTACTCGAAAACAGTTTTAAAAAATTGCTTGGATAAAAAAAATTTTTTTTAACGTTTCCATTTACCCCCGAAATATTTCCCTTTACCCCATTATATGGGGGAAATGGAAACAGTATACTTTTTCGTACACAACGTGCATTTATATGGGCTGGGGTTATCGGACACATTAGCTTCATATGTATTTTTTCATATGTATTTTAGAAAGTATTTTATTGCAGTTAAACGGTTGATTTACCTAAGGGTAGAGGGTTATCTGAAGCAAAATCCTTGTTTAATTATTGTTTAATTCAGAATAAAAAGGTACAAAACATAAATAATCCTTAAACAAATAACACAAAATAAATATTGACTTTTCGACGAAAACATAAATAAAATAACCTTCCTATTTGGTTAAAAAATTACCTCTATTTTATGTTTTCATTTACCCCAAGTTAAATTTTTTTTGGGGTAAATGGAAACAGCAAACTATTCCATCATGGTTATCCGATCGGTGTATTCTAACGTGTACAGTGTAGCAACAACATTTACTTACCTTGTAGTTATTTTATTCTGTTATTTTAACTTTCTTGGTTCAAAATACGAAATTTATCTCATCGCCCACTGAAAGCTTCGTAAAACTACTTTGATCCGTACAATTGTATATTACCTACTGTCACAGAAAACGAGCCGCAGTCATGAAATTTGTATAGTGGCGTCACCAGCGACCGCCAAGAGAACTAACTAACACATATAAATGCAAGAGGCGCGCTGTTTAAATAAATGCCGTGGATGTTTCCATTTACCCCTAGTTTCCCTTTACCCTGATTGACCCTACTTTTGGTTCAGAAACATGAATAAATATATTAAACAGCATATTAAAAATTGTATGGTTTGTATACAACATAGTGACAAAGCGAAAAAGGATGGGTTAATGTACATGCCGGACAAAGGCGATACTCCGTTTAAAATTTTGCACATAGACCATTTTGTTCCGTTGACTAAGTCTCGATCTGGTTATAAACATGTGTTAGTCATAGTAGATGCGTTCTCAAAATTCGAATTCCTTAGAGCAGTAAAACAAACAGATACTGCTAGTGTAATAAAGTCGTTGCGTGATATATTTACTGTATTCGGAAATCCTAAAGTGATTGTAAGTGATCGTGGTACTGCATTTACGTTTGAGGACTTTGAATCATTTTGTGAGAGTCGAAATATCAAACATGTGAAAATTACAATGAGTACGCCACAAGCCAATGGACAGGCTGGACGTTACGTTAAAACCGTAAAAACAGCAACAAGTAAAAGTGCGTATGAAAATGATTGGGATAAAAAGTTAGAGGATATCCAATTTGTTATAAACAATACCATGCAACGAACGATTAAAGGCTAGTACCGAGCTCTCCGTTCGACGGATCCGTCTATCCGTCTAGCCAATCAAATGCTTTGTAACATTCAAAGCAGTCCGGTGCCGCAAAAAAGTCGGCTCGTGCTCAACTTTTGTCCGGCGAGCGGACGTTTCTCTTTCTCTGTCTTTCTCCATATCGTTGTTTTTGTTATATTCTTTGGTTAGGATCATCGTTTGCATTTGCAGTCAGTTGACAGAAGTTGATGTACAATTGTACACGTCTCTTGAATAATTATTACTCATTTTTTTGACATGACAATAATACAATAAATTTTAATATAAGTATTCTGAACATAGTTATATGTTATACGTCAAAATGTCCAATATGAAGTTAGTTACGTTTAGAAAAAAATCGTCCGTTTGAACGTAGAGCTCGAAACCGCAAGTCGGAGAACTGTTCCGTCACCGGACAAACGGATGCGTCGAACGGAGAGCTCGGTACTAGCCTTAACTCCTAGTCAGTTACTGTTAGGTTATAGTCAGTACTATCTTTGTGATCAAAATATCAGAGAATTGGTTAGTTTATTTTGATCCATTATTTTGATCCATTGTGGAAAAGCTTTGTCTTGTGAGACTTCCGATGTTTTGTGATTTGCCAACGTCACTCAGAAAAGTATTGGCTGTATCGTTATTATTAGTTTTATTAGTGGCTCAGTGCGTTGCCCGTCTGGGTCCACCATATTTATTTATTTGTGTAGTTGAGTATCTTGCTCCTATTGATTTATTTATTTACATATTTATTGATCCCGTCAGGATCTATTTATTTGAGTTATTTAAGATTTTAGGCATATTTATTTATTTATTTTACTATTTATTTATTTATTATTTATTTATTTATTTATATATTTATTCATATTTATTTTACACTGTGCTTAGCGTACGTATGCTAGTTTGTGTGCACGAAGCATGGCCTGCCAAGTCCTCGGAGACTTGTAGCAGCCCTGTTAAGCTTTGCTACCTCTCTGAAGGTAGTATTTGCTCCTGTGAGCTTAGATATTCTTATCATTATTATATTGTTTATTGCTACTAGCTTTGCCATCTCTCTGTAGATTGTTTTTGCTTTCTGAAATTCTATTTTTATTTTGTATCATAATTAGTGAATTACCATCAGCTTTGCCAGCCCTCTGTGGACGGTATTTGCTATTATTATTTATTGCTTGCTCGCTATTCACCTGCTTTGATGTTCCTAGTGATTGCTGCTGAGCGTGCATTGCTTCTCTTGCTTGCTGCTGTAACCCGCTTGGAGAGCGTGACCTACGGCTGAAACTGCTGTCAGTGGTGGAAGTTATTCTGCCTGGCGCCTAGAACTCTGATGCTCGACCACCATCTACAGCCAGAGCTCAAATAAATCAAGCTGGCCGCAGAATCCGTTGTCATCTTCAGCCAGAAGCCACTCCCTACAACCGGAGCATCTGTATTCAGGTCTTATACATTTATTTATTAAGTAATACACTCATTTTGGCTCTCCAAGCCCAGCAAGTAGAGATAAGAGTTTAATTTATTACCGTATTTGTAATTGGGTTCAGCAGAAGATTCTGCACTACCGTCGTTCTTGTAGTTTATAAAATAGATTCATGTTTTGCTTTCATATGCGAAGTTGGTTTGTGTTAGGCAGCCATTAATGATTGTGATCTGTGGTATTATTTGAGCTTCGGTAGTTTTGTAAAATAAAGTTTAACCTTGCGAAGTGGCGTGTAGTTAGGCAGCCTTGGTGCAGGCTTTGTTTATTATTCAGTAACCCAGTTACATTTGCAGTGCGTATTCAGTTTGCAATATCATTTATTCTGTCTGGTTTTTTTGTATTCGCTTATTTGAGTTGTTGGAACAATTTTGTGTCTAGCGTAAGGTAGATTGTGATTTGCCGTTCAGCGGCTACGGTCGTGTAGGCCAGTTAGTCAATAATGAGATTCTTGTCAATATAAGTTGTTAAATTTGATTGTGCATTTTGGTACTTATTTCACGTATACCTACCCACTCCCACTCTACCAGTGTGAGCAGCCGTGGCATACAGGTAACTAATTAATTATCTTGTGACAGTATTAAGTTTATGTGTGTAATAAATAAAAATACATAGTGAATTATTATTATTATTAATAAATAATAAACCCGCTCAACCATCCTTCTATATATTATAGTCGATAGTAAGTACTTACTCTGAATAATAATATCACCTTAATATTCTGTATTGGACAAATAGGTGGATGGTAGGTAATACAGTGGTAATACGAGTACATAATACAAAGCAATACAAATAATTTTGTTTAAAGATTTGAGTTTAAGTTAATTTTTGCTGTTGAAATTTCTAACTTTTTTTTAACACTGATATGTCTGTGAATGCATATGAATATTTGTTGCGAAAAATATTTTTCATTAATTTTTTTTGAACTACTTGATATCTTAAGAGTACGTTTGCCGGTCAGCGCCAATTGATTTCTACCGGTCTTACATAGAACTACTTCCAAAAAGATACAAATATTCCTAATAGATGGCCTAACACTCGAACACTGCATCATATCACTGCATGACAAGGGGTGCAGGAGAGGTGATTCATAGTAAACATACCACATACCGCTTTTGCTTATCTCACTATCCAGGCGCGGAGGGCACAGGGACCCGGGGAAATACTAAGCTGGATATTTTTTAATTACTCAGTAATAACAACAAGGATTTGAGGACCCAAATATAAAAAATTTCAAGTAATGAATACAATTTATTAGGTGGGTAATATAAATTTTTGTATATGTATATGTTGGTTCAATTCGTTTTCGTTTTACAAACATTTAGCTAGCGAATACAAGACTGTGGATTTTATATATAAATATTTATTTTTATTTATTTTAATAATTTTATTTCAATGGTCAAAATTTTAAAGCTTACATTTGGTATTACTGGGTAAAAACGCCGTATGCATAAAACATGAAGTATTTCATTTTCGACAGTTCATTTTTATAATAAATAAGAGGTAAAACATAAAGTTTCACATCCTCCAAAAAAAATGAACTTGTAACGATAAGGCATTTGACCTTGAATGAAAAATATTTTTCGTCTGCGGCGCATTTCTTTTCGCATAGGTAATTATTTTGTTCTATTCTTGGGCCCCTCCCGTCAAAAAATCCTAGATCCGCCCCTGTCACTATCTGATCTCTGATCTGCTTGACTGGTTGGACTGTGTGAAGAAATTTTGCCGAAATGAGGAGACTGCTAACTTTTACACTTTTAAGTCCGCATCGTATTATTTGTTCTTATTCTTATCTTTATTTAAAAATTTAGAATAAGAACTTTGTATATCTTTAACCGTTCACGTAATTTTTAAGTTGAATTTCAACAAAAGAATGATTATAAACAAATAACATTTTAATGTAAATGTATATAAATAATTTTTCTTCGTATACAGGTGTTTACTAAATTTGTCTCAATCGATTATGTAATTTGTTATTAGAATTTTTTTTAAATGATAAATACAAATATTGTAGCGGGTAAAAAGTACTTTATTTTCAATCTTTTGAATAAGGAATATACCTATAGTGAAATATATTTTCAATCAGAATTTTCGCAATTTTACTACAGTAACAGATCAGAATTTTTTGCATAGTATTGAACTCGGTTTTGATTTGAAGTAGGTACTTTTTGGAAGCTGCAATGTTTATGGTTACCATTTCTAATAACAAATGAGATAATCGAGTAAGATAAATAATAAAAATTTTGTGTTATACTTTTATTATAAACAAACGACATGATGATAAAGAGTAAACTTGAGTGGTTGAGTGCCATGCACTTTTATGCAATGCAATGGTGACCTCAACATGATACTTTGAACCTGTTTACCTGTTAGGGTTAATTGCAATCTTTAATATTATAAGGGGCTTACAGTAATTAAAGTTAGTTTAGTTTTGAATTTTTGGCATTATATGATAGTACCAACTAATTTGGTAAGCAGAAATTTATGCAAAATATACAAGGGTAATACTCCAAGAGGTGATATTTTCTAAGAAATTATTTAGTCGTATAAGGCGAGCTCATGTACCTGACGAAGATCACGTGTTCTGTGGACCCTCGCTGTGATTGGCCTGCGGAATGGGCGGTATTTAAAAGTTTTCTTAGGCGGCCTTTGAAATATGGATATTTCGATATTTAGTTCGTTGTTGAACATTGGTTTGTACACAACAAACAATTCATACACATTCACAATAATATATTACATTCTCAATAATCCATTTCATTCTCAATTGTCGTGTCATGCATAAGTGTACTTACCTACCGTAGATTTTATTAATTCTAGGAAATGGGATAAAGTAAGGAAAACAATAAATTCTGTAAATTTATTTTATTCCATCAATTAATATACAATCAATTGGGTCACATGAGTACACAAATATATTTATGTTTGTACAGTTCATGAATGTAAATCTATTCGTCAATTGCTACTTATAATATTTGTCTACAAATTGTCACATTTACTAAAATATAAACCGTTGGTTAATTTTCATTGACAAACATAGTGGATCTTTATGAAAAATAATTAGTTTTAGAACGTACATTATAATAAATGTGATAGAAAATTGGATTAGTATTCTCAAAATTCATTCAAAAATAAAAATACCTGTCTCTCCTCTTCTTTTTTTTATTGATAATGCTGAAGTCGTTGAGCCGGAGATTCAGATGAAGTGGTGTACCCCAGACCAACAGAAGGCACCCAGTCTGGATGGTTGGGATCGTTCACAGGTCGTTCTGTAATGGAAATACATACACGATATACAATAAATGCTGTAATAATTCCTTTAGAAACTTACTCGTCACAAAATGTTCCGAACAAATTCGGGCATTCTTCATGGCGGAAAGATCCCGACGTATCGCTGACAACCATCGCTGTGGGCGATCAGCTTTCGCTGATTCAAATTGACCTAAACAAAGTCACATTTTGATAAGTTATATGGGTTTGTAGTACTACTTTTCACACAATTTACCTCTTCGATCAGTTTCTGCCGGTATTATACACCCTTCGTCTATGCTTCAACGCTGTCTTACAGCCCACGACACAGCACTTTCCAGAACTGGGCATTGTCAATAACAAAAACAACAAACAACACAAAATTATAACAAAAATTATAATAAAAAAACACCACAAGTAAACGAAATAACAAAAACAATTAACAAACAACAACAAAACAATAAGGAAACCACAAAACTGACAAAAAAGCCGCAAGATCAAACTATCAAGTCGAAACTCAAATAGTAAATGGCGCTTATCTTTTAAAAAAATCTGACGCAGGGCCCACAGAACACGTGACCTAAAATGGCGTTCGTCAGGTACATGAGCTCGCGTTATACACGGCAACAGTTTCACGACACGTATATTGCAGATCCGAAGGCCCGAATCATGCATTGTCAGTCACACTTCATGTGTAGGTTCTATTTTTAGTTTCTATTTTTTTTCAATTGTTGAAACGTATAAATATAATTAATACTTTTATCTACTACTGTTGTTAAAAGTGGACTTCTTAACGGTTGCTTAGCAAGTTAAAAGTGTCACTTTATGGCACAGTGTTAAAAGTAACATAGCAACGTGTTAAAAGTTATTTTATTTATACTTTTAACACGTTGCTAACGATTTGTATCAATAAATCAACAAATATAATATTACCTGTCGAAATAACATTCTTCAATTTTTAGTTTACACTAAGAAGGTCGTAGATAAAATATTGTATGATATATGTGTTAAAAGTGATTTTATGTCATTCGTGGGGTCATAGGCGCGCGCACGGTGGGTGCCACGGCACCCGCTAATGCCCTACTATATTAATAATGATAATATTAATAACGAAATGTAGAAATAAAAATTTCGGCCGACGACGGCGAAAAGAGATATTTTTTATTCCCGCCTTATTGATAACATTTGTTTTGTAAGTTTTCAATTTGAATAGGTACCTAGGTAAATATCAAATTTAGAACCTCAAGATATTGATTTATACACTGGTGGAAAAAAATGAAAGAATTGAAATTCGTAAACTTTAAAGTCATGCATGCGAACTTCAGCGCAATCCCTTCCGCCCCCCTCTAGCACCACTCTGAAAAAAAATGTTTTTAATTTTAAAAATGTCCAACTTTGACGATGTGTATGGAGTTTAAATTTTTTGAGTTGATCCACCAGAAGGGCACTAAAATTGGTTCAATTTCCTGTGCAGGACTCAAAGAACGAAGTTCCTACGATGATTTGGCACAAAGTTATGGTTGTTTAAAAAAATTCATTTTTAGGTTTTTCGTATACTTATAACTCAGCGACTTTTCAACCAAATTAGACGATTCTTTCGGGGAAAAACCCATTGTAGCTCTACTTTAGGAAGGTAAACTCAGATTAGGATGATCTCTTTTCGTACCCTTCAAAGCCCGAACAAAAAAAAAACGTCCAATTTTGGCGATGTGTACCGAGTTGGAAAAAATTTGTCGACTCTATCCACCAAAAAGGCATTGAAATTTGTTCAATTACCTGTGCAGGACTCAAAAAACGAAGTTCCTACGACGATTTGGCACAAAGTTATGGGCGTTTGAAAAAAGTGCATTTTGTGTTTTATGATAGGTAAATTATAAATAAGTATTCATTTTGGCACCCCCAAATTAAAACTTCTGCGCACGCCTGTGCGTGGGGTTGCTTCACTCGGCTTTTCCTCGTTTCGCAAACTTCCCCACTCACTCATAAAATATCACTTTTAACACTTATATCATAAATAACTATTATGACATCATCATGATAGGAATAGATACATGAATATAGCACAATAATATTTTGTGCATCTCGGGAGGGAAGTGTGCGGCCGAAGCGGCGACCCGAGTCGAAGGCTAGTCCGAGCGAGGACGCCGGCTTCGCCCAAGGGAGGGTAGCAGTGTTTTCTTCCCGCCCGGGAGAAACGCACTTGCTTTCCTCCCGCGCGAGAGATAAAACTCGCTTCCCTCCCTCCATTAGCAAGAGGAAAACACTGCTTTCCTCCCCCAAATGACGTAAAAAGAATTTCGGTGCTATGTTGTATAGAAAGTAGTTATAAGTAGGTAAACGGAAAAAATATATTAAACGTAAAAATCTTTTTTTTTGAAAATCATTTGCTGCTATAAACGAAAAAAATTGAAATAATTATTAGCACCATTAGTTAGGGCGGAAAATTTCCTACAAGATTATATGGATTTAAATTAGTGCTGTTGATAAAATTCGAATTTTCGAATTTTGAAAAATTTGAAATTCGAAAAATATGCTTTTCGAATTTCGAATACCCAATTTCGAATTTCAAAATTCGAATTTATAATTCGAATTTAAATTCGAATTTTCGAATTTAAAAATTTGAAATTAAAATTCGAATTTCAAAATTCGTAATTCAACATTCGAGTGTATTGTAAACGGTGCTTTTTAAACATTACATAATATTAGTTCGATTATCGTCATGCTCTCATCAATATAGTGGTATGTTTTGGAGGGGACAACGTACAACACTCGAAAGTACTGACGCTGCCTTGTACTTTCGTTGCTTTGTACATGCGCGGTTTTGTATGAACACTGGAAAGTATTTGCGCCGTATTTTATTTACACCGCCTTGTGCAAACACCGAAATGTACTTTTCTCGAAAGCACAAAAGTAGAAAACAGCGGAGACGCAAACCAATGCTGCAAAACAGGAAACTGTAATTATACATATACTCATATACACATCACGCACTCACTACATTGAATAGTTTTATAAGAGTAGTTATCAAAAACGGGGTATGTTAGACTCAAGGAGGGTTTTGTTAGTTTTATTTAGTCTATTTAGGTAATCTAATTTTGCTAAACTTAGTTCGACATCTATAGACTAAAGTCCTAAACACCAGCATTGGTTTGCGCCTGCGCTGTTTTCCTCTTTTGTATTTTCGAGAAAAGTACATTTCGGTGTTTGCACAAAGCGGTGTAAATAAAATACGGTGTAAATACTTTCCAGTGTTCATACAAAGCCGCGCATGTACAAAGCAACGAAAATACAAGGCAACGTCAGTACTTTCGAGTGTTATACACTCACCCTTTTGGAGAAAGGGCAAAAACAGGTTTATTAGAACAAGAATGATGCACACTACATACGTTTTTGTTTGCCCTTGACGCAGTTTAGTGGTATCTCTATACAATATAATACAGGAAAATAAAATTCACCCATCTGTTAATTGGTTTATTCATTTATTGCTCTGAAGCTTGTTATGAGACTTGTTCTTAATATTTCAATACTTGCGCCTCACAAAGTCCAGGCCCACCCAAATAAAAATTCGAAATGCGTACTTCGAATTTTCATTAAAATTCGAACTTTCAATTTTCATTAAAATTCGAAATTCAAACTTCGAATTTTCATTAAAATTCGAAATTCGAACTTCGAATTTTCGTTAAAATTCGAAATTCGAATTTTTTTTGAATGAATTTTCAAATTCAATTTTTTTGAAAATCAACAGCACTAATTTAAATCTAAAGGGATGTCTAACTAATATCTGTGATGTTTTGTGGAGTGAAATTGTAATAAGATGCCGTATTTAATATGATTTTCTAAAAAATTCATCTCGAGTGGTATTTA
This sequence comes from Agonum fuliginosum, assembly GCA_947534325.1. NCBI lineage: Eukaryota > Metazoa > Arthropoda > Insecta > Coleoptera > Carabidae > Agonum > Agonum fuliginosum. The sequence goes on from OX384041.1 coordinate 20,569,438, forward strand.
CATAGGAAGAAAATTTGACACCTGATGAAGTAAATATTATAAAGAATGATTTATTACGTCATGTGTTATACGATCGAATACTAGCACACGACATCCCGCTTGCTTACCTATGAAAAGTTCATACTCAAAAATTTTGACCTAGTACTAAAACCTCCCCTTATGGAATATAAGGCGGGAGGTAAAAATTTGTTGAAAGTATGAAAACAAATTCAGAAACATTGAAATATGCGATATTCGGTGTATTGTTTAGAAACAAAAATGGACCAATACAAATGACATCCTGCATAGATAATTAGCCAATACGGACTCGAACCGCACAAAGTAATGGTTCAGGTTCGGCTCGCGGTTTACTGTGCTTTGTAGGGTTCAGGTTTGTCTTGGTTTTCTTATTTTTTCTTGAAACGAACCGATTACCTGTTTTCAAAAAAGCGGTTCATGTTCCTGTTTCGGTTCAATAATTTATTAAGTAACGAGCAATTAATTAAAAGAATTCGATCCAGTTTTGTACAAAAATATAATAAATTTTAAAAAAATTAAACTTGACCATATAATAGACAAAACAACAATTTTCATAAAATTTTGCCAAAAAAATCAACCAATTCTTTAAACCGTTCCGAACCGGTTCACAACTATCGGTTCGGTTCCGGGTATAGGTTTGCCTAATTATTTTTGAACGGTTCGGTTTGGTTCGTAGTTTGCTAAAATAACTGCGGTTCGTTCTGGTTTTCGTTCCTGTTCCGGTTCGGTTCGAGTCCCTGCCCTACATAATAAGTCTGATTTTCAATAAACAAATACAAAGAGATATTTAATCTGAATTTCAATATTTCTTGTTAGATTTTTCATAAATAAATAAAAATTTTACAATGTAAATAATTGTTCTTGTTTTTTATTTATTTATATTCTACCACACCAGATATTTAATTTCAAATGCAATAGTCAAATTTTAAAGAAATAAATATACCTAGTATCTAAATAAAATAGTCCATTTCATTTGATTTATTTTTAATCCACTACGAGATAATTACTCTCAACTTCAACTGCAATATACAAACTTTGGTTTTTGTTTTTAATATATAAATAAATTTGTTACGCTCTAAATCGTGTAATTTGTTTTTAAATATTCTACCACCAGATATTTAATACCTACATATTTCAAGATAAATATATTCGGTTGCAGTATGTTTCGGAATTTTAATATTTCGGAATTTGAATATTCTGTAAATGAATATTCCACTGTAACATGTTTCGGAATTTCAATAATTCTGGTCAGACCAAAATTTTTCGGTTTATTAATATTCTGAAAATGAATATTCTGCTTTAACACGTTTCGGAATTTGAATAATTCTGGTGCAAACCCAAAACTTTCGGAATTTGAATATTCTGAAAATGAATATTCGGCTGTAACAGGATTCGGATTATGAATATTCTGCTGTTGAAAGCATTCCCCAAAAAAATTAAAGGGATACTGTACGATGTACCTCCCCTTATGATATATAGGGCGGGAGGTAAAAATTTGTTGAAAGTATGAAAACAAATTCAGAAACATTGAAATATGCGATATTCGGTGTATTGTTTAGAAACAAAAATGGCCCAATACAAAAGACATCCTATACATAGATAATTAGCCAATACGGACTCGAACCGCACAAAGTAATGGTTCAGGTTCGCCTCGCGGTTTATTGTGCTTTGTAGGGTTCAGGTTTGTCTTGGTTTTCTTATTTTTTCTTGAAACGAACCGATTACCTGTTTTCAAAAAAGCGGTTCATGTTCCTGTTTCGGTTCAATAATTTATTAAGTAACGAGCAATTAATTAAAAGAATTCGTTCCAGTTTTGTACAAAAATATAATCAATTTAAAAAAAATTAAACTTGACCAAATAATAGACAAAACAACAATTTTCATAAAATTTTGCCAAAAAAATCAACCAATTCTTTAAACCGTTCCGAACCGGTTCACAACTATCGGTTCGGTTCCGGGTATGGGTTTGCCTAATTATTTTTGAACGGTTCGGTTTGGTTCGTAGTTTGCTAAAATAACTGCGGTTCGTTCTGGTTTTCGTTCCTGTTCCGGTTCGGTTCGAGTCCCTGCCCTACATAATAAGTCTGATTTTCAATAAACAAATACAAAGAGATATTTAATCTGAATTTCAATATTTCTTGTTAGATTTTTCATAAATAAATAAAAATTTTACAATGTAAATAATTGTTCTTGTTTTTTTTCTTATTTATATTCTACCACACCAGATATTTAATTTCAAATGCAATAGTCAAATTTTAAAGAAATAAATATACCTAGTATCTAAATAAAATAGTCCATTTCATTTGATTTATTTTTAATCCACTACGAGATAATTACTCTCAACTTCAACTGCAATATACAAACTTTGGTTTTTGTTTTTAATATATAAATAAATTTGTTACGCTCTAAATCGTGTAATTTGTTTTTAAATATTCTACCACCAGATATTTAATACCTACATATTTCAAGATAAATATATTCGGTTGCAGTATGTTTCGGAATTTTAATATTTCGGAATTTGAATATTCTGTAAATGAATATTCCACTGTAACATGTTTCGGAATTTCAATAATTCTGGTCAGACCAAAATTTTTCGGTTTATTAATATTCTGAAAATGAATATTCTGCTTTAACACGTTTCGGAATTTGAATAATTCTGGTGCAAACCCAAAACTTTCGGAATTTGAATATTCTGAAAATGTATATTCGGCTGTAACAGGATTCGGATTATGAATATTCTGCTGTTGAAAGCATTCCCCAAAAAAATTAAAGGGATACTGTACGATGTACCTCCCCTTATGATATATAGGGCGGGAGGTAAAAATTTGTTGAAAGTATGAAAACAAATTCAGAAACATTGAAATATGCGATATTCGGTGTATTGTTTAGAAACAAAAATGGACCAATACAAAAGACATCCTACATAGATAATTAGCCAATACGGACTCGAACCGCACAAAGTAATGGTTCAGGTTCGCCTCGCGGTTTACTGTGCTTTGTAGGGTTCAGGTTTGTCTTGGTTTTCTTATTTTTTCTTGAAACGAACCGATTACCTGTTTTCAAAAAAGCGGTTCATGTTCCTGTTTCGGTTCAATAATTTATTAAGTAACGAGCAATTAATTAAAAGAATTCGTTCCAGTTTTGTACAAAAATATAATCAATTTAAAAAAAATTAAACTTGACCAAATAATAGACAAAACAACAATTTTCATAAAATTTTGCCAAAAAAATCAACCAATTCTTTAAACCGTTCCGAACCGGTTCACAACTATCGGTTCGGTTCCGGGTATGGGTTTGCCTAATTATTTTTGAACGGTTCGGTTTGGTTCGTAGTTTGCTAAAATAACTGCGGTTCGTTCTGGTTTTCGTTCCTGTTCCGGTTCGGTTCGAGTCCCTGCCCTACATAATAAGTCTGATTTTCAATAAACATATACAAAGAGATATTTAATCTCAATTTCAATATTTCTTGTTAGATTTTTCATAAATAAATAAAAAATTTACAATCTAAATAATTGTTCTTGTTTTTACTTCCTTGTACGAAGTAAGGAAGTATTGTAATCGCGAAAAATTTCGGTTCTCAGATTTTGACGGAAATATCCGTTTTGACTTTTTCTGAATCCATTATGACTAGTTTCGTCGTGACGTCTGTACGTACGTACGGACGTATGTGGTTCGCATAACTCAAATACGGTTAGACGTAGAAAGCTGAAATTTTGTATTTAGGACTGTTATAGCATCTAGTTGTGCACCTCCTATTTTTGGTTTCAATCTACAAACCGGAAGTAGTAAATTTAAAAAAAAAATTGATAAATAATTAATTTTAGGCAATTTTTTTTATTTTAAATGAAAGATTATGTGATTATTATCTACAATCGGTATTTTATAAATTTTTCTGTATCTTCTATCATTTAAGAATAATTAAAGTATATACCTACTTATAATTTAATATTTCGGTATCTTGTAGTCCATGATCGATTAACATTTGTTACTAGGTAAAATTTAAATGATTATGACATGACAGTGACAGTAGCAGTGACAATAGTAAAATATCGTTTATATCTTCTTCTGCAGTTTAAATAAAATGACTAAAATATATTTGTGAGTATACTAGTATAATAAGTTAAAGAATTTTTTATATTATTCTACATTTTAGTTATTAAGAAAATTATGAACAAACAAGGCGTACAAGGAAGTCATGTGGTGTCCACGTCAGATTTTTTACTTCCTTGTACGGAGTAATAAGGAAGTATTATAATCGCGAAAAATTTCGGTTTTCAGATTTTGATGGAAATATCCGTTTTGACCTTTTCTGAATCCATTATGACTAGTTTCGTCGTGACGTCTGTACGTATGTATGTACGTACGTACGGGCGTACGTATGTGTGTCGCATAACTCAAATTCGGTTAGACGTAGAAAGTTGAAATTTTGTATTTAGGACTGTTATAGCATCTAGTTGTGCACCTCCTATTTTTGGTTTCAATCTACAAACCAGAAGTAGTAAATTTAAAAAAAAAATCGATAAATATTTAATTTAAGACAATTTTTTTATTTTAAATGAAAGATTATGTGATTATTACCTACAATTGGTATTTTATAAATATTTTTGTATCTGGTATCATTTAAGAATAATTAAAGTATATATTTATAATTTAGTATTTCGGTATCTTGTAGTCCATGATCGATTAACATTTGTTACTACGTAAAATTTAAATGTTTATGACATGACAGTGACAATAGTAAAATATGCTTTATATCTTCTTCTGCAGTTTAAATAAAATGACTAAAATATATTTGTGAGTATACTAGTATAATAAGTTAAAAGAATTTTTTATATTATTCTACATTTTAGTTATTAAGAAAAGTATGAACACACAAGGCGTACAAGGAAGTCATGTGGTGTCCACGTCAGATTTTTATTTATTTATATTCTACCACACCAGATATTTAATTTCAAATGCAATAGTCAAATTTTAAAGAAATAAATATACCTAGTATCTAAATTTTATTTATTTTTATTCCACTACGAGATATTTACTCTCAACTTCAACTGCAATATACCAACTTTGGTTTTTGTTTTTAATATATAAATAAATTTGTTACGCTCTAAATCGTGTAATTTGTTTGTAAATATTCTACCACCAGATATTTAATACCTACATATTTTAAGATGGGTTTCAATAAGAAATAAGTACATTTTTACAATGTTAATAGTTCATGTTATTTCATCTACTGTTACATTTTGTTCCATTTCAATCATCATCATCATCATCATCACCGTTAACGGGTACTCCTGTACCCACACCGTTATAGGGACCAAGGCTCTAAAATTATTTTATTCTTGGGTGTTTCTGTACGTTCTTCCTATTTTTGTTTGTTTGTTATTTGTCGTTTAGTGTCTGACGTTTAATGCTATTTTTTCCAATAATTCGAGCACTTCATCTGGTGGGTCGTTCATTAGCTGTAGTAGCATGGCTGGTGGGTGGAGGTATTTATGCCTTGGTTTTCTTTTGTTGATAATAGGTTTTAATATGGTGTCTCTTAGGTTGCTGGTGGGAAGAAGACTTCTGCAGGCAAATCTCTCCTGTAGTGTTTTCATTCGTTGTTGTAAGGGAATTACATCGGCCAGTTCGTGGATTTCCTTCACAGGGAACCAAGGTGGTTGTCGGCACATCCTTCGGAGGACTCTTCGTTCGGTGGCCAGCAGCGCTGACTTTATTTTATCCCTTACACTGGCGAGGATCACGGTGTAGTATTCCACTGCTGGTCTGACGTATGACTTGAATGTGTGTGCAAGAACTTCTTTACTACATCCTCGTAACTTCCCGCTGATGGCGTAGAGCAGATTGGGTCGCGTTCGGAACAGTTGTTGACATCTCATCACTAGGGGCTTCCAGTAGAGCGTGTGGTAAAATGGTACGCCGAGGTATGTAGCCTTCTTTACCGGACGGATAGCAGTGTTCCACAATCTCACACTGATGTTGGGGTTAGCGAAGATGTTGCCATGACGGTGTCAAAATAAAATCAGTTGAGATTTGGAGGGATTGGCTCTGAGTCTCCATCGACGCATCCATGTCTCAAGGATTCCGATTTGTCGCTGAAGTGTGTCTCTTGGCTCTTCTGTACTTCTTCCTATTGCGGAATATGCCGTGTCATCTGCATATTGCAGTAATGTGATTGACGGAGAAACAGGTTGTGGGATGTCTGCACAGAAGATAACAAAGAGAGTTGGCGATAGTACGGATCTTTGTGGCGTGCCAGCCGTAGGGGTATACGTTCTAGAATTGGAAGCACCTATCTTGATGTATGTCTGTCTGTTCAGCAGGAAGCTACGGATGATCCGAATGAGTGGCGTCGGCAGTCCAGTCTGTATCAGTTTATAGACCAATCCCTCATGCCACACTCTGTCAAAAGCTCTATCAATGTCCAAAAACAGTGACAGTAGGCATCGACCGTTGTTGAGGGCCTGGGTAATAGTTGTTGTGAGCTTCAGCAGGCAGGTGTTGGTAGATTGGCCTCTGCGGAATCCGGACTGGGTTGGTGGAATTGTTTTTTATGTTGATGAATTCTTGCACACGATCCAGCAGCTTCCCGAGAGTGTTCAATAGAGTGATTGGCCGGTAGGAGTTTGGATCGGTTCGGTTTTTGCCGGGTTTGGGGATCATTGTGATGCTGGAGTTCTTCCATTTTGGTGGATAAAAGCCTAGAGTGAGGCAGGCAGTGAAAATCAGGGAGAGGAAGCGAATAGCAATAGGTGGAAGGTGCTTTCGTGATTTGTACGCTATGCCATCCTCTCCTGGGCCTCTATTCTAATTCATATAACAACTTGTTAAACCAGGGAGATCTTGTTATCCCTCTAGCGGATTTTGTCTGGAAGTATCATATGACGTCAGCGATGACGTAATTGTCTTGTTAAGCATAACGATAGAGCTCTCTGATCTTCAGATCAAGTTGTTAAGTTGATGTTGGACTTTTGTTGTGACAGTTAACAGTGATAAGTGAGGTTAAAAATATTGTTGTCAAATATACTTTTTTCGTCTTAGCAGGTATGTTACATAATTAGAGTGTATAAATATTACTTTACACAATAAGGAAGTGAAAACTTATTTTCTTCTTAAAATTTTGATATATTTATAAACATTGCTAAATCTGGAAACCACTGATTTAAACATTACAATATGACTTATTCAAGGAAAGAAACACATGTTTTATAAAATTTATTTGTTACATGCTTCATAATATAGTACGAGTTTTCTCCTTCTTGTTGTCTTTAAATTACTTATCAAATATTATATATAATCATATCTTTAGAAAATGGCTTTTCGTGTGCCTCAAATAATGGTCCTAGAAGCTATCGAGTTGGAGGAACGAAGAGAAGAAGCTCGCATTGCGAAAAGAATGGTGCGAGATGCACAAGATCCCTTTCGGTTAGCCGAACCAGAATTCAGAGCAAATTTTCGGCTAAGTAAAGAAGCTTGTTTATATGTGGCAAATTGTATTAGCCCACATATGGAGGCAGGACAATATGGCAATCGTATACCAGTTATTTTAAGTGTACTATTGGCAAAGAAAGTATTTTTTTTTCTTCTTAACACAGTGTAATTATTATTTCAGATACTTAGTGCAATCAATTTTTTTGCCGTTGGGAGCTACCAACGGAATGTAGGAAATAGTTTGTGGGCGTGTATGAGCCAACCGATGGTAAGCCGAGCAATCAAAGATGTATCGAACAATATTGTAAGACATTTATTGACGAGATGGATACGGTTCCCCCGCAATGATGAAGAACGAGAATTAAATAAAAATAGGTATTACACTTCATTTAGAAATTCTAATTTTGAAATAATCCAAAACTATTATTTCAGATTTCGTGTAACTCATGGTATGAGGGAAATTGTCGGGGTTGTTGATGATTCACACGTCGCTATTGTGAAACCAATAGTGAATGAGCACGTTTACGTGAACCGAAAAGGGTACCACAGTATAAATGTGCAGATTGTAAGTTATTGTTATTGGTATAAGTTTTCAATTTATTATTAACTATTTTATTTTAGGTATGTGATGCTCGTCTAAGTATCATAAGTGTTATAGCTAGATGGCCAGGAAGCACACACGGTGCTTTCATCTGGAGGAATTCGCGCATTGCACAAGCAATGCGAGCAAACTTTGAAAACGGTGATCGAGGCACAAAAATGATGGGTACTTATATGAAAATATATTTTTAATTACCAGTATAATCAATTAAAACTTATTTCAGGCGACTCTGGTTATCCATGCTTGCCATGGCTTTTGGTTCCGTTGCCAAATCCAGGTAATCAACACGAGTTGGAGTTCAACAATACTTTTAAACGAACGCGTTGTAGTGTTGAAAGGTGCATCGGTGTTTTAAAAGGGCGATTTCGTTGTCTACTAAAAGACAGGACACTACATTATTCCCCTGAAAATGCAGGCAAGATAATTTTAGCTTGTGCAGTTTTGCATAATATTGCGATCCACCACCGCGATGACAACCCACAACCTATGTACGACGAGATAGATTTGGACATGCCAGTAGCGGAACCAGCAGCAGCTGCATATGATGCAGTGTACCGGCAACTTGGCCAAGCGGCACGGAGGCAATACATTAATGAATATTTTTAAATATTGTAAATATATTAAAACTATTATAAAAATTGACAACAAATATACGCATTTTTATCCTTAATTTTTCACGTCATTTAATTATTCATAGATTCTCAGAAAGATATTTTAATTCTCTAAATTTAGAAAATACAATTTAATAATCGAATATGCTTTGTTTTTTAAGTAGTCATAAATGAAATAGTGATATAAACAATAGTATATTACATTACAAGTCATGAAAATGTTTCATTGCAGACGAGGAGGCGTTTGAAGAATGCGAGGATGCGCAGCGTCCGAGCATTTCTTCAAAGCCTCCGAGTCAAGCAAAGACATTTTTATGACGCGTGATGTATTTTATTTTTTTTAAATCGGCAATTAAGCTTAAAATTATAAAAAAATTAGGTTTGCATAAATCATCAGAGCTGTGACAAATCATTAGAGCTGTCACAAATTTTAGAAAAAGTTGTCATGACAAGTAAACAAAGTTGAAAGTAAAAATGACTAGGCATGAAAATCAAATTTTCATGCCTAGTCATGAAAATCTTACTTTCATGCCGCAAATTAGTCTGGAAATGACGATTTTCATGCCGATTTTGAAAAAAAAGATTTTTAAGAAAGAAACAATAGAAATACATAATGAAAATATATTTATTTGTTATTGTTACATAATATTTTAAGTCTTTCGGCAATACTTGTTAAAATTACATTCGTAGTTTTTCTTTCTTGCACCAGCTCATCTAGCTTCTTGTTTATGTTGCCCAATTCCACGTTGAACTGCTGGTTCTGGTCGACGATAGTGTCATATGCCGATTCGGTTGCTGTCCGCCTTGAACGTTTCCGAGCTAAAATATAAATTTATTAATAATTATTATATAGGGTGGGCCAACTAGAGGTTTCTTTTTAAATCATAGGTTATTTTGACACTGACAGCTTTTTCCCACTCGAAATCTTGATAGAAAGTAAGTATCATACCTCCGCGGTACGAAATGAGTCGCTTTACGCTTGAGCAACGTTGGGAAATATTGCAAATTTATTTCCAAACTGAGTGCTGTGTAGCCCATACAGTGCGTTTGTTGAAAAGAAGATTTTTACAGAGCCATGGTATCCAACTTTTTTTTTACTGAAATTGAAGACATGGATTTGGACTACCTCTGATTTATGCAGGATGGCGCGCCATGCCATACAGCCCATGCCACAATCGATCTTTTCGGCACCAAATTCCCAAATCATGTTATCATCCGTCTTGGCGATGTCAATTGGCTGCCTTGGACCTGCGATTTGACCCCTTTTTTGTGGGGAACCGTGAAGGACCGATGTTATGCTAACAATCCAGAAACGATTCAGGCCAATATCATCCAAGCAATCCGTGAGCTACAGCCCGAAACAATCAACCAGGTCTTGGAAAATTGGGTGACAGAATTCGCTACTGCGAAGCCAGCAGAGGCAACCACTTGAACGAAGTTGTGTTCCATAATAAATGGGAATGTTTACTCTTACTAATGAAGCCATAATACATGGAAAAAAATTAATTTTGTTCATTTTATTGCATTTTCAAAAAAAAACTTGTATTTGGCCCACCCTATATACCTATTGAAAATATAAACTCACGCCGTGAAGATTCTTCTTCATCAGCCAATGAGCGGCTTGGAGTAGTGGGTGTTTGTGGAATCTCATTTTCAAAAGTAAAACGCCCACTGGCAGCATCTAATTCCAACGATGGACCGGCAGGATGTCGTGGAGAAAGTCCAGCATTAAACGTCCGAACGGAATGTTGTTCAGAAGAAGGTCCAGCAACTGCATGTTGGAGAGGTACCTCTTCACTTTCCAATGGCAGGCCATCTGGTCCTTGAAGGCCAAATACTGCCTCTACTGTTAATAGAGACAGACATCTGTCGTCAAATTGCTGTCTACTTGTTAAATTCTGATTTCTTTTGATGGTCGATGCCTTCTTTTTAACTGTTTTTCATGTCGGTCCATACCTAGTGAAAAAATATGATACATGTAATATTACTAATAAATAAAAACTGCAATTTATCTTACTCGTTGCCACTTAATGTTTATTTTTTTGGGCCCATCCATGCTGTTTAATAAATTAGTTGGTCCCAGAGCGAGAGCCAAGTTTTTCGACCTTCATAGCCCAACAACTGCCCACGAGCAAAGTCTGGATGATCATCCATGAAGTCCAACATGACTTCCTTCTGGATTTGTGTAACCTTTTCTTCTCGTTCTCTTGTTCCACTTATTCTTACAGGCACCCATTTCTCAGTCACTCAAGAAGAATTAAGAAAAGAATACAAATATGAATCGAGGAAAAGAATAGAAAAGTTTGTTATACTATTATACACGAGCTATAAAAGTAAACAAGAAATGAAACACAAGAAAAAACACAACAGCACAAACTTATAGTACACTAAAGAGAAGAAAAGAATTTGTCTTCAAAAAGACAGTTTTTTATATTATTATACGAAATGTATAAAAGTAGAGAAGAAATTAAAAAATCAAAAGCACAAACTCACAATACACCAACTCAAACCAAAGAGAAGACGACAAATGACAGATGTCTCTCTAAAGTTCTACTTCCAGATGACCAACATAATATCTAGAAAACCTCTATTATTTAATACCAACTGTTAGCATATGTTCCTAGGCCTTGTTATAGTTACAAATTGTTATGACGTCATCAATTTTTTCAGTAGATAGCGACATGAGACCTCGCTATGAATTAGAATAGGTACCCTGGAATTAAAGGTGGCTATGCTAATATACCGTGAGTTTTATTTAACGTGAAACCTGGGATCTTTCATATCCATGGTTACGAATTTGACAGCAATGTATTAGAGCGTTTCATTTAAAATAGAACATAGCAAATGAAATATGTATGTATTTCTAATCATTTTAGATATGAAAAAAGTTGCAAGAAATATAAACATTTAATTGATATTTTTTCAGAATACAATTTATAACAAATTCTCAAATACACGAAATAAATCAGATAGGTACTTGTCTGAGGCTAACATCTGCATTATACCAACGTATCATTTGCATCTTTTCTTCAATTGTATACCTTATTTTCAACAACACAACCCTAATTGAGAGGTAATATTTACTTGATAATGAAAGCTTATGTTCTATTTTAAATGAATCGCTCTAATACATTGCTGTCAAATTCGTAACCATGGATATGAAATATCCCATGTTTCACGTTAAATAAAACTCACGGTATAAACTACTAATCTATGCTAACAAAACCCTTCTTGAGTCCAACAGAACTCAGTTTTTTTTGACATAAACTAATCTATGCTAACAAAACCCTTCTTAAATCCAACAGAACTCGTTTTTTAAACGCAAAGTTCAGCTGCCAACTTGCAGCCAACTTCAGGTTTGGCCGCCAAGTATAGTTTACCCGCAAAAGATGTCAACTGTACTGTCACTGTCATAAATAATATCGAGAAATAGTTATTTGTCCAACTAGAGAGGAAAGCGCTTCTTTTTCCCACTCGAGCTCGAAGTTTGTGTCACGAGCGAAGCGAGTGAGGCAATCGAGCAAGAGTGGAAAAAGAGCTTTCCTCTCGTGTTAGACACAACATTTTTTTCACGACATATTTAAAAATAATGTAAATGTAGAAGAAACACATAACTAGAAGTTAGGTTATAACTGTCATCTGTCAGAATGACGTTTGAAAACAACGAAATGCAGTCAATATGTCAAATTAAATTTAAGTTGTAAAATCGTGAAATAGTAGAAAAAGAAGGTATAAAACATAATAATTGTAAAATAATAGTTTACAGTATATCACTATAAAATCAGAATTTTCGATAAAATAATAAATTTACTTACAATTTTTAAAATATTTCTTCGTAAAATAACACTGGTGGTAAAACTACTTACTTTCCTCTCTAGAGAGGGAAAACCTACTTTCCTCACTATTTCGCGAGAAGAAAATTGTGTTTTCTCCGCATGTCGTGAAAAAAATACATTTCGTTGTTTGCACAAGGAGGTGTAAATAAAATACGCCGCAAATACTTTCCAGTGTTCATACAAAACCGCGCATGTACAAAGCAACGAAAGTACAAGGCAACGTCAGTACTTTCGACTGTTGCACGTTGTCCCATACATTTATCTCCCTCGATATATAATATACTATAATTTTTTAACGGGAGTTCCAAGGTCCAAGCATAGCTATCATCTATCAACGCTGTCAGTGTGTCAGACCATGGCCAACTTCATTCAATTGCGCTACGCTAATTACGGCCGTTTCAAATGTAATTAAAATTATCATTATGCCTATGGCACACCGGTCGAGGACCATCGAGTAACTCCTCGATGAAACGATAGAACGCACCCTGTCCTCGACGAAAAATAGGGGCGCCGCTATTTTCATCGAGTTGTTCCTCGATGAAACGAATGTATCTCATTTCAGACGTATCTTTTGTATTTGATTTCGCGCAAAACTTTGATGTATTTGTCACCGATGAAATAGAAATCCATCGCGGACGGGTGCGTTCTTTCGTTTCATCGAGGAGTTACTCGATGGTGCTCGATGCTCTTCGACCGGTGTGCCATAGGCATTACTGATTTTACAGGGAGAAATACCAGCTGGCGCCATCTCTTAATAGTATGTTACATCACTTTGGTTTGTAAGGGTTGAATTACATTATACTTTTTTCGGCTAGAAACTTTGACAATTTTCATACTTAATTCTAGAATGCTCACTTGGATAATGTAAATCAAGAAAATTTCGATCCAAGTTTCATACTAGAACTGTCGAATTTTCATATTACCAACCTTCTGTATATAACCTCAAAAATAATAAAGTTGAGTGACAGCAGAATCAAAAGTAAAAGTAAAGTCTTGAACCGTAATGAGGTATAAATGAACTCCTAAAATAACAAAAACTCTTGTACAATTGTATGAAATGCAACCAGTACTTTACCAGGGTATTAAAAACTCAACAACTGACAATGACAATTACATTTTTTTTAAATTTCAGTTGGCAGCAAGAACAAATTTTAAAACTAGATTCTAGCCGAAGTAAGTATCTAAATAAAAGTTCTTTTTTCTAGCCTCAAAAAGTATAATGTAATTCAAGTTTAACTTTGGAATGATATAATTTTTAGACGATTATTATGTAAGTAAATTACTTCACGAAAATCTTTCAGTAATAGTGGATAAAACTTGACGTTCACATAAACATATGCCGACAGTTAGAGGTAAATTCATTTAAGACTGCGTTTAAAGCCCTCTATGAAAAAGCGTGGCCAATTTTTGAACAAACCAGAGTTTCAAACCATCTATGAAAACACATCGCCACCATTCCCTAATGGGTTAGAGCTATTTACCTAAAGATGTCACCGTAGTAAGACAGCACATCAGTCAGGTAGTACGACCCGCATAGTGTAGGTAAGGTGAAGGGGCAAGGGATGTACGCCAGATGGGAAAGAACCGAAAGAACGCATTGCACCATGCACACAACACAATAATTCTATTCGGCTTCACAAATTCACGGACGGTGATTTCATGCCTGTTTCCATACTTACCCAAATAGTCTGAATAATATTTTTAGAATGATGTAAACTGTACTGTAAAGAAAATAATTTCATATTTATTAATAAAGCAAAATATTTTAATTTCAATTAAAGTCTACAAAACAATAATAATAAATTATCAGTAAATTTTTCTACAAATATATATTTTTGCCAGTTCTATAATAATATATTATACAATTTACATAAAAATACAGTACCTACGTAAACAATAATTTTTTAAATTGTTTATATTTAGTTGACCTTGGGTTTGATAAAATAATTATAATTTTTTTGTAACATGTGCACGCAAAATGAGCTGAAATGTGCTTATTTAGAGGGAGCAAAACGCATTTTTGTTCCCTTGAGATATTTTGCTCCCTCTCTATTATTTTCGAGAAGCGGAGTAGCGATCGTTACACGGAGGGAGCAAAATATCTCAAGGGAGCAAAACCGCGTTTTAAACAAGCACGTTTCCGCTCATTTTTCTGTGCACTCGTTACAAAAATTATCGTATGCACTTCGGGAGGAACGCTTTTGCTCTCTCGGGTGAATTGATAGCACAAGACTGATTCAGTCCTGTGTTGTCAATTCACCCGCGGGAGCAAAATCGAGTTTTCCTCCCTTGGTGCATAATGTACTATTTTCCGTTGATATCTGTAATCGTTGAATAGTGTACGAGTATGTTTGGAAGTGTGTATAAATTATATCAACAGAAAATATTAAAGTTTTTTTTATTAAAAAATCTGACGTGGACACCACATGACTTCCTTGTACGCCTTGTGTGTTCATACTTTTCTTAATAACTAAAATGTAGAATAATATAAAAAATTCTTTTAACATATTATACTAGTATACTCACAAATATATTTTAGTCATTTTATTTAAACTGCAGAAGAAGATATAAAGCATATTTTACTATTGTCACTGTCATGTCATAATCATTTAAATTTTACGTAGTAACAAATGTTAATCGATCATGGACTACAAGATAAAGAAATACTAAATAAAAAATATATACTTTAATTATTCCTAAATGATACCAGATACAAAAATATTTATAAAATACCGATTTTAGGTAATAATCACATAATCTTTCATTTAAAATAAAAAAATTTGTGTTAAATTAAATATTTATCGAAATATTTTTAAAAAGTACTACTTCCGGTTTATAGATTGAAACCAAAAATAGGAGGTGCACAACTAGATGCTGTAACAGTCCTAAATACAAAATTTCAATTTTCTACGTCTAACCGTATTTGAGTTATGCGACACACATACGTCCGTCCGTCCGTACGTACGTACGTACGTACGTACGTACGTACGTACGTACGTACAGACGTCACGTCGAAACTAGTCATAATGGATTCAGAAAAGGTCAAAACGGATATTTCCGTCAAAATCTGAGAACCGAAATTTTTCGCGATTACAATACTTCCTTACTTCGTACAAGGAAGTAAAAAGTCTGACGTGGGCACCACATGACTTCCTTGTACGCCTTGTGTGTTCATACTTTTCTTAATAACTAAAATGTAGAATAATATAAAAAATTATTTTAACTTATTATACTAGTATACTCACATATATATTTTAGTCATTTTATTTAAACTGCAGAAGAAGATATAAAGCATATTTTACTATTGTCACTGTCATGTCATAATCATTTAAATTTTACGTAGTAACAAATGTTAAACGATCATGGAGTACAAGATACCGAAATACTAAATTATAAGTATTATACTTTAATTATTCTTAAATGATAGAAGATACAGAAAAATTTATAAAATACCGATTGTAGATAATAATCACATAATCTTTCATTTAAAATAAAAAAAATTGTCTAAAATTAATTATTTATCAAAATATTTTTAAAAAGTACTACTTCCGGTTTATAGATTGAAACCAAAAATAGGAGGTGCACAACTAGATGCTATAACAGTCCTAAATACAAAATTTCAGCTTTCTACGTCTAACCGTATTTGAGTTATGCGACACACATACGTCCGTACAGACGTCACGACGAAACTAGTCATAATGGATTCAGAAAAGGTCAAAACGGATATTTCCGTCAGAATCTGAGAACCGAAATTTTTCGCGATTACAATACTTCCTTACTCCGTACAAGGAAGTAAAAAGTCAGACATAAAATCCAAAATTGGAGTTCTACTATCAGCTGTTTCAGGAAGAATATAATTTAAATAAAAATATTTTAGTTTTGGTAACATTACTTGCTGCCATAAAACTTCATCTTTTTCAACTTTTTCTATGTACAGGTCGACATTAATGAAAGAACAATATTCTTTATTATTTATTTGATAAAAGTAATTATGGTTTCTTTTTAACCTTTTTTTGCTTCAGTATTCAAAGTTTCACTGGTATTACTAAAAAAGAAATGAAAGTTATACCTACAGTTTGTTTATTTAAAGTAGACTCAATTTACACATAGGTATACAGAAAACGATACAAAAGTATTGATTTAAACCATTTCATTATTCAAGATTTGTACTGATAAAATCAATTTGCTGTACTTTTTATTCAATGTAAAACTTTAAATTTGTATTAACATAATATCATATTTTGTAGCTACATTAATACCGATTTAAAGTCAAATATTTTAAAAAGAACACCTTTATGTGCAAAAATAAATAAAAATATTACTTTTACTTCTGCGTCAGTAAGAAATAGTATAATAATGATTGGAATATTAGTCTATTTTTAGAAACAAATAATAATCTTAGGGAGGGGATAATTTTTGCCGCTCTCCCTCCTTTCAGTTAATTAAATTAATGTTTTTTCGACTGTTTTTTATTGTAATGTGTAAAAAATACTCGAAATCTTAGTTATACAGCATCTATTTTTCTTACATACCTAACCGGCGTTTCGGTTAGCACTGGAACTTTCTTTAGGGTCTAAAATTTACAACAATCATTACAACAATGTATATAAAACAATTACCTAAGAAATTAGGTATATACATTGTTGTAATGATTGTTGTAAATTTTAGACCTTGAAGGTTTAACTGTAAACCGAAACGTCGGTTATGCAAGAAGAATAAATGCTGTATTACTGAGATTTCGAGTATTTTTTACACATTACACCTTTCAGTAAATTTTATATAGTTGTAGTAGCACAATGCATCTTCAAATATCTATACATAAATTACAAATCTTATAAACACTTGAAGCTTGCAGCAATATAAAAAAGTGATATTATGTTGGTACACATACTATTTGAAAAAAGATTTTGATTTCTTGAGTTGTAATAAAAAATAAGTAATTTAGAACTGTTAAACTTTTTTTAAGCTTCCACTTAGATTTTGCAACTCTCGACTTTTTATTTTTCTTATTAATTTTGCTTGGAGCAATTAAAGATTTGCGGGCCATATTTAACAATAATAAGCGAAACTTAACTCTTTAACAATGTACAAAACGATATTGTCAAATCAAGATCACAAGTGAAAGTGAAGGTTTTACCCTTAGCAAGCACCACAATTTATATACCTATACAACTGTTATTTAACCGTTAATCCATGGAAAGGACCTTATTCCAGGTATTGAGCAGTAATTGTTTTTCGATAGCAACACTAACAGTTATTTCAATCCTATAAATCAAACTTTAAATCTTAGAAAAACTTCTGTATTTGAATTAGCAGAGTTTTCCCTCAGCAGCACAAACTATAATAATCTTAACAAAACTGTTATTAACCCCGTTAATTTCACGATAAACTTTTAATCCTTTAAATCAAAGTAAATCTTTTAATATTTTATTAATATTTATCTTAACATAACTTATTAAGCCCGTTAATTCAAAGAAAAAAATGTCAACTGTCAATCTGTTTGATTTCCTCTACAGTTCGATTTTTCTCCTATAAAACGCTTATAAATATCTCAGTACAAATTGCAGTAAATGAAAATGTTCTCGCTTCAACTAGCTGGAACAAATTTGAACAGCCGGGTCCACTACCATCTACCGCTCTCTTCTTAACCGACCGATATCCTAGTGACAAGAAGCTGAACTATTTACTCGCTAAAATGCATTATGGCGGGCGCTCAGCCCTACATTTTTTTATTCGTACAAATTTCAAAAACTGTTGAATATATACGATTTTTGAAATTATATTTATAAACAATATCATATATTCTTTGTTAGGAGACTAATTTCAATACATTTATTTTTCTAGTACTGGAGAATTTAATTATTGTATTAAAAATTTAAACAATAAACAAAAATGTTATATATAGTGACATAGATATTTAAATACTTAATACAAATTTGAAAACCGGATCCCTTTAAGTGCAATAGTTCTTGAGATTTGTATGCTTGAAATTTTAGTGTACTTCGAACGCAGTCTTAAGCAGAACCCTGCGTGAAGTACGAATTCTCGTCTTAGGAAGAGAGGCATAGATGATAAACAAGAGGAAACTAAGCTACTGTTTGTTCTACAGAACATCAGCTTCAATATCTGTTATTCTCATGTTGACGTTCGTAGTGTTTTGCTTCGTGTAACACTGTGAATTTTGTATTTGATTGTGATTGAGTTATATTTTAGTTTTCTTTGAAAATTAAGTGAAGTGGCATATACTCGCTAGCTCCACTTTTGTAAAACGAACAGTACATGACAAGCTCTGCCTTCTCGCGCAGCTCAGGGTTCTAGATATTTGAATTATTTTACTCTATCAACCAACTATAGTGACTTTGAATCTCGCTGGGGATCTCTTTGTATAGATCATCTCAGAAGTTAGCCGCTAATTTAAGGTTAGCTCCGTGGTTAATATCCTGGTCGGGTGTCTGTATAGTCAAAATAATGATATATACCTAGTAAATCCAACAGCCAAGCAGCCCAAACGCAGTGCATCTTTCACAGAAGAGGTGTTGTTCTTTTTGACTGTGTTTAAGCAAGGCACATTTTGTTTTATATTACTTGAGTTTAATATTCATTTTGAGATGTTTTGTCGTAGTATTCTTGTTCTTTTGTGACAGATCTGCCATGAGTAGAATCGTACAGTAATAAATATTACTGGGCACAAAGCGGCGTATTGTTTTTCTCGGTATTAAAGATGCAATTCTTGATGCAATTTACAACAATTGTGGGGTAGTTGTTTTATCTTCATAGTGACCGGTATAAAAGCATTCGGACGCGAGTTTCAAGCCGCGATTTTTCAAAAAAATATACTGTCACCGCCATTTTTACCAGCGGATGTCACAGGTGGTGTGCGCAAAAGTTCAGATTGAGCATATCGTACTTTTATTGATTTTGACTTTGTTGTTTGTAAATCGTAGACACATCGTAGATGTCTGAAGTCTGATATCTTTGTGACTAAATGTTTCCTTCTTCGGTACGAATTAGTAACATGTCAAGGAATGATTTTTATCCTTATTTTCAAGCGTTATCATCAAGTAACGACTAAACTATCTTATATACTATCTTATATACTAAAAGGCTTAATTAATTTTCGTCTGCTTAACAACGGGTTTGCGTCGGGCCAACGTTATGAACGGATTATCCGATTTGAATGATTTTTTCACTAGACGATAGAGGTCATCGAGACGCACATTTTTATGTATCATTCAATTGTTTTTGATTTTTTTTTGTTTAAGAAAAATGCGAAAAACTGACTTTTTGTTTTTCGTTAATAACAAATGTATGGTTTAATCTATCGATTTAAAAATTGGTATGTATAGTAAGCAACTAATAAGGAGTTCATGCGACCAGGTTTCAATGTTCTACATAGTATAGTTTTTGACTTATTAATTAAAAACTATACTTCAACAGTGGATCAGAGACTGTATAAACAAAAATTCAACAAATGACTATTGACATTTGAATAACGCTACATCTGTCAAACTGACGTTTACAATTCGACATTTAAAATGCAATTATCTAAAGTAATATAATTAATAGAAGCAATTTGTTAATTATATTGAGTTATAATAGTGGGAGCGTAAATATTTTTAATATTTTCATCAATTTTAATAATATTTTAAAGAAAAATTATTTTATTTTGACAGTCATTACAAAGTACAGTCACAGAAAAAGACGTCAGAAATTTTAGTACATTCAGGGTAAAAAATGTTAACACATTTGAAAAAATAACAATGCTATGTTCTGTCAAACTGACGTTTACAGTTTACAATTCGATATTTCAGATGCATGTATCTTAAGTTATATTAATAATAGAAGCAATTTGTAAATTATATTAAGTGCTAATCGAAAGAACTATTTTTTTGTATTTTTATCAATATTCGTATTTTGTAAATTTTATTTTATTTTGACAGTCATTACAAATACAGTCCCAACAAAAGATGTCAGAAGTTTAGGTACATTCAAAGAAAAAATTATTAACATTAATTAAAAATAAAAAGCAAAAAATTAATTTTTAGAACAATATCGAGTTTGATATTAATTTAAACTACCAAGTGAGCACTAACTTTATAAAATTGTTGAAAATGGCGACCAACAATAATTCTCATTTGTTTTTATTAAAAAATCATAGCGAGTTTGATATTAAATTCAGGGGTTGGATAAGGGCTACCTAATTAATAAAAACATTTAAAATGGTGTCCGACGATTGTCATTTATTTAAAAAAAAACAATATAGAATTCTATCAAGTTAGATAGGTATCAAATGAAAAGGGGCTACCTAATTAATAAAATTATTTAAAATGGTGGCCGACGATTGTCATTTATTTAAAAAAAACAATATAGAATTCTATCACGATAGATAGGTATCAAATGAAAATGGGCTACCTAATTAATAATAGTATATTATTTAACGAGTAAATAATGTAGGCTATAATTAATGAGGATGAAAGTTTGTTCACGAGCCGAAGGCGAGTGTATAAATCATTCGAGTTAATTATAGCCATTATTTTCGAGTCAAATACGACGTTTTATCTACATCTTTTTAAATAAAGCAACATTTTCTTACTACAAATTTGTATTGATATTAACTTAACCTCAAACTTTGGTGTGATGACAATTTATCCGAGTAATTTAGAACTATTGTGGGCTATAATCCAAGCAACAGGGAGTTTATAACAGGCTTACCTGGAAATAATTAAAGAAGTTTTGAAAATTGGCAGTTTAATGTAGTATCATATCGCGAATAATATACTAAATTTGCGACCTCGAGGGACCGCCGCTCCCTCCACCAAATTGGAAAAATGGCGCATAAAATTGGTTTTTTGACAATATCTCCATTCTAGTCACTCCTAGATAAAAATAGTTAATGTGTTAATTGTAGAGAATTAAATTCTCTACAACTTTTGTATTAAAACTTTTTTTGTAGAGGTTATAGTTTGAGAGTTATCTCTATGTAAATGAGAGCGTATTTCTTGACATTGCATAAATGTTCTCTTTTCAGCCGGAATTTTATTTGTTGACGACTAGTTATTAGTTCATTATTTGTCTTATACTTTGATAGAAGTTTTTACAAATCATAATGATAAATAAATTATTTATTTGGGTATAGTTTTATGTTTCTATATATTAATACAATGTTTCGGGAAACTTTACGTTGTCTTCGTCCAGGTAATAAATGAATGTGTCAATTATTTTATGTATAAGAGAGCTACTATGATCTAAATATTCAAAAAATTGATGCCTCTGACATTTATTGTCTGACGTCAGATATAAGTGCTAACCATACATAACAGTTGTGCAGACGTTGTTTAGACAGTTTAGGTTTAGACATAGTTGATATTATACATTAACATATGGACAACTTTCTGTTTAAATAAGCAAATAAAAATAATATGAAAATCGTTTAATTTCTTATTTTTCTCATGTTTTCAAAATACTGTAATAAATAGCAAAAATTTCGAGAATTAGAATAACGCAAAACAAAAGTAGATATTTAAAACCGTTGATTGGCGGCCATATTGAATTTCTATTTTAGAAATCCCTTTTCAAATGTTTTTATGACACCAAACACGGGATGATTCTGACAAATGTGTTCAAAATGGTGGCCGTTAATGGACGGCCATTTTGAATTTCTTTTTTCGAAAGTCGTTTTCAAATGTTTTTATATGATACCAAACACGAAATGACTCAGAGGTATGATTATTTGTGGGTGGGGGGGGGAGAGTTTCGTGCCCAAAATTTTGACAGAATGCGTTATCATCGGCGACGAGTCTATGTGCCAAGTTTCAGCTTGACTGGGTAGCAGGAAGAGGGTTAATTAGCCCTACAAAGCCCGCGCCACAAAACAATCGAAGTTAATACTAAGATTACGTGGTTCCTCTCGGCGAAAATATTTTAATATCGACTTAACTAAGTCCTTAATAAAATTTAAAAATAATGTAATTTAAAGAAAAATGTTCAACAAATCTAATGCTGCGAACCAAATTTTGATATTTTTATTTGTTTAGAAACGACAGTTGTTTAAACTTTATGAAAACTAATTAATACAAAATTTTGCTGTCTCTCCATGAAAATCCTCAAATTTTGACACAGCAAAGATTTTTTTTTAAATTTGAAAATTTTCAGTGTTATATAAAAATGTTCAAAGAGTTTAATTCTGGAAACCGGAAGTCGATATTATACTCCATTTAATAATAACAGCTGATTTAATATTATAAATAAAAATATTGTTTTCATTTTTCAGTTTTTTTTCAAAGAATATCTAAAAATTCTGAATTTATCATGCCTCTTAGATATTTTTCAAATTATGTATCTTATATAAAAATGTGTGGAGAATCCAATGCTTGAAACAGAAATTCGATATCTTTATCCGTTAAAAAATAACAGTTGAAAAACGCAAAAATGAACGTTTTTTTCCTTATTATGTTTTTAAGAATAAACAAAAATTATTCCTTAACAAGAACAACTAAAAAGTTGAAAATTATATTTCTTATAGAAAAATACCTAAGAAATCGATTGCTGAAAACCGGAAGTCGATACCTTTGTTCGCTAAGAAACTACAGCCATTTTTGTGTTGTAAGACAAGGATACTACTTTATTTAAATTGATAGAAAATGCTCAAATTAATTTTCTCGATTTTCTCGAAAACTGTGCTACTTACGTAAAAACTGCATACAACATTTTTATAGAGAATTGTCCATTCTATCTATTTCAATAAAAAAATTTCTCGAAATATTCACTATTTACGAGATAAACGCTAAAAACAAAAAATGGCGGCCATTTTTTCAATATGGCGGAGGGAGCGGCGACTCCTCAAGGTCGCAAATTTAGTATATTATTCGGGATATGAAACTACACTTTCCTGCAAATTTGCAAAACTTCTCTAATTTTTTCCAGGTAGAACTACCTATTGCTTGGACTACTAGTCATATACAGCGTTTTACAAATTTTTATTATTTTTACTGTTTCTGCTTACAACGTCATAAAATGATAACTTGATGTAACACTAATATTAAAACAGATGTGATAGCAGTTTGACAGTTCGAGAGAATAAAGTACTCATTATTTAACAGTGTGAAATAATGAATTCATTATTTCATAATGTGTCCTTATGGAGGGGTTTATTATACTACTTTCACGTATATAATGAATACATTATTCTATTGTTGTAGATAAAATAATTTAAATCGGTCAGGTGAGCACTACCTTATAAAATTGTTGAAAATGGCGACCAAGGATTGTCATTTGTTTTTACCAAAAAATCATATCGAGTTTGATATCAAATTCAAGGGCTGGATAAGGGCTATCTAATTAATAAAATTACTTAAAATGGTGGCCGACGTTTGTCATTTATTTTTTTAAAAACAATATAGCATTATATCAAGTTTGATATCAAATTAAAGGGTTGAAAATGGGCTACTTAATTAATAAAATAATATAAATCGATCAGGTGAGCACTACTTTATAAAATTGTTGAAAATGGCGACCAACGATTGTCATTTGTTTCTATCAAAAAATCATATCGAGTTTGATATCAAATTCAAGGGCTGGATAAGGGCTACCTAATTAATAAAATTATTTAAAATGGTGGCCGGCGATTGTCATTTATTTTTATCAAAAACAATATAGAATTATATCAGTTTGAAATCAAATTAAAGGGCTGGACATGGACTACCTAATTAATAAAATAATTTAAATCGATCAGGTGAGCATTACTTTATAAAATTGTTGAAAATGGCGACCGATTGTCATTTGTTTTTATCAAAAAATTATTAAATCAAATAGAATTTGATTAAAAATTAAAGGGTTTAAATGAAAGGGTTAAAAATAAAGGCTACCTACCTTATTAACAAAATTATTTAAAATGGTGGCAGCCGATTGACATTTGTTTTTATTTTAAAAAAAACAATGTCGAGTTTGATGTCAAATTAAAGAGTTAGATGAGGGCTAATTAATAAAATTATTTAAAATGGTGGCTGACGATTGTATTTAAAAAATATATATTAGAATCATACTTATTGAATATGATATCAAATTAAATATCTTGATAAAAGAGCTGATACAATATTTCTCAAAATGGAGACCGACGATTGTCATTTATTTATATCTTAAAATTGTTAAAATCATATTGATTTTAATATCAAAGTAAAGGTCTTTCTTGATCTTGATGATGAGGAGTGATATACAAAGTAAGTGATAAATATGATAGTGGGTGATTAGATTCTGTTTTTTTTTTTCCTTTTAAAACAATAAAATCATTTCAAGTTTGATACTTATATGAAATTAAAGGTTTTGATAAGGTACCTAACAATATTATTCAAGATGACGTTCGACAATCGTCTTTTGTTTTTAGTTGGATAACCAGGATATTTATTTTATTACACATATTATATTATTTTATTTTAAAATTTTAATGCCTTGACTAAAAATTATATTGATGAAGGAAGATGAATAATTTGAAATTGTAATTAAATAGGTAATTATAATTTCATCATACAATTTTTTGAGTAAATGCCACGCGGTCTAAAACCACGCCGTCTAATACCCACGCGTCCTAATATCCACCCGGTCTAATAACCACCCGGTCTAATATTTCTCCCACCACTATGAAAATTCGAGTAAAATCCACGCGGTCTAAAACCACGCCGTCTAATACCCACGCGTCCTAATATCCACCCGGTCTAAAAACCATCCGTCTAATAGTTCCCCCACCACTATGTCCACGTCATATAAACTCGTTCTGTTTGACTTTCCGCGTTTCCCCAGTAATAGTATAAAATAAATCTGTTAGAATGCGCAGCGTTATTAGTCCAGTATAAAAGTATGTGCAACATTTAATATATTTCACGATTTCTATTTTTACCTTCCGCTTACCTGTAAAGGAAGGTATTAGAATCATGCAAAAACTCGGGTGGTGAATTTTTAGTGGATGAGCACGAATTAGGGTCCTTACAACTCATTTTTGATAGTTTCACGATGATGTCTGTGTGTGTGTGTGTGGTCAAGGGTTGTTAGTCGCATAACTCAAATACGAATTACCCGAAAATTTTGATATTTGGTATTTAACATTTGTATATAAATTGGAAGAGCTCCCTAGATTTTGGTACAAATATCTTCATCGGAAGTGATATTTTTTGAAGATTGAAAAGGTTAATTGTCAAAATTGTATATAAATTTGGAAAAATATAGTATTTATTTATAATGAGAATAAGAGGAAAAGTTATTTGCAACTTACGTTATAAAAAAATTGTATTTATCTGGTAGCATTAAAGAACTGCAGTAAAATTTAAAAAATAAATTTATCAAATAAAACGTTGATATCTTGTAATCCATGATCGGTTGATTTTTGTTTCTGCGTAAAAAATATTGACAGGTGAGACGGGTGACAAGTTGGTATACTAGCGCTATATAAGTCCTAAGTAAGATATTAAATGTAGTAATTGAACGGAGGATGGCTTCAATACAGCAGAGTTTTCCTGTGAATGAATCTTTTTATTCAGGTGATGCAAATTTCTGTGTTTGAATATTTGAGATTTTTATTTGTATATTTTAAATGGGTACCGGATTGCACGTATACATTTCTGTTTAAAATCTAGATATGGCGGAAGGTTGTGTGATGGCCACGTCAGATTTTTTTTAATAATAACTATTACACTCCTATATAAAACAAGCCATGTTTTGGAAACTTTTCACAAGTGGATAAATTTTTATTTATCTTTGTCATGACAACTAAAAACATATGAAAACTGTCATTCTGACAGCTAATAGAAATGTCATTCGTGAAATTTTCAGATCGATCATACTAATCTGAGTTTACCCCCTTAAAGTAGAGCCACTATGGGTTTTTCCCCGAAAAAATCATCTAATTTGGTTGAAAAGTGGCTGAGTTATGGGCGAAAAACAAAAAATACCCTTTTTTAAAAAAAATTCATAACTTTGTGCCAAATCATCGTAGGAACTTTGTTCTTTGAGTCCTTCACAGGGAATTGAACAAATTTTAGTGCCCTTTTGGTGGATCAAGTCAAAAAAAAATGTTTAAACTCCGTACACATCCTCAAAGTTGGACATTTTTAAAATTAAAATTCTTTTTTTTTTGCACATGATTGCTAGAGGGGGGCGGAGGGGGTTGCGCTTAAGTTTGCATGCATGACTTTAAAGTAGACACTTCAAAGTTTCTCGCCCTCGAAGATTCATCGATATCGATTGAAAATACACCGAGTTATGGCAGTTTGAAAATGGTCGATATTTTTACTTTTTAAATATCTGATAAAAATATATGTTGTAGATTTCTCTCAGATAAATTACACGAAATAAATTGAATAATAATCGAGTTCCTACAATACGAAAACAGATTTAAAAAAATTAATATATTTTTTTCTGTTTGAATTTCGCGCCAAAATGAATATAAAAAATAATTTAGGTATAAAATTAGTTTTCAGAATTTTAATCGATGTGGAAGATAGTTTAAATAATAAAAAACACTTTTTCCACTTGAAATATTTGAATTTCGCGCCAAAATTGTAATTAAAAAATCTGACGTGGACACCACATGACTTCCTTGTACGCCCTGTTTGTTCATACTTTTCTTAATAACTAAAATGTAGAATAATATAAAACATTATTTTAACTTATTATACTAGTATACTCACAAATATATTTTAGTCATTTTATTTAAACTGCAGAAGAAGATAGAAAGCATATTTTACTATTGTCACTGTCATGTCATAAACATTTAAATTTTACGTAGTAACAAATGTTAATCGATCATGGACTACAAGATAACGAAATACTAAATTATAAATATATACTTTAATTATTCTTAAATGATACCAGATACAAAAATATTTATAAAATATCGATTGTAGGTAATAATCACATAATCTTTCATTTAAAATAAAAAAATTTGTCTTAAATTAAATATTTATCGAAATTTTTTTTAAATTTACTACTTCCGGTTTGTAGATTGAAACCAAAAATAGGAGGTGCACAACTAGATGCTATAACAGTCCTAAATACAAAATTTCAGCTTTCTACGTCTAACCGTATTTGAGTTATGCGACACACATACGTCCGTACTTACGTACATACGTACGTACAGACGTCACGACGAAACTAGTCATAATGGATTCAGAAAAGGTCAAAACGGATATTTCCATCAAAATCTGAAAACCGAAATTTTTCGCGATTACAATACTTCCTTATTACTCCGTACAAGGAAGTAAAAATGTGTTTTTTCCAAATTTTTTCAATTTTTTTTATATTTTTAACCAGAATTTCAAACATCTTTTTACAAACATATTGTATAGTATTACGCTGGTAAAATTACGTTTTTTAGTAAAAAACTAAAGATGAATAAGTATTATAACCTAATAATGTTAAACCTTAAATATCAACTTACATTATATTTTCAATGTAAATATAAAATATAAATTTTAATGACGGGGGTTTAATGGTTTTATTGTGGGGATTTGCAAATAAATAAATATTTTTACTATTTGAACACAACCATCACACTGCAAAATCACCCATGACACTTATAGCACCAAATTCAAATAATGTTGAAATCAAAATATTACAATAATTAAGTTATTTATTTTTTCGTTTCAACAAATAAGTAAATTGAATGTACCTAAGTTAAGAGCCGAAATATTGAAAACTACGTGGATTGGATATTGCAGGGATTTGAGTAGTTTTTTTAAACCAAAAAACGTAACTTGACCAGCGTAATACTATACAATATGTCTGTAAAGAAACGTTTAAAATTCTGGTTAAAAAAATATAAAATTTGGAAAAAACACATTTTTTAATTGCAATTTTGACGCGAAATTCAAATATTTAAAGTGGATAAAGTGTTAGTTATTTAAACCATCTTCCACATCGATTAAAATTCTGAAAAAAATATATATTGTAAAATTTCATTAAATAAACGAAAATGAATTTTAAGAACACAAACATATTTTTTCTATTTGAATTTGGCGCCAAAACAATTTGAAAAAAATACCATACTATTGTTAGAAACGTATGAGATAATAAGTTGTTTTGCTTAATTTATTACTTGAAGTTGTATGTAATCATGTTAATTATTGAAGCATTTCTGAAATCCCGAACTTTATGTAAGTTGTTTTTCGTTATATTTAATTGATGTTATGTTGTTACAAATACGAACCGCTGGCAGTCGGGATGGTGTGACCGAGAGTCAGTATCCATCGCGCTTGCGATCGAAACAGCCGTTCATTGTCTTAGTTTTCTTTAAATAAAGCGTGTGTTACGATTATTCAGGTTTCTTTATTTCTGGTTCCTTTTTCCTCGTTGTAAATACCAGAGGTGAAGTTTTTTGTGTTTTTTTGTGGTTTTCTAAATTAGTTTCTAACATCAGAAGTGGGATTACAATCCATAACCACAGAAGCGGTTTTACTGACGACCCCATGATGGATGCTCTGGATACAGAGTTAAAACAACTTCATCAAATCACTGAAGACGACATCCGAGTATGTAGTTCTGCCTGTTTTCCGATCAGATGTCATTGCAGTGAGGTAATGGTTTGCTTTAGTAAGTAATGATGCTGAATTTGAGTGAACAGGCCGTCAGATCTGGTAAGATAAGGTTGATTTTAATTCGTGTTTCAAATATGATTTTATACGCAATCAGTAACGTCAGAAATTACTGGAGACCTTTTAACGTAAATTTGTAGATGTTTGTCACAAAAGAAATTTTGAGCGGTTATTCTCAAAGCCCAGAGGGCGCTGTTAAAAAACGCGAATTAGGTACATACTACCGCCAGCGATTTTCAAAAAAAAAAGTATGCCCGGTTTAATTTGTTTTTTTGTTCGATTACGGAATGTCAACAAGATGGAAGCAATCATGCAAACATTCTCAAACTTAATGAATCCGTAACAACAATAGTCGCGATAGTTCTGAAATTTATTATGAAAACAATAAATGTTAGGAGTATCAAACTAGGTCGTATTATAACTAGAAGTCTCTGCCGAATACAATTTACGCGAAACAATCGTAATTCGAAAAAGTGCCGCAAGAATGTTAACAATTATTGTCAAACTGGAAAATCTTTAAAAATTGAATAATGTAGTAATTATTGATGATTCAAATGATCTTTAATCATTAATACAGGACCTGTCGTCTCTAATGTGTAATTGCTATTTCTTTAGGCTTCAACATAAAATTAAACCGTTCTTTGCAAGTTATTCAGTACACCAGAGTTAAAGCAGTCGATTATATTTTTGATGAAGTTACCAACCTCATTTTTGTTATTGTCCAAAATGCTTTTCTTGATTGCGATGTAATAATTTGATGCAATCTATGTGCCGACACCGAGCTTAGATAAATCACTGACCACTCAGGTACCCATGTTGTACGTAATAATATTGCAGAATTTCTTGCTTTTGCTGAATAATTAATTGATGTATTTGACCAACATCTATCTGTATTTATAGCTTTTATTCCGTCTTTCCGATACAAAAGCAGTAGTGGTTTATTCACAGTAAATAACAATTCTACCTCCCCTTCATATCTGTTACACTAACGATTTGATTGTTACCTCCGTACCATCTATCAGACCATGAACGCGAGGTAGTCCGCAGTATTATAAA
The DNA here is from genome assembly GCA_947534325.1 of Agonum fuliginosum. Classification (NCBI taxonomy): domain Eukaryota; kingdom Metazoa; phylum Arthropoda; class Insecta; order Coleoptera; family Carabidae; genus Agonum; species Agonum fuliginosum. The sequence goes on from OX384041.1 coordinate 20,599,568, forward strand.
ATACTTCTTTATGGTACTATTCGTGGAAGCGAATCCTTTTGTCAGCCTTATTCTCCGTGTGCGTAAAAGGAAAGGGCACGTACCGAATGTACTTTGACTACCGCAAGACCAACACATTAGTAAAGATTGTTATCCGCTTTCACGTACAGAAAACCAACTATATCTTTTAAGCCAAACCACCTTTTCACTTACGCGATATGTTTTTGAGTTTTAACCAGATATGTCTCATCAAGAATCAATTTACAAAAACGTTTTACCTTTTTACTTGTTTTAAAAACATGATGGAACTAAGGAATTAATTATTTTAGTAAAAGAAAAAGTACTGAAGAAAATTCCATTAAAATAAATTCTTGCAGTTGTGAACTATTTCAAAAAGATTTTTACGAATATTTACTTTAATGTTACAATCCACAGTTACTAAGAAAGATATCCTGCCCAGTATAGCACGTTAGTGGACATTATGGAAGATTTCGATATCACCATCGTTTATATCACAGGCAGCCCACTGCCAAATGTTGATTTTCTTATTTGCAACCTAGTTGTTGTACGACATGTTACTGCTATTAAGATACAAAAAAGGGTCGACTACACTTGTCGCGTTATATTGTCCAAAACGGTATTTTACATTACGTTAAAATAACCCCCGAGAGCAGTTCCCTAAACCACTTTGTGTCTTGTCAAAGTCGACTAGAATTATTACAGATATTCCATAATGAACAATGTTATAACGAGTTCGCGAAGATAGTTGATTTAACTCAGAAAATTTTTGTTCCCCGTTTATGCAATTTTGTTGAAAAGTTATATTAAATACTGTCTCATTTGTGCTATTAAGGCGATGTCGACGGTCTGCTGCCACGGAGTTAGGGTGTTTTCAATTATTGTCAACATAAGATTAATCATTCCAGATTAATTCATTAGATTCTTTAGTCATAGGAGAATGTATTGCAATAAACAAAAATTATTTTTATAACCAATTGTGGACGTAGCGAGGGATCTCGCATTTTCGCCACCTCGCAAACGCGTTCCCTAACAGTGCCCACAATACTTTGCAAATTTTAACCTGCCCAGGTTCAAAAGATGTTTTGAAAGTGAGAAAATGTAATGAATGAGTTGCAGCAGTTGATTTAGTTTTCCAACCGAAATATTTGCAAAACTGCAAATGTCGATAATCACGCCGCCGACTCCACTTTAAGGAGATACGTACTGGCCAGCTACAAGTTTAACTTACGTAAGTGCTGCCGCGGATTATTTAAATCCACTAACCCCGCCTCTTAAACGGGATAAACACATTCTTATTTTTAATCGATGCATATACGAAATATTGTTACTCACTTGGTGTATCATATCACCATAAAACACCTGATATGTATCGTTCGAATGGAATTCAAGCGATGTGCACAATCATAAACCTAATTAGAACCGATATAAAAATTCAGTCAGAATGGTCGAGCGGTTTGTGGAAAATTCTGTTATTGTTGGAACCTCGCTTACTCAATCTTTGCTAAAGAATTTAAGCTCAGACTTTAAGCTTTTACGTTGCTAAGAACTTGATCATAAAATAGTAAACAAACTACTCGCGGTGCAATAAACACTCACATTTGAATCATAAATAACGCGATAAGATGCAATTTTTAACTAATGACTTTATTTTGTAGAACAGATATATAAAACGATGCAAAATAAGAACTTCAACATGAACTGCAATGTCTATTTGAAGTGATGGCAATTTTACCAAAACAATGTTATGAACCCAGACGAATTGGCGGAGAAATCTAAACACCAAAGTTATCAAAGGACAATTGCCAGTTTGGTCAACTCAGCTAGTCGCTTTCACTGTACGTGATTGAACTACCAGACCAATAATACGAGTGAAAAAAAAATCTGAACAACTCTCACCCTTTAGTGGAAGAGTTTGCGGACGCTTTGCGTTCAACATTGAAAGCTGTGTGTGACGCTTTGTGTTGACGTTGAAAGATGTAAAAATGGTGCAGCTCTCACCCTTTAGTGGAGGAGTTTGCGGACGCTTTGCGTTCAACATTGAAAGCTGTGTGTGATGCTTTGTGTTGACGTTGAAAGCTGTACAGTGGTACAGTTTGTGGAGTGTTGAAAGCTTAGCGCTTTACAGAGTTATTGTAACTGTCGCCCTTTTTGGTACAGTTGTGGACTGTTGAAAGCTATGCGCTTTGCAATGTTTAACTTATTTGCTTCTTTTTTATGTTATTAGGAGCGACTCGGAGAGGTGTGAGAATACATGCAATGGTACGCTCATCTAATGGTATGCAGTGGTGTATCCGCTAGCGAAATAAATAATGGAAGTTGACACAGATGGTACAAAGCAGAGTCCAAGGAACGACGAAAATGTTTGACACTTGGTGTTCTGCGATGTGGAGGACCGTAGTTTCGCCTTGGATTGAAGCAGTGTTGAGGAAATGTTATGATGACGATGAATCTACTCGGTCCTTAGCAATCACTTGTTCCCTTTCCGAATTGGAAGAATCGCTTCGAGAGCGAAGCGAATGTCAGAATTGGCCGTGTTAGAAACGTATGAGATAATAAGTTGTTTTGCTTAATTTATTACTTGAAGTTGTATGTAATCATGTTAATTATTGAAGCATTTCTGAAATCCCGAACTTTATGTAAGTTGTTTTTCGTTATATTTAATTGATGTTATGTTGTTACAAATACGAACCGCTGGCAGTCGGGATGGTGTGACCGAGAGTCAGTATCCATCGCGCTTGCGATCGAAACAGCCGTTCATTGTCTTAGTTTTCTTTAAATAAAGCGTGTGTTACGATTATTCAGGTTTCTTTATTTCTGGTTCCTTTTTCCTCGTTGTAAATACCAGAGGTGAAGTTTTTTGTGTTTTTTGTGGTTTTCTAAATTAGTTTCTAACACTATACAATATGTCTGTAAAGAAACGTTTAAAATTCTGGTTAAAAAAATATAAAATTTGGAAAAAACACATTTTTTCATAAATTGCAATTTTGAAGCGAAATTCAAATATTTAAAGTGGAAAAAGTGTTAGTTATTTAAACCATCTTCCACATCGATTAAAATTCTGAAAAAAATATATGTTGTAGAATTTTATTAAATAAACGAAAATGAATTTTAAAAACACCAACATTTTTTTCTATTTGAATTTGGCGCCAAAACAATTTGAAAAAAATACCATCAGATGTAAACAAATTTTTTGTTTCGGGTAGAATTTTTTTCAGCTCGATACATACCATAGACGCTGAGAAAAAAATGAAACGTAAAATTCACGTTTTCCATCATAACTCGGAAACAAAACGGTTTAGGAAGCTGAAATTTCGCGAAATCAACAGCATTTTTGATTATCTTTCATCCAGATATCCCGATCATTAATTTCCTTTGGGGACCCTTTTGACCTGCTTAGGTATTCCGATATACCCTTTCTTCTTTCTAACCTCATTTAAAAAAAATGGCCAGTACACGACCTCTCGCCTAATTCTGCTTATTCTACTAATCTAATAAATAGTTTTACTTACATTTTAATAGTTTCATGTTCATGTAATATGTAAACGATAATGTAAACCAAGATGCAAGCAAAAGATGTCAACTATACTGTCACTGTCATTATAATTCAAATTTTGAGTAAAAACAAATTTCATATCATGGACAACAAGATACTGGTACTTAGTTGCACTTTATTTTATTGCTAAATACTACCAGATTCAGCAAATTGTATTTAAAATTAACTGTACCCATAGATAATTATATTATCTTTTATTTTTATTTGCAAAAATTGTCATAAATAAATAATGTACCAATTTATTTAAGAAAAACTATATCAAGTTCCAAAAAGTACTACTTCCGGTTTACGGATTTCTACCAAAATCTTATCCGGTGTTAAGATCCCTATTAAAACCTTAAATATGAAATTTGGTTATTAAAGGTTTGATACTTTTTCAGTTATCGTGGACGAAAAATCGTCAGTCCATACATTCATACAAACACACACACGCACACACACACACATACATCATCGGGAAAATATTAAATTCGTATTCTAGAGACCCTGAAACGTGCTTATCCACCAAAAACTCATACTCGAAAATTTTGACCCATTACAATACCTCTCTTATAGAATATGAGGCGAGAGGTAAAAATTTATCAAACAAAAAAAAAACAATTTTAGTCCTAAAATTAATTTTTTCAGTTCATTTTGGTTTCCACCAAAAAAACATTCATATAGAAAATTTATGTTTAATTTTCAAAATCACTTCTCATATTGAAGGAACTCGATTAATATTTCAATTACTTTCTTAATCTAAGCGGGAAATTCAAATATGTAAAGGGATAAAATTAGTTTTTAATTTTTCTAACACTTTTTACATATCTGAAAAAAATATAGGTAAGTATGTTGATATGTTGTAGATTTCTCTTAGATAAATTACACGAAATAAATTGAAACAATAATCGAGTTAATACAATACGAAAACAGATTTAAAAAAATTAAAATATGTTTTCTATTTGAATTTGGTGCCAAAATTAATTAGAAAAATTATTTTAGGTGTAAAATTAACTTTTCTTTTGAATATAATCTTTTCAGCTCGATTTATGCGGTAGAATCGGAGAAAAAAAATAAAACTAAAAAACTTCCATAAATATGAGTTTATGAACCTAAAATTTTGAAAATAGACAGGATTTTAAAAGACCTTTCATCTAAAAATAAATCGCAACTAATCATTTGCTTTGGGGGCACTTTTCAGCCTCTTATCCGGTTATACCCTTTAAGTTATTAGCTATAAACGAAATTTTTAATTCTAACTGAAACTATTTTTATTCGACTGGTAAAATTATTCCGCAGTTAACTGTAATCATTTTGATAATGACTTCAACAGAGAAATTTTTGTACAATAGTAATTAATAACTGATAGGTATGGAACGCCGTTTGGGTTTTTATTTAAATACATGATCATATTTTTTATTCATAATGAATTTTAAAATCTTATTTTTAAATACAGATTTAACACACATCACATACATATTAAAAATTAATTGAAAATATGTCTGTCATATTATAAATGAATTTAAAATATGTCAGACATATTTTTAAATGAATTAAAAATATGTCAGACATATTTTCAAATGCGCCATCTCTTGATTTTTCAGCAAGACGTTGGCGTTGTTGCCAAAAAATGTCTCAGTAAAGTAAAGTTGTGGTATGTTTTGGAACTATTTCGCTCAATTCACTAGTGTAATGTAGATGGCTTGACGGACAAAATTTAGTGCGGGAATTAATATTTGAATTTGAATGTGATTCGTGAATCAAATTAACATTTTTCGCCAACTTATTTATTTAGTCAAATTATTTTGCCACACGTCACAGCATAGTGTGTGCCATTTTTAATTTTTCGTAACGTCAGCGTTTTGCCAAATATCTCAACATCGAGAAGTGTAAGTATAAGTTTTATTTCGCTCAGCAAATGGTTAAGAAAAGAGCGCAAATTTATCAATGAATTTAAATATAAAGTTTATCTATAGTCGTAAATGTAATACCTGAATTTAAAAATATCTTCTTTATGGGATAAATAGCCACAATATTTCATTCATTTGACTTTTAAAATTAAGAAGAATTATTATAAATTATCGAGGTGGGGTCTTAGAACATTCGTACACTTTACTGCGAATTGCAAATACATAATATATCTGAATCTGAACAAGTCAATATACCTATACCAAAAACTTAAACTTGGTCAAAATAAATAAAAGCGGGTTTAACAAAGTAATAGTTAAATTATGTAGGTAAGTATTTAAATAAACAGTATAAAGACATTACTATAAAATTTGGTGTTACATTTACTCAATATGACTTTAAATTAGGGAATAACACCAAATAAGATATAAGATGTTTTCGTGGTTGTTAGAGAAAATGTTCTGCCAAATGTCAAAGATTATAATATCTTATTTTTTGTTTCAATCTAAAATTTTAATTACTATGGTGACAGTTGACATAATTTTACATTTTGAACTATGTGAAACTAGTAAAATTAGTTTGAAAATTGCATGACACAAATAACAGCCAATGGATGAATTGATTACAATAATAGTAACCATGGTTATATAAACATTTTCTCTGAAATTTTTTACTAGTAGCTTGAGTAACTTAACTGAAATTAATAAGCGGAAATTTTTCCGACGTCTGTCACTTTGACATTAAATTAAAAATTGGTTAAATTGTTAATCACTAAATAAATATTAATTAACAACAATCAGGGAAAAATACAGATTTACTGCTTAAGCTCGGCTATGAAACTATAGCCGCGGCAGTAAATAATCTGTTATTTTTTTTGCTAGTTAAACAAATAACTATTTTTCATAGTTATTTTTTATGAGATTTGATAGCAAATATAATATAACTCAAAATTTGAAATTGCATTATGGGTACATCTTGTTATTTTCCACATAAAATATTGTTTTGAATTTACTTTTATTCGTTATTTCCTGTACTCATTTCTGAATAATTCATATTAACCATAAATTAGTATTCAGTGTATATGCATATGAAAAATGGCTATGACGTGTGACAAAATAATTTGACTAAATAAATAAGTTGGCGAAAAATGTTAATTTGATTCACGAATCATATTCAAATTCAAATATTAATTCGCGCACTAAATTTAGACCGCCACGCCATCTACATTACACTAGTGAATTGAGCGAAATAGTTCCAAAACATACCACAACTTGTCTCAATTTATACATTACTTGATACTGAGACATTTGACAACAACGCCAACGTCATGCTGAAAAATCAAGAGATGGCGCATTTGAAAATATGTCTGACATATTTTTAATTCATTTAAAAATATGTCAGACATATAATTCATTTATTAATATGTCAGACATATAATTCATTTATTAATATGTCAGACATATTTTAAATGATTTTGAAATATGTATGTGATATGTGTTAAATCTTTATTTAAAAATATAGTTATTTATTTTCTTTCAAATAAAAAATATGACTATGAAGTTAAATAACAACCCATAAGATATTATGATTTGAAAATATCGCTGTGATATTTTTAATTATAAAACAATTTAAAACAATATTTTTAAATACAGATTTAGCATACATCACATACATATTTCAAAATAATTTAAAATATGTCTGACATATTATTAAATGAATTAAAATTATGTCTGACATATTTTTAAATGAATTAAAAATATGTCTAACATATTGTAACGGTTTTATTTATTTAGGTGAAGTGTAAAATCAGTAAAACACGAATATTTATATAACAAGTTTAATAACGAAAAATAAAACATAAAAGTTACTGATAATTAAATAAACACGCACTATTAATTAAACTTAAAACACTAATTATACACTAAGAATATTTATTTACACACTTAACACTACTACGATTATTTATTTATACACTATAATTATTTATTTAACCAGTAAATAACATTAAACACTATTTATTTCACAATACATCAATATTTAGTTCTATTTATGTCACCATTCAAAGGTAGACTTCTATTTATGTCACCATGCTATCGTAGACTGACTCCCCGTCCGCTCGGGTAGTGTTTATATATCCACAGCCGGTAATTCTGGTAGATTCCATAAATTCCTTCCAGAGAGTCATTAAATTTTATTACCGTATCGCGTGACCCGATGAATCATCCCCCTCTTGCGTCATCAACACAATAGCGCGCCGGCTAGACAATGCAAACTGGTCCGTGCATGTCGCTTAGCCGCCGCCACCCAGGCGCCGCTCGTTACAATATTATTAAATGATTTAAAAATATGTATGTCATATTTTTAATTTTCTGTCTCTGTCTTACTCACGTAGTAGTATGTGGAAAAACGACATTTAAAAATATGTCTGACATAAAATTATATCTCTCGCTTTAAAAATATGTGTACAGATATTTTAAATTCATTTAATAATATGTCTGACATATTTTTAATTCATTTAAAAATATGTCTGACATATTTTAAATTCATGTATAATATGACAGACATATTTTCAATTAATTTTTAATATGTATGTGATGTGTGTTAAATCTGTATTTAAAAATAAGATTTTAAAATTCATTATGAATAAAAAATATAATCATGTGTTCGAATAAAAACCCAAACGGCGTTCCATAGATAGGTTAATTATTTGTTTTAAATAAGAAAATTGTTTCAGATTTTTTTTTAATATTAACGAATTTATTCGGCTAAGGACCGGTTTTTGAAACCTCTGATAAATCGCAGAATAAATTTATCAGTTGAATGAAATATTTATAGTTGCAACGAATATTGGGCAACTATTCGGTATTCTGCCTATTCCGTAAGTTTTTCATTATTTGGCCGAACACCGAATACACATGTAACTTACATTCACAGACAAAAAATATATGTATGTTCATGAGTTTTTATTAATTATTATTACTAAAAAAAAAAAATATTGTCATAAACTTTATCTAGTAATTTTGATAAAAAATAAAAATGATAAACTGTTCGTTATTACAATTTAAAAGCGGCAAATTATGCAGCAAAAAATAAGTTTCTCTGCATTCAAAACAGCCTCCTCAGTCCTTGTAAGTTTATCATTTGGCATCAAAAGGGTGCAGAATATTCGCCGAATATTCGGATATTCGCACATAGTACGGTATAATATTCGCCGGTATTCGGCACATTTACTATTCGTTGCATCTCTAAAAATATTGCATTGAAACCATAAATCGTAAATTACATTTTTTATTCTAGCCTTCATTTTTTGATGTGTTATTTTCTTGTTATTTGACCAACCCTAAGTTAAATTAAACAACTCAAAATATCGACAAAAAGTTGTTCTTTCTTACTGCTTCACTAACACTAAATAAAACGCAAAGAACTATAAAAACAAATACTATCTAAGTTACAGCGTTGCCTACCTATAAAAACAAAAAATAAAATATATCAGTTTTTCAGTGTTAATGTCATATAAATTCTTGACTTTTTGACAAATTGATATTGAAAATATGAAATGTCATTTATTAATTATTTATAATGTCATGATAAACTTTAATAATATTATTTATAAAAACTAGAATCCCCGAATTCTCTTCTACAATGGTATATTTGTGAGCAAATACTTTCATACACACTTATTAATATAAGTAAAATAGTAGATTTTTTCTAAGATTTTGCAAGTTCCATTTCCGTTTGGCAGATTTTTACCAAAATTTGATCAGCTCTTCGTTTAGACGTACAAATGTTCAGTTGTTCAGTAGAATTTGAGATAATGAATGGTCACTGCATAGCCGAAGACACGAAAATGTCCCGCGGAATCGCTACTGTCTTCAAGAAGAAGTTTGGACGACTAGAAGAACTGGCCAACCAACGTCCATCCGTCGGGAGAACAGTACGACTTAGGGATAATGACGTGGAACACAAACGATACATTTACTACTTAGTTACGAAGGCAAAATCAAACCAGAAGCCACTGTATCGAAATTTGTGGAATTCATTGTGCGATCTGAGGGACCACCTATTGGACAACGACATCATGAAGCTGGCTTTACCGAAGATAGGCTGTGGACTAGATGGCTTGGATTGGAGGATTGTGAGGAACATGTTAGAGATCCTCTTCCGGTATACTGGAATTGAAATCCTCGTCTGCAGCTTCAACCCAAAGAGACAAGTCAACACAGAACCGACCGTGGACTGTCACTTCTTCCAGACATCCGGATGCATCAAGGATGATGCATGTAGATTTCGTCATCGAGGACTGTTCCGGGACGAAACAGTCTTAAGGAGGGAGCAATGTAACGAGCGGCGCCTGGGTGACGGCGGCCAAGCGACATGCACGGACAAGTTTGCATTGTCTAGCCGGCGCGCTATTGTGTTGATGACGCAAGAGGGGGATGATTCATCGGGTCACGCGATACGGTAATAAAATTTAATTACTTTCTGGAAGGAATTTATGGAATCTACCAGAATTACCGGCTGTGGATATATAAACGCTACCCGAGCGGACGGTGAGTCAGTCTACGATAGCATGGTGACATAAATAGAAGTCTACGTTTGAATGGTGACATAAATAGAACTAAATATTGATGTATTGTGAAATAAATAGTGTTTAATGTTATTTACTGGTTAAATAAATAATTATAGTGTATAAATAAATAATCGTAGTAGTGTTAAGTGTGTAAATAAATATTCTTAGTGTATAATTAGTGTTTTAAGTTTAATTAATAGTGCGTGTTTATTTAATTATCAGTAACTTTTATGTTTTATTTTTCGTTATTAAACTTGTTATATAAATATTCGTGTTTTACTGATTTTACACTTCACCTAAATAAATAAAACCGTTACAATTGGTGTCAGGTGTGGGGTTTAATAAACTGTGAAGTGTAAATTAAATATAAATAAAATGGCGACAAAGAAAGTTAAATTAAGTGACTTAAAAGTGGCTGAACTCAAGAAGGAGCTAGAAGAACGGGATCTAGACACAGCGGGAGTCAAGACCGTACTTCAACAGCGTCTACGAAAAGCTCTAGAAGATGCCGGTGAAAATCCGGAGGAACTTGAAGTTGCGTGTAGCGTATCCGAACAACTGCAAGAAACTTCTAGAAATTTAAAAGAAGAATTGTCCGTAACATCTAGAACTTTGAAAGAAGAAATAACAGAAAGTTCTAGAAAGTGTGAAGAGAATTCCAGAATTTTGAAAGAAGAATTAGCCGCAACTTCTAGAAATTTAGACAACATCTAGAACAACAGAACAGAAGCTGAAAGAAGAAATAACAGAAAGTTCTAGAAAATCAGAGGAAACTTCTAGAATTTTAAAAGAAGAATTGACGGAAAATTCTAGAAATTTGGAACAAAAATTAGAAGAGAGTTCTAGAATTTTAGAAGAAAAATTAGACGAGAAATTAGAAGAGAATTTGAAGAACTTGAAACAAGAATATGACAAGAAGATAGAACAATTAGAAGAAAATTTATTTAAAATTACGTCAACGCCGATGTCGACAACCGAAACGACCAAAGGAGACGGGGTTAAAATGGAAAGAACCATTAAAGCAGAACACAATTCAACATCTTACGTCAAAGCTCCAAAATATGACGGAAAAACAGCGTGGCCTAATTATTTAAGGCAATTTGAAATAGCTGCTAAAATTAATGGTTGGTCGTCAGAAGAGAAAGCTAGTAATTTGGCCCTTGCGTTACAAAGAGAAGCCCTCAATATTATCCAAACGGTGAAACCAGAAGAGCAAGAAGACTACGAACAACTAGTCAAACAACTGGATATGCGGTATGGCAACGCACATTTAAAACAAGTGTACCAGACGCAATTGAATAACAAATATCAGGAATCGAAGGAAACACTTCAAGAATTCGAAGCTGACATATCTCGCTTGGTTCACCTCGCATTCCCTGATGCTCCAGAAAGCGTGATACAGACCTTGGCTATTCAACAATTTGTCAACGGAATCCGAGACAGCGAAATCCAGCAATTGTTAAGAATAGCTCACACAAAAACTATCAGTGATGCACTGTCAATTGCATTAGAGCATGAAGCTGCTGAACAAGCTGCGCGTAACCAATCAAGAGTGCGGAACATTGACGCTGAGAGAACCGGGCACACGGAAGATTTAGACGAGAGAGTGCGACGCATCTTCAAAGAAATGCTTCCAGAAAGAAGAAAACTACGTTGCTGGAATTGCGGTGAGCTCGGTCACCCGCAACGACTTTGCAGTAAATTACGGAAGGCCGAACCGAAGAAAGAAGACGGCGAGTCGGGAAACTAAAGCGGGTTGATGCGAAGGGGCAATCGTCGACCCGTAATCCAGTAGCCCCACATTCCATCGGTTATGTCGCATCCCTTCATCATCAAGCTAACGGCATCTATGTGGATGGTTGTATTGACGGAAGGCCACTTAAAATGTTGCTAGATACGGGTGCGACGAAGACAATTATCAGACCCGACGTGGCAAAAAGAACTGGCAAGACACATCTACAACCAACCAAGTGGCGATTACGCACAGCAACTGGAGAACAAGCTACCGCATCTGGAGAGCTGAATTTGAACCTCAGTATCGGGAATACCTCCTTTGAACATCGTGTGCTGGTAGCTGACGTAGAAGATGAACTCATTCTTGGTATGGACATCATGAAGAAGCACGGTTTCAAGCTGGACCTCAAGAGTGGCGTGATGGTGGTCAATGAAGAAGAACTCGTATTGCATCCACGGGACGACGAAGCCGTACGTGTGGTAATAGCCGAAGATGTCACCCTCCCAGAGCGAAGCGAGATTATCGTAGAAGGAAGACTAGAGGGTAGTTTCTGCGAGGGGAACATTGTCATGCTGGAGCCCAAGAATGATGATACCAGAACTGGGCCTGGAGTTGTGATTGGAAAATCACTAATAAAAGCAAAGAAGATAGTACCGGTTCGAGTAATGAACATTAATTTTTATCCCGTTGTTATTAAAAGTGGGGCAAAAGTAGGGGAATGTTCACCAGTATCCTCGATAATTCGAACCGTTACGGCCAAGAAATCGACGTGCAATAAAATCCCGAACACATTAGTCAATCAAATGTCATCATTCCAAGGGTTGACCGCCAACCAGAAAACCAAGGCGAAACATTTAATCGGGAAATATCAGGACGTATTTGAGTATGACAAGAACTCCAAGGGAAGAACCAACGTGGTCCGCCATAAAATAGACACCGGAGACTCAAGACCCATCCGCCAACCAGCAAGAAGATTACCACTGGCAAAGCGAGAAGAAGCAGAGCGAATAGTTGAGGACATGAAGTTGGAAGGTGTGATTGAGCCTTCAAGTAGTCCATGGGCTTCACCAGTGGTGTTAGTGAAGAAGAAGGATGGATCTACACGATTCTGCGTTGATTATCGTCAACTTAACAACGTGACAAAGAAGGACAGCTACCCGCTACCCCGAATAGACGATACATTGGACACTTTGGCTGGATCGAAGATTTTCTCCACGTTGGATTTAAAAAGCGGTTACTGGCAAGTCGATTTGGAGCCAATGGATAAAGAGAAGACAGCCTTCACCATTGGCACGGGACTTTGGCAATTTACTGTTATGCCATTTGGGCTCTGCAATGCCCCTGCAACTTTCGAACGACTCATGGAAACCGTTTTAGCTGGACTATCATGGAAAACCTGTTTGGTTTACCTCGACGATATTATTGTAGTCGGGAAAACGTTTGAGGACCACATGATGAATTTAGAAGAGGTTTTCCAAAGATTAAGAAAGGCCAATCTGAAGCTCAGCCCGAAGAAATGTCACCTATTCCAGGAGGAAGTTCATTACTTGGGACACATTGTTTCTGGTAGAGGCATTGCAGTAGACTCCGAGAAAATAAAAGCTGTTGAAGACTGGCCAGTACCCAGAGACAAACATGAACTTAGAAGTTTTCTTGGTTTGTGCACCTATTATCGACGATACGTACCAGGATTTGCCAATATTGCGAAACCGTTGACGAAGCTTACTGAAGAAGGCCGAAGATTCATCTGGGAAACGGACTGTCAAGCCGCATTTAAACAACTGAAACTTTTCTTGACAAGCGCCCCTGTTTTAAGTTACCCGTTACCACAAGGAGAGTTCATTCTAGACACAGATGCCAGCAACGTTGGAATTGGCGGTGTTCTTTCCCAGATACAAGACGGACATGAGAAGGTTATTGCCTACTTCAGCAAGACTTCGTCAAAACCAGAAAGGAATTATTGTGTAACAAGGAAGGAATTATTAGCAGTCGTAAAGTCAATCGAACATTTCTACAAGTACTTGTACGGTAGAAGATTCCTCATTAGAACCGACCACGCTGCTCTAAAATGGCTACTTCAATTTAAGAATCCTGAAGGTCAAGTAGCCAGATGGATTGAACGACTGCAGGAATATGACTTTGTGATTGAACATAGAGCAGGAACGAGCCATCGTAATGCAGATGCATTGTCGAGAAGACCATGCCAGGAGGAATGTAAACACTGTAGCCGAGTAGAAGAAAAACATTCCATCATCGCGAGGACAACAGTAGTTGACGATATATGGCATCCAGACGAACTGCGCCAAGATCAAGAGAATGACCCGGATTTGAAAATCATCCTGGATTGGAAGAGCACTGAAGAAAAGCCAGCATGGGAAAATGTTGCACCACATTCCCGGAAAGTAAAATCGTACTGGGCACAATGGGACTCTATTGTGGTTGAAGAAGGTGTCCTGAAACGTGTGATGGAGAACACCGAAGGTACTGAGACGAAAACTCAGCTGATTGTTCCACGGAGCCGAGTACCGGAAGTGTTGAAAGAAATCCATGATGGAACTGGAGGAGGACATTTTGGAGTCAACAGAACCGTGGAAAGATTGCGCCAACGATTTTACTGGGTGAATTGCAAAGAAGATGTTAAAGAGTGGTGCAAGAAGTGTGTTGCTTGCGCTGGAAGTAACGGGCCACATAAGCGACGAAGAGCTCCAATGCGTCAATACAATGTTGGCAGTCCATTTGAGCGCATTGCGATTGATGTAGCCGGACCATTCCCGGAATCCGACGAGGGAAACAAGTACATATTAGTCGTTATGGATTACTTCACCAAGTGGGTTGAAGCTTATCCATTACCTAACCAGGAAGCCGTCACTGTTGCTGAAGTTCTGGTAAAAGAATGTATTTGCCGATTTGGAGTCCCTCGTGAACTACACTCCGACCAAGGAAGAAATTTTGAGTCTGCCCTTTTCCAAAACATCTGTAAGATAATTGGAATCAACAAGACTAGGACAACTGCACTACATCCGCAGTCCGACGGCATGGTCGAACGAATGAACAGAACTATCAACCGATATCTATCAAAGGTTGTCTCTAACCATCAAAGAGACTGGGACCGACATCTGCATCTGTTTCTGATGGCTTATCGTTCATCCGTACACGAGACGACAGGACAGACACCTGCTAACATCTTATTCGGACGTGAATTACGTTTGCCATGTGACCTGGTATTCGGCAGCAAACCTGGAGAAGATTTGGCTGGGGAGGATTATGTCACCAACTTGCGAAGAAGAATGGATGACATTCATGAACAAGTCCGTACAAGTATTCAGGTTGCCAGCGACAGGATGAAGGATCATTATGACATCAGGGCTGACGAAGGTGGTTACCAACCTGGAGATCTGGTGTGGTTGTATAACCCGCAGAGGCGTCGCGGATTATCGCCGAAGCTGCAGAAGAATTGGGAAGGCCCTTATGAAATAATCAAGAGAATAAACGACATAATCTACCGGATAAGAAAAATGCCTAATGGGAAGCCGCGAGTAGTACATTTTAATCGTCTAGCTCCTTTTGTCGGCGATAACCATGAAGACCATCGTGGAGCTACGGTTCGAAGAATTGAAGCCCAAGAACCTGCATTCGAAGATTTCATGGAAACTTATTCCACTAACCGTAAAGCTCGGTACCCGAGAGGAACATCTAGACCTGTTCACGGTTTCACCAGACTATTCCCTTGGTCACTGCATAGCCGAAGACACGAAAATGTCCCGCGGAATCGCTACTGTCTTCAAGAAGAAGTTTGGACGACTAGAAGAACTGGCCAACCAACGTCCATCCGTCGGGAGAACAGTACGACTTAGGGATAATGACGTGGAACACAAACGATACATTTACTACTTAGTTACGAAGGCAAAATCAAACCAGAAGCCACTGTATCGAAATTTGTGGAATTCATTGTGCGATCTGAGGGACCACCTATTGGACAACGACATCATGAAGCTGGCTTTACCGAAGATAGGCTGTGGACTAGATGGCTTGGATTGGAGGATTGTGAGGAACATGTTAGAGATCCTCTTCCGGTATACTGGAATTGAAATCCTCGTCTGCAGCTTCAACCCAAAGAGACAAGTCAACACAGAACCGACCGTGGACTGTCACTTCTTCCAGACATCCGGATGCATCAAGGATGATGCATGTAGATTTCGTCATCGAGGACTGTTCCGGGACGAAACAGTCTTAAGGAGGGAGCAATGTAACGAGCGGCGCCTGGGTGACGGCGGCCAAGCGACATGCACGGACAAGTTTGCATTGTCTAGCCGGCGCGCTATTGTGTTGATGACGCAAGAGGGGGATGATTCATCGGGTCACGCGATACGGTAATAAAATTTAATTACTTTCTGGAAGGAATTTATGGAATCTACCAGAATTACCGGCTGTGGATATATAAACGCTACCCGAGCGGACGGTGAGTCAGTCTACGATAGCATGGTGACATAAATAGAAGTCTACGTTTGAATGGTGACATAAATAGAACTAAATATTGATGTATTGTGAAATAAATAGTGTTTAATGTTATTTACTGGTTAAATAAATAATTATAGTGTATAAATAAATAATCGTAGTAGTGTTAAGTGTGTAAATAAATATTCTTAGTGTATAATTAGTGTTTTAAGTTTAATTAATAGTGCGTGTTTATTTAATTATCAGTAACTTTTATGTTTTATTTTTCGTTATTAAACT
Source organism: Agonum fuliginosum (assembly GCA_947534325.1). NCBI lineage: Eukaryota > Metazoa > Arthropoda > Insecta > Coleoptera > Carabidae > Agonum > Agonum fuliginosum. The sequence goes on from OX384041.1 coordinate 20,616,047, forward strand.
TGTTATATAAATATTTGTGTTTTACTGATTTTACACTTCACCTAAATAAATAAAACCGTTACAATACATATAAATAAATCGTAAAATATATTAAATGTTGCACATACTTTTATACTGGACTAATAACGCTGCGCATTCTAACAGATTTATTTTATACTATTACTGGGGAAACGCGGAAAGTCAAACAGAACGAGTTTATATGACGTGGACATAGTGGTGGGGGAACTATTAGACGGGATGGTTTTTAGACCGGGTGGTTATTAGACCGGGTGGTCATTAGACCGGGTGGGTATTAGACGGCGTGGTTTTAGACCGCGTGGATTTTACTCGAATTTACATAGTGGTGGGAGAAATATTAGACCGGGTGGTTATTAGACCGGGTGGATATTAGGACGCGTGGGTATTAGACGGCGTGGTTTTAGACCGCGCGGTATGCTTCGAATTTTTTTCGGTAGAGTCTAAATGTTAAAATCGTTATAATTGAGGTACGAAGTGCCGAATCCTTGCATATTCAGAATCCGCGGAGCTTGAGCCCTTGTTGCGAAGTAGCGCGACCTAGCTGAAGGCCCGCGTAGTTCTATGCTAAAATTTTTATGGCTTAAATAAAATTTATATTGAAGAAAGAAGAAGATTAATTTTAAATGATTATAATTTCATCATACAATTTTTTTCGGTACAGTCTAAATGTTAAAATTGTTATAATTGAGGCACGAA